>NC_059658.1:0-102500 GCF_020424385.1 Procambarus clarkii
GTGTGTGTGTGTGTGTGTGTGTGTGTGTGTGTGTGTGTGTCTGTGTGTGTGTGTGTGTCTGTGTGTGTGTGTGTGTGTCTGTCTGTGTGTGTGTGTGTGTGTGTGTGTGGGGCCAGGTTAAGTAGTGTAAGTGGGTGTGAGCGTCGGGTGTGTACTGGGGGCGAGTCAGGTGTGAGGGGGACGGAGATGACCTCTCCATCACCCGCACAGCTACCTCAATGACCCGTGAAACGCAACAGGAACGCGACCCGATCGTCGGAGCAGACTTGGCCGTGCTAACCAACTTTTCCGCCACCAGCCTTGGACGGAAAAGGCTGGCGGAAAAGGCCTTTCCTTAACACTCCCAACAACCCTCATTATGCACGTTTTAACCAACAGAAAAGTCTTAAGAATCTTAGCCCAGTAGGCGGCGAATATCAGAAGAGATTTCATCCAAGTCTTTTATCTGGAACAGAGCGGTGGAGTGCTAGAAAGGAAAGAGAGAGAAGCAGAGAGGAATAGATTCTATAGAACGGTGCTTCAGCTCCTAAGCCCCGACTTCCCAACTGTCGGTCGTCTAAATGCTACGACTACCGACTTGCTTAGCTTTGCCATCTCCGCTTTCACTAACTATAGATGAACGTAGCCCCCCGTGCCCCCCGTCACAGGTCGTTTAGTCTGCCCTCTTTCCTAGCACACAAGAAAGAAAAAAAGGCGTGCCCCCGGTCTGCTGGGGTACATTACACGAGCCGTCTCTGCTTACGCTAGTGTCTGCTGTAAGCTTCCTGCGCGTGTATTGAGATGTCACAGAGTAAATTTTGTTTCTCGATCATATTCCTTCTATTTCTCATTTCACTCTGTGTAGGGAACTAGAAGGAAGCCAGGAGGTCGAGGAGGAAGCCAGGAGGTCGAGGAGGAAGCCAGGAGGTCGAGGAGGAAGCCAGGAGGTCGAGGAGGAAGCCAGGAGGTCGAGGAGGAGGAAGCCAGGAGGTCGAGGAGGAAGCCAGGAGGAGGTCGAGGAGGAGGAAGCCAGGAGGAGGTCGAGGAGGAGGAAGCCAGAAGGAGGTCGAGGAGGACGCCAGAAGGAGGTCGAGGAGGACGCCAGAAGGAGGAGGAAGCCACAAAGAAAGTCGTGGAGCAAGAACCCAGACAGACACCAAGAGTGCCACTTGACCCCCAGAGTGAGAGCGCCCCAGAGTGTGTGAAGCTCGTGTCTAGTGTCACTAAATTATTTCTGGAGGACGACCTTTATTTTACCCGCCAAGCGACCTTCCTACTCCGAGTGTAAACACACTCCTTCTCGACCCCTCTCATGACTAGGTCAAACAACACTGTCTACTGTGAGTCTGTCTACTAGTTGTTTGACTCTTTGGGCTCTGTATTACCCGTATCTTAAGCTGATCAGACCTTAATTAACGAATCAATTTACATCAGTGAGTGTACGAGGATATTTTTATGGGGCCCACCACCGCCCACGGGATGGGTATGGGGCCCCCACCACCGCCCACGGGATGGGTATGGGGCCCCCACCACCGCCCACGGGATGAGTATGGAGACCCACCACCGCCCACGGGATGGGTATGGAGACCCACCACCGCCCACGGGATGGGTATGGAGACCCACCACCGCCCACGGGATGGGTATGGAGACCCACCACCGCCCACGGGATGGGTATGGAGACCCACCACCGCCCACGGGATGGGTATGGGGCCCACCACCGCCCACGGGATGGGTATGGGGGCCCACCACCGCCCACGGGATGGGTATGGAGACCCACCACCGCCCACGGGATGGGTATGGGGACCCACCACCGCCCACGGGATGGGTATGGAGACCCACCACCGCCCACGGGATGGGTATGGAGACCCACCACCGCCCACGGGATGGGCATGGGGACCCACCACCGCCCACGGGATGGGTATGGGGTCATTTGATGTGCTTGAGGCGTTTTTAAATTGACTGACGTAGCAATTCCGTGCCGTGTCTATGCTGGGATTTATAAGATTTATTTTCTTGTCCGCTTTCGAAACCAGTTCATCTTTCCACCGTCATGGCTGACTAGTTTGTCATTATGAAAGGAAATTAACAGCCGCGAGGCACTCCGAGGGTGTCCAAAATATCACCGGGTGGAGAGACAGACCTCTCAGCGTTCCCCAGCTCTTAAGATGTTCAATACAGACTTAAGTCATGACCGAGACAAGACGTACGTGCTCCTCTTACGAGGACTCTTAAATGCTTGATAAATCCTGGTCTCTTAAAGCTGTGGATGACGGTGGCATCCACGCCGATGCTGTACAATGATCCTGGCCAACATGAGGAAGCATTTAGCCAGTAACCCGAAGCAGCAGAGAGTGGTTACACGAGTTCAACTAAAGTAAGTGCAACGTAATGACGCAGGGTGCTAAAAAAAAATAGGTGAAACCCTCTGGTAATTACACCACACTAGGCTCGTCTCCCGAGGTCAACTGGCCACCAGATTCTTATGTAGTTGGCCAACATAATGACTCTTCACAAATCTTAAACTAGTGGTTTTATAGGCTTAAACTAGTGGTTAAATATCAACCAGGTATTTAGCACACTCATTACCTGGTTGATACCTGGTTGATGGGGTTCTGGGAGTTCTTCTACTCCCCAAGCCCGGCCCGAGGCCAGGCTTGACTTGTGAGAGTTTGGTCCACCAGGCTGTTGCTTGGAGCGGCCCGCAGGCCCACATACCCACCACAGCCCGGTTGGTCCGGACATTTGGACATTACCAAACCGTTTCTGAACTATAAACGCCATTGACAGACGACTCGTGCAGAAGGTCAAGTCACCAGCCTAGTACCAGAGTTGAGAGGCATGATTAACCTGTCAATACTAAAGGAATTAAATCATGTCATCAGTCAGGGGAGGGGGGGAAGGTCAAGGCGAGACATGATCACTACATACAACATTTCCAACACACAGGCCAGACAACTACCTTAAGGTTACTTTGAGGGGTTTTCGGGGCTTAGCGTCCCCGCGGCCCGGTCGTCGACCAGGCCTCCTGGTTGCTGGACTGATCAACCAGGCTGTTGATCAGCCTGGTTGATCAGTCCAGGTTGATCAGGCTGTTGATCAACTACACTAGACTTGAATGATCCAATTCATACATAAATAAGGACTAGCAAGAAACAAGTACAAAAATGAGCCATATAAACAGAACAAAAAAAAACTGTTTAGCGCTATAAGGAAAACAATGAACAAAACGTTCTACTTCAGAAGTGAAATAGTGACACAACCTAAACTGTAAACATATAACAGCCCAATAGGCCTATTTTTTCAGGAAAAATTCCTGCGCGGGCCCTAAGCCTCTGGCTGGCCCCCTGAAGCCCAGTAGTCAGGTCTCTCAGAGCCCGAAAATCAGAGGCGGGATCAAGAGCTGGAACTCAACCCCCAACAAGCAAAACAACGCCAGTATGCCTGGGAGGGGGGGGGCGACGGGCACCTAATTGCGTGTAGTGTAGTGCATTCTTGAGTAATGTGGTTACAAAAATAGAGGGGGGTGGTGGGGGAAAAAGGGGGGGGGGGTGGGGGAAAAGGGGGGGGGGGGGAGGGATGTTGTTGACCTTGGCTACTAACACTGACCCTTTCAACACTCCCATGGTGGGGGGCCACGACGCTGCTCCCATGGTGAGGGCCACGACGCTGCTCCCATGGTGGGGGCCACGACGCTGCTCCCATGGTGGGGGCCACGACGCTGCTCCTATGGTGGGGGCCACGACGCTGCTCCCATGGTGGGGGCCACGACGCTGCTCCCATGGTGGGGGCCACGACGCTGCTCCTATGGTGGGGGCCACGACGCTGCTCCCATGGTGGGGGCCACGACGCTGCTCCCATGGTGGGGGCCACGACGCTGCTCCCATGGTGGGGGCCACGACGCTGCTCCCATGGTGGGGGCCACGACGCTGCTCCCATGGTGGGCGTGTGGACCCCACCACCACCACCAACAGCCAGATGTAACCGACAACTAACCAACACGACGCTGGGAGAAATAAAACTTTAAAACAACAAAGATGTACATAAAAAGGAGACAAGTGGTTGTATGCACAAACAACTCCCCCCCCCCCCCCCCTTCACAATGTAAACACCAAACCACCACGCTAACTACCACTGCCCCCCCCCCAGAGGCCAACTACCACTGCTCCACTACCATCGTACAATGTGTGCGCCATTATCGTGCCATATCGTACTAAACCCCAGCCAATAACCGGTATACTTAATAGCCTAAAAAAGGTACATATTCAATGTTTTTTTCCGTGTCTTTAAATCGTTCAATTCGGGCGGTTTCGGCTCTAGAACACATATATACACGATGCAGTAAACAGAGGTCTGACCGGTTTACAAAGACTGAATATATTAGTTCGCGTTTCTGGACAGTTAAAAGTCTTTCTTTTTTTTTCGCCGCCCGGCTAGGCCAGGCCAGACTTCCCTGGGGATTGGCCTGGTCGGTTAAGACTATTTCTGTTCGCGGCCCGCGGACCCAGAGCTGAGGTCCACCTCCAGCATCCGCGGACCAGGTCGAGGGCCACCTCCAGCACCAGCGGACCAGGTCGAGGGCCACCTCCAGCACCCGCGGACCAGGTCGAGGGCCACCTCCAGCACCCGCGGACCAGGTCGAGGGCCACCTGCGAATGTCGTATCAATCAGGGCCGGGAGATGAGGCGAACAGTGTCAAGTCCTGCCCAGCGTCGACCCCCCCAGCCCTGCCCAGACACTCTGCCCTGCCCAGACACTCTGCCCTGCCCAGACACACTGCCCTGCCCAGACACTCTGCCCTGCCCAGACACACTGCCCTGCCCAGACACTCTGCCCTGCCCAGACACTCTGCCCTGCCCAGACACTCTGCCCTGCCCAGACACACTGCCCTGCCCAGACACTCTGCCCTGCCCAGACACTCTGCCCTGCCCAGACACACTGCCCTGCCCAGACACACTGCCCTGCCCAGACACACTGCCCTGCCCAGACACACTGCCCTGCCCAGACACACTGCCCTGCCCAGACACTCTGCCCTGCCCAGACACTCTGCCCTGCCCAGACACACTGCCCTGCCCAGACACTCTGCCCTGCCCAGACACTCTGCCTGCCCAGACACTCTGCCCTGCCCAGACACTCTGCCCTGCCCAGACACTCTGCCCTGCCCAGACACTCTGCCCTGCCCAGACACTCTGCCCTGCCCAGACACTCTGCCCTGCCCAGACACTCTGCCCTGCCCAGACACTCTGCCCTGCCCAGACACTCTGCCCTGCCGATCAACATTCCCAAGCACAACTGACAGCCTTTTCCCAGCCCATCGAGAGAGAACCAGAGAGAACTAGATAGCTAGACAGAACGAGAGACTGTTGTGCACCCCATACTCATCCCGCGAGCGGTAGCGCAAAAATGGATTACAGAGAACACAGAAAGGTCTTCATCAGACCTCATCGGAGATAATTACATTACCAAATACGATCATGCACATTTCCTCACGGGAATAACTTCTGATCGGTTACGAAGATGTTGAAATAAGGATACTTCAGTAACTAATGAAGAGACGCATAAACATTCGACTAAACAGAGTTTATTCTTAACTGCGAAATCTCCTCCTCCCCCCTCCCACCTTCCACTGAAATGGGGCACTTCCCAACAGCTATGCGGTTACTGGTCCATATACACACCTGCCTAACCATCGTCCTTCTAAGAGGGTTGCAGCCCAAGAGCTAAAGCACATCCACAAGTGGATGTTGAAAAAAACCAAAGTAGAAGAAGTATAAGTGACACACTTGGCACCTTGAACGAGTTTTGTAACGCACAGAGAAAATAAAAGTTACGGAAGACACCTCCATCCACAAATTTAAGACTAGATTCGAAAATATACGACCGTCAGCATAGTTAAATTACAACGCAACAACTACAAGGCTGGTAGTCACTTGTATTCTGACAAGCGAGTACTACCCAGCCCCCCTACAAGTGACAGGATGAACAACCCAGCGGGTTTTCTTCCTATTGGGGAGTGTTGTACATGCTGCTATGGCGGTGTGTTCACTCACAGGATGAGTGGCGCTGCCCAATACTGTCACTATGGTGGTGTGTCCACTCACAGGATGAGTAACGCTGCCCAATACTGTCACTATGGCGGTGTGTCCACTCACAGGATGAGTAACGCTGCCCAATACTGTCACTATGGCGGTGTGTCCACTCACAGGATGACTGGCGCTGCCCAATACTGTCACTATGGCGGTGTGTCCACTCACAGGATGACTGGCGCTGCCCAATAAACTCGCCTCTCGGGGCAAAATTTAACAAATTTACCCAGCCCCCCACAACACAGCCCAAAAATCACCACCTGTCCCGCGTCATTTTAAACAAACAAGGACTTCAGGTCGGGGAAAAAAATGGTAGTTTCGCTTGGATAGACCCCTGTCACATATTTAACAACATCGCTCAACCTATCCAAGCCGAACAAATGGCAAAAACATTGAGGAATTTTATGCGAGGCTACGCTGGTGTGATTCTCAAGTCTGCCACCAGAGTGGGCGTGACCTCATGCCTTTTTGCCCAAGTCGGCAAGGAAGGTTCTTGTTGTGGTCTACCAGCTGTGAATGCCATCGCTGCAGGCGGCAACTGTGGTGGTGGTGTGGTGTTGGGGGTGTGGTGGGGGGAGATACCGGGCCACTGCTCTCATCTCGACACATGTGTGCTCCCAATGAGCCCTCATGATGGCTATTTAGTATAAACACGAAGCATAAAAGAGTGTGTGAACGCGGCTCTCAACTGTTTGACAACTGAATAACTATTTATTACACGAGATAAAACTCCAGGGATGGAGATGTTGGGAGAATTGTTATGAGAGTAAGGTCGAAAGAAAATGTTTCAATTTTGCCCCGAGGGGCGAGTTTATTGGGCAGCGCCACTCATCCTGTGAGTGGACACACCGCCATAGTGACAGTATTGGGCAGCGCCACTCATCCTGTGAGTGGACACACCGCCATAGTGACAGTATTGGGCAGCGCCACTCATCCTGTGAGTGGACACACCGCCATAGTGACAGTATTGGGCAGCGCCACTCACCCTGTGAGTGGACACACCGCCATAGTGACAGTATTGGGCAGCGCCACTCATCCTGTGAGTGGACACACCGCCATAGTGACAGTATTGGGCAGCGCCACTCATCCTGTGAGTGGACACACCGCCATAGTGACAGTATTGGGCAGCGTCACTCATCCTGTGAGTGGACACACCGCCATAGTGACAGTATTGGGCAGCGCCACTCATCCTGTGAGTGGACACACCGCCATAGTGACAGTATTGGGCAGCACCACTCATCCTGTGAGTGGACACACCGCCATAGTGACAGTATTGGGCAGCGCCACTCATCCTGTGAGTGGACACACCGCCATAGTGACAGTATTGGGCAGCGCCACTCATCCTGTGAGTGGACACACCGCCATAGTGACAGTATTGGGCAGCACCACTCATCTTGTGAGTGGACACCGCCATAGTGACAGTATTGGGCAGCGCCACTCATCCTGTGAGTGGACACACCGCCATAGTGACAGTATTGGGCAGCACCACTCATCCTGTGAGTGGACACACCGCCATAGTGACAGTATTGGGCAGCGCCACTCATCCTGTGAGTGGACACACCGCCATAGTGACAGTATTGGGCAGCGCCACTCATCTTGTGAGTGGACACACCGCCATAGCAGCATGTACAACACTCCCCAATAGGAAGAAAACTCGCTGGGTTGTTCATCCTGTCACTTGTACCCAGACACAGCTGGGACTTGTTTAACTGTCTCAAGTGAACAGCTCCTCTAACACGAAGACTAACATTTCGAAAGATCCCAATATATTATCAAGAAAAGAAAGATGGCAATTAAATCTTTCAAGAGAGATTTCAGGGGTTACAATAAGCTAGAAATCCAAAAAATCGATAACAAGAACGTCGCATTTCGATCGTATGCGTCACATAAGGCCAAAAATTATCGTACTAGAAAATGAAAGCGGCTGGCGAAAGTGACGTACTGTCCCGTTTTCTGTTTTGGGTCCTCTGGTAGGTTAGGAGAGACTACTTTAAATATGTCAGTTTCCTTGACGTTGGACTGCTTTATACGGAAACCGGAAGGCTCTTCAAAACCTTAAAAATAGTTAAACGGAAGAATACACAAAGCGCCCCTGGTCGAAGACTCCCAAACGAGGGCGGCAATAACGAGCCCCGCGGCGTTCACGGGCTCACCATAGCCGGTGCTACATGAACACTTCGTTCTGAGTAGCTAAATCTGAAAAAAAAACACAACCCGGGGCGTTTAGCTACTCGGAACGAAATATCCATGTAGCACGGGCTATGGTGAGCCCGTAATTGAGTTCGGTTATTCGCCTCGCGATAACCATGTTATTCTGATATTTGGGACAAAGTTTTAAATGGAAGTGGGGTTTCCTCCTTTTTCCCCGTTTCTTTTTCGCTTTTGATTTAGTTGTGTTTTTATATATGGCCCAACGACCTCATTATGAGAGACGACACCTCTACCTCCGCCCGTCACAGGGGCGCGCCACACCCTCGACCCATCACCACTGCCAGCCCATCAAACAAGCCACACCCTGTTGACCAGACCACACACTAGAAGGTGAAGGGACGACGACGACGTTTCGGTCCGTCCTGGACCACTCTCAAGTCGATTGTGTCGGTCAAGTCGACACCCCGTCCAATGAATGAACACCCACAAATGGTGAGAAGGTCAAGGGGAGGGGGGGGACCGGGCCATGTCTCACCCCAAGCACCATTTTAGTCATGTGAAAGGTCGAGCCCATGTTGGCATGGGCGGCCTCCCGTGTAAGGCTACCTGGTTGATTACCTGGTTGATGGGGTTCTGGGAGTTCTTCTACTCCCCCAAGCCCGGCCCGAGGCCAGGCTTGACTTGTGAGAGTTTGGTCCACCAGGCTGTTGCTTGGAGCGGCCCGCAGGCCCACATATACCTGGTTGATGGGGTTCTGGGAGTTCTTCTACTCCCAAAGCCCGGCCCGAGGCCAGGCTTGACTTGTGAGAGTTTGGTCCACCAGGCTGTTGCTTGGAGCGGCCCGCAGGCCCACATATACCTGGTTGATGGGGTTCTGGGAGTTCTTCTACTCCCCAAGCCCGGCCCGAGGCCAGGCTTGACTTGTGAGAGTTTGGTCCACCAGGCTGTTGCTTGGAGCGGCCCGCAGGCCCACATATACCTGGTTGATGGGGTTCTGGGAGTTCTTCTACTCCCCAAGCCCGGCCCGAGACCAGGCTTGACAAGGGAGTCTTGAAGTCTTGAGTCGACTTGAAGGAAAGGCTGCTTCCCTTCACGACCAATCCATTAGTGTAACGCCCCAATACAGCTGTATCGCTTGTATCTGCGGCTCCTCGTCCCAGCTGCCTACAGCACGCGCACAGCCACGAACCTGACCACTGAATTATTCCCGGTCACGAAGCGAGAATTTATTAGGAAAATTCTAGAGATCAGACTTTAATGCTGTCGTGTTAAGAGGCGGCAAGGTCGTTTATACCCAGGAAATGTATCTTGAGGTTATCTTGAGATGATTTCGGGGCTTAGCGTCTCCGCGGCCCGGTCCTCGACCAGGCCTCCTGTTACACACCACCAGGAAGCAGCCCGTAGCAGCTGTCTAACTCCCAGGTACCTATTTTACTGCTAGGTAACAGGAGCATAGGGTAAAACAAACTCTGCCCATTGTTTCTCGCCGGCGCCTGGGATCGAACCCAGGACCACAGGATCACAAGTCCAGCGTGCTGTCCGCTCGGCCGACCGGCTCCCCAACCTACTCCATGGTTCCGTGCACCATCACCGCCTCGCGACGACCCCCGCAAAGTCTTCCAAGATGCTGCCGGCTTGTGGCACCCTGGACAAGAGTGCCACGTTGTGCTGGGATAACGCGCCCTCTGCTCTTGTTGTCGTAAAACACATTAAGATTGCAGTGCCAGTTTACGACCCGAGCAGCGCAGGCAATGGCATCTGTTCCGTGTGTTTTTGAGTGTGTAAAACACACACGACCCAACAATGGGAGTCGTGAATGAGGTCATTTGAGATTGCTAAAACACTTTTGCAAACTGTATTTGCAGTGATTAACAACACTGCTTTCAGCGCCGTGGAGAGGGGGGAGGGGGACCTGCTGCCTGGGTAACAGCTTCTCCCCCGAATCAACCTGGCTTTGCGCCCTGGTGGGGCCACTCCAGACCAGACCGACAACCAGAGCGCAACTCCATAGTCTCCTGAGACTGATGGATGCCTACTACTACTACTACTACTACTACTACAACTACTACTACTACACGGGCAGTACCATTAATCTCAGGATGCACCCAACCACTTGGGCTGGACGGTAGAGCGACGGTCTCGCTTCATGCAGGTCGGCGTTCAATCCCCCGACCGTCCAAGTGGTTGAGCACCATTCCTCCCCCCCACCCCCGTCCCATCCCAAATCCTTATCCTGACCCCTTCCCAGTGCTATATAATTCGCAATGGCTTGGCGCTTTCCCCCTGATAATTCCCTTCAGAACCTCACGACCCCCTTCCCACTCCCCCTAACCTCACGATCCCCCCCCAACCCCCCTCCCCCATCACGACCAGGGGGGGGAAGGGAAAGCACCAAGCCATTACGACTATATAGCACTTAGGAGATCGGGATAACCATTTGGAATGGGACGCGAAATGGAGGGGGGGGGGGGAAGGAATGGTGCCTAATCATTTAGACGGTCGGGGGATTGAACGCCGACCTGCATGAATCCAGACCGTCGCTCTACCGTCCAGCCCAAGTGGTTGGACCATCTACATCTTGTGAACCAGGAACCTCCACGGTCGGTCGGGAGCCGGTCGGCCGAGCGGACAGCACGCTGGACTTGTGATCCTGTGGTCCTGGGTTCGATCCCAGGCGCCGGCGAGAAACAATGGGCAGAGTTTCTTTCACCCTATGCCCCTGTTACCTAGCAGTAAAATAGGTACCTGGGTGTTAGTCAGCTCTCACGGGCTGCTTCCTGGGGGTGGAGGCCTGGTCGAGGACTGGGCCGCGGGGACACTAAAGCCCCGAAATCATCTCAAGATAACCTCAAGATAACCATCTCCCCGAGGCGCAGCAACACAACACTGTTGATACAGTCAGTCGTCAATCAAGCAGAGACAGGCGTGATAGCTAACCCATCAATGACAAACATCAATCACCTTGCAGACTACGAACCACCACAGCCTACACGATCACGTAAAGGGTAGCACATGCGGTGGGCAGGCAGCAACAGCCTCAACGATCATACAAGCCCACAAGAGATGTCCGACCTCAGGTTCTAGAACAACCGAGCCTATTCCGGCTAGGGGGCCGGTCGGCCGAGCGGACAGATCAAGAATAGGCAAGATCAAGAGAAGCCAAGATCAAGAAATAGGCAAGATCAAGAGAAGCCAAGATCAAGAATAGGCAAGATCAAGAGAAGCCAAGATCAAGAAATAGGCAAGATCAAGAGAAGCCAAGATCAAGAAAAGCCAAGATTCCGATTAATAAAACTAGCAATAAATGACATATTCGTAGGGGGGAAAAAAACCCAAGGCAACAGGTTCCAGATGACTGTACACCGATAAGCTATCCAACAATGACGCTGCAAGAGCACTCACCTGGCGCCGATAAGGAGGGAGTCGCCATCTCGTTGTAACAGCCGGAAGTAGTCCGTCTCACTGCCATTTCCAGGAAACACCTGCGATTCCAGTTCATCTGTAAACAAACAATTTCATCAGTCAAAAACACTTCAAGATGTAAATAGATCGTATGACACCTAAAACCAATTTTACATAGAAAAAAAAACATGATTTTTGGACATAAAAGTACAACACACACAGTTAATGGCTGACAAAAATCTATGCGTCCAATCACAGTCAAGAAATACACTAAACAATTACACAATTTATCTAAAAATATTTAAATATGTGTCATTTTACCGTGTGTGTTGGGCCCTGAATGTGACGTCTCACAGTAGCGGATAACGATGTGATATCATCGGCTCTATGTAACAATTTTTGGGCAGCAATGAGGAGGCCTGGTCGAGGACCGGGCCGCGGGGACGCTAAACCCCGAAACCATTTCAAGGTAATCTCAAGATAAGGTATCAAGTCTTATTTGCAGATTGATTATGTCTACAAACTATAGAAAATAGCTATTATGCCCCCCTCAAACTTTGCTTGTACTTCTTTCTAAGTTATCTTAAGGAAGATGTCTTTAAGGCATTTGCCTTAAATTGCTAGCAAAGGCATTTGCTATCATAACTCTCACTGCATTTCCAGCATTTTAAAACCACTACAATCAACCACAGATTGTTCAATAAATCCCTGAACTATATGTTTAACCGATCTCTCACCCTGTCCATGGAGGACAGAAGAAAATGTATATATGCTGGTTAGCATTGTAAATGCGGATTAGTCCATACGGTGAAGAAAAACACACAAGGCCCTAGTATCTACACACACACACACACACACACACACACACACACACACACACACACACACACACACACACACACCTGCATTTTCATATACACATTGAACACCCACCCTATATCCTCAGTTAACTAATGTTTATAATTTCCCATCTCAAACTGTCCAGTAAATACAGCCTATAAGCTGCCAAAGATGGAGTAAGGATGTACTGGTTTCGTTCGCAAGACTAAAAAATTTGAGCGTATAACTGCTCAATAACCTGCCTTTTATAAATCCCATTTTCAGTTCAAAACAAAATAAAAATGTTCAGTATAGCCTGGTCCCCCGTCGCTAAATTATTTAACGACCCCCATTTTCTATGCGTGCCAGAGAACACGTGTTTATTAAAAACTTACGCTTTGCTGTTCCCATTCTTCATGTATTCATTAACAAGAGTAATACCTGCAAAAAGAAATACACTAAAATCCCCCTAAAATACACTTTAATCCCCCCATGACTTCGCACGGGTGGGCACTGAACGCTCACATCAGCACTACCGAACGAAACATTCTGCACTGGTCACACTTGATGCCTGATTCTACACCGACTTTGCCACAGTACAAGCATTTATTTTTTTATTGTTTAACTAATTAGGTCTATCTTGTATAGGCACATGGGCGAATTTAATTTTCAACCTGAAACACTGATGTTAGTCCTTCGCCGCCTCCAGAGGGGCCTGACGGCTGAGTAGACAGGGCTCGGGATTCATAGTCGTAAGGTTCAGGGGTGGAGGCGGAAACAAATGGGCACAGTTTCTTTCATCCTGATGCGTCTGATCACCTAACAGTAAATAGGTACCTGAGAGTTAGACAGTTGCTACGGGCTGCTTCCTGCAGGGTGTGTGGAATAAAAAGTAGGCCTGGTTGAGGACCGGACCGCGGGAACGCTAAGCCCCGAAAACCATCTCAAGGTAACCTCAAGGTATGTAATATAGGGGGAGGGGGGGAAGGCCTATTAACATTGCCTCATACCTAAAGAAAAATTAATAACAGCTTTGTACACTGTTCCTTACCATCTATATCACGCACGCGTGCCCAACCGCCTCCGTTTGGCTACTGACACATAGGGCGGATCAAGGACAAAGTGGGAATTAGCTATGAAAAGTTATCTGTAAAGAAAATACGCAGTTTGACGAGAGGGAGTGACAATAGGCGGGGCCCAGGAGTTGAAACTCGCTCCAGTAGATAGGTAGATATGGGCACGTCTTCAAGTAGTTAGTGAATAGGCCTCCTGCAGTTAAATCATGGTAGAGGAAAGGCTACGGGATCCAGTAAGTTCAGTAGAACTTTGGTTTCAACCCTTTTACCCTGTCGTAGCTCAGTCGATTAAGGCAGTGTCTGGGATGCTCCCGGACGCAGGTTCGAATCCTCGTCACGGCCCTTGTGGATTTGTTCATGGTAGAGGAGCTTTGAAAGGACCGTGTTAAATCTTTTACTAGCCACGACTTGTTGTGGTGATGGTAGTGGAATGGGTAAAAGAAACATGGTAGAAGGGATAGATCGACCGCTCCTGTGACAGGTAAGTTACGGGGCTCGCCATAGCCCGTGCTACTTGCACCGCTCCTGTGCCAGGTAAGTTACGGACTCATCATAGCCCGTGCTACTTGGAACTTGTTCCGAGTAGCTGAATCTATAACAATAGGGATAGATGGGCATTCCTGGAGCATACTTCAGGAGAGGGTATATTCTGAGAGTAGTTCTACTCCTCGGGCTCGGAGCTTGGTCCAACAGGCTGTTGCTTGGAGCGGCCCACAGGCCCACATATCCACCACAGCCTGGTTGGTCAGGAACAGGCATCGCTCCACCCCCATGCAATTGACAATATAATTGACATACTGTAATGTTGTTATAGATTCAGCTACTCAGAACAAAAGTTCCAAGTAGCATGGGCTATGGTGAGCCCGTAGTGGACTTACCTGGCACAGGAGCGAGGCTGTGTATGTGTGACACACATACTGTAACGTATTGTTTGTATATATAGCACTGGGAAGGGGTCAAAATAAGAATTTGGGATAGGACGGGGGAAAGGAATGGTGCCCAACCACTTGGATGATCGGGGATTGAACGCCGACCTGCATGAAGCAAGACCGTCGTTCTACCGTCCAGTTAAAAAAAACTAATAATATGGAACTCTGTAATATAACTGTACTCTGTAAAGCAGTGTGACAGCTGAACCTCCCCCTCTTAACCTCTAAAAGGTGATTACCTTCCTAACGAGAGTTCGAACCTACGCCCGAACACGTGTGGATTTGTTCATCACCTCCCTATTTACACACAAGAGAAGTCAAACCGACAGGGACACAAACAAGTTCAAGGCGCGCCACAAGGATGCGTGGGGGTGACCACTCACACAAGGCTATGTAAACACAGGCACGTGTTGGGTAGTGTGGCACCCCAGGCACAAGTGCCACACACACACACACACACACACACACACACACACACACACACACACACACACACACACACACACAAATGGAGTGGTTGACAAATGGAATGCATTAGGAAGTGATGTGGTGGAGGCTGACTCCATACACAGCTTCAAGTACAGATATGATAGAGCCCAGTAGGCCCAGGCATCTGTACACCAGTTGATTGACGGTTAAGAGGCGGGACCAAAGAGCCAAAGCTCAACCCCCGCAAGCACAATTAGGCGAGTACAATTAGGCAAGTACACACACACACACACACACACACACACACACACACACAGAAGGGGTGCTAGAGGGGGATTGTGCCAGAGGGGGAGTGCACTAAAGGGGGATTGTGCCAGAGGGGGGATTGTGCCAGGTAACACCTTCGTATCGAACTCCTGAAGACGGATACCGCATCAGGCAGTCGATGAGGAACATCTTTCCCCAACTAGAACTGCCATTTCCATAGTGTTTAATTATATTTCGAAGCCTCTTGTTACTCTCACTACAACATAACCCCTAGGAACAGTCACCCCTAGAGGCCTAGATAATGCAACCAGGGATATCTTTAGATTATCTTGAGATAACCTCAAGGAAATGGCTGCACTTCAGCGAGCCGTCTCCCCAGCTTGGCGCTTCTCTTTATCATTACTTCGGCTAGCCTCATCTACGACAACGGTGCCTTGGAGCGCCAACGGCACCGTTGGAGCGCCAACGGTCGCTCCTTGGCGCTCCAACGGCGACCGGGAGCCAAGTCTCGACTTTGCCAGAACTCCATCACGACCACGAATACTAATAAATAACAAATGGCCACATCGCTACGACCACTTTAACCCACACGCAGCAAGTCGAAGGCCACTTCGAGAAAATTTATCGCCCGGAAAATGCACTCAGAACCTTGTATTTGGATTTCATTTAGCGCGCCAATGTCTAATATGTATCATACATGGCCGGCCCTGGCGCGGGTTATTGAGCATACGACATTCACTCGCGGCTATTTTGGGCAGAATATCAAGATCGTAAATATACATAGTGTATATATATGTATATATTTCTAAGAGACTGAAAAATCTCAGAGGCTACGAGTCTACCAGCCACACGTACTCCAAGAAGCCTATGATGCAGAAATTTGGTTGCCCTGTAGTCCACTATGAAATAGGGGTTACAGCAGGGGAATACGATTATCCTGCACCGATACAGCATGTCCTCTTAAGGTTCCCCAACGTCCTGAAACTGTCGTATTAAAGTGCCCTTATCCTAACCTTCCAAAAAGGTCCCAAAACTGAAAACGGGACGCGTATTTTTCCCCCAAGGGGGAGCGCCTTGAGGTAGATCGTGGAGGAGTTATGCAAGGGTTTCTATCCTTCGTTCATCCTAGAGGTCGCAGCTAGAGGCCGAGGGCACCCTTCCCTAGGGAGCCATCTGCTTCCACACTTCCTCCTACCTACCTACCTGCCCCCAGCCCCACCTATCCAATCTAATCAGTACCCTAGCCAGCTCTTCTGCAGTCCCTCTGCTATCTCTTCACCCCTCCTGCCCTATCCATCAACATTCATGACTTATATTTCATCGCGAGGCCGTGGACGGGCCACGACCAGCCCTAGGCCATGGGGAAAACTAATAGGAGGGACCCCCAGCCAGTCCTGGAAGAGCCAGGGGACCCCCAGCCAGCCCTGGAAGTGCCAGGGACCCCAACCAGCCCTGGAACAGCCAGAAACCCTAACCAGCCCTGGAACAGCCAGACCCCCCCAACCAGCCCTGGAAGAGCCAGAGACCCCAACCAGCCCTGGAAGAACCAGGGACCCCAACCAGCCCTGGAAGAACCAGGGACCCCAACCAGCCCTGGAAGAACCAGGGACCCCAACCAGTCCTGGAACAGCCAGACCCCCCAGCCGGCCCTGGAAGAGCCAGAGACCCCAACCAGTCCTGGAACAGCCAGAGACCCCAGCCGGCCCTGGAACAGCCAGAGACCCCAACCAGCCCTGGAACAGCCAGAGACCCCAGCCGGCCCTGGAACAGCCAGAGACCCCCAACCAGCCCTGGAACAGCCAGAGACCCCAACCAGCCCTGGAACAGCCAGACCCCCCAGCCAGCCCTGGAACAGCCAGACTCCCCAGCCAGCCCTGGAACAGCCAGACCCCCCAGCCAGCCCTGGAACAGCCAGACCCCCCAGCCAGCCCTGGAACAGCCAGACCCCCCAGCCAGCCCTGGAACAAGAACCACGCCCTGTCCCTCCACATGATCACCATGAAACTCAGAGCTCTAGACGCCAGTCATCAAGTAGAGGACATCCAACAGGGCAGTAGACGAGTCACTGAGGGGATAACACACACACACCACCTGCCCTCTGATAGGAAAGTTACTGAGGGGTGGGATAGGTAGAGGGTCCATGCTGGGGACGCGGCTAGTATGCAGATTAAGAACAGGAGGGGTGAGGTTGGTGAAAGCACAGATGATAGCTTTAGCACAGGCCGTGTTTAGGTAGTTTTGAAGCACTATTGAATCTATTTGATAAAAATAGCTCCTGGCACTGCTGGATCGACACCATTGGCGTTGTATAAACACACTGCGAGAACTCTTGATTTGCCATTCAACATTTTATGACTAAAAATATGCATTACCTTCAGGCATTACCAGGCTAGGCCAGGCTAGGCCAGGCTAGGCCAGCCAGGGTCAGGCTAGGCCAGCCAGGGTCAGCCAGGGGCCAACCAGGACCAGGCCAGGGGCCAGCCAGGGGCCAGCCAGGGGCCAGCCAGGGGCCAACCAGGACCAGGCCAGGGCCAAGCATGACGGCACAACAAAGCCAGATGATAGAGATGAAGCAAAACAAGGTTCAGGTTGTGCTGGGTCTGGTGTTGACGTGAGTGCAAATGCAAACCATTTGCAAACCTGCAAATGACGACCAAAACAGCCACAGGCGGCGATAATGTAAACAGTTTACAAACACACTGAACCAGTTTGCTTTTTCTCATACTAACGAGTACACTCCAGATGAACGACAACGGTTTTCAATTTACAGAACCTGTCTACAGACCCATCATAGAACCTGTAAATGCAGACGACATTTACCGGGTTTAAATTGTGTTTCGAGGATCAGCGTCCTCTCGGCCCGGTCTCTGACCCGGCCTCCTGGCTTGTGGTCTGGGTTAACCAGGCTGTTAGATGTAGCTCCTGGCAGACTGGACCCCCCCCCCCCCACACACACACACCATTGTGAATATCAATTCTACCTTAATTGAGTCAAAAGGAAGGTACTGAATACTAATAATGCTTTCAAGGAGAAACTTTTAAGTGCCTTGAGGCGTCTCTGAGACCATGTGAGCATTTTCTTCAACCATTTATTCTCCTGGAGGCTATATAGGCTCTGATACAGTAATGTATCGGCTCAACAATAAATTTATGCTTTACATTATATAACCAACTACTGTATTTGCAGTATGGATAGGACGCATAGGTACTCGCCTAATTGCGCTTGCGGGGGAGGGTTGAGTTTCGGCTCTTTGGTCCCGCCTCTCAACTGGAGGAATAGGTAGTGGATATGATAGGTGGATAGGCTGCAAGGTTTTGGCGCATCACTAACCAAATGTATACTGAATTTACATACCACGATAGCTGCGTGGATCACTATGTACCTCACTTACCTTAAAAAGGTAGGTAAGGTAAGGTAGGTAGCAGGGCTTTAGCTTAATCTACACAGCGGAACAGAGGTAAATACTCCACGTTCATCCTAGGAAATACAACCCATTCACAGCCCATTGCGTTGGCTTCACTTCAACAGCCGCCCTCATCATCCTGGGCTCCGGAGAGCACAGGTGATCCCCGCGCTGAATTGGTCATTCAGATCGACGCTAATCGAATTAAAATCTGCCGCGAATGACGTCAGGACGCCGATGGAGAGGGAGAGTCCAGTCACCAACCCAACTACCACCAACCACCACACGCCAACCACTATCCTCCACCACCACCTACCACCACCCACTGTCGACCCCACTGAGTTACAATTACTAATTTATATTAAACTGGAGAAGGGTGCTTGGCGTGGCCCAGGTGGCCACCTCTACCTTGAGGTTACCTTGAAGTGCTTCCGGGGCTTAGCGTCCCCCGCGGCCCGGTCGTCGACCAGGCCTCCGGGTTGCTGGACTGATCAACCCAGGCTGTTGGACGCGGCTGCTCGCAGCCTGACGTATGAGTCACAGCCTGGTTGATCAGGTAACAGCCTGGTTGATCAGGGGACTCTACACTACACTATCGTCCTCATATCACTGTAACCATCTTCAGTACCACCATCACTACATAATCTAGGCTTACCGCCTAGATTATAGTGAAGGGCAAAGTGATGACTATGTACAGAACGAGGCTATTTAAGAAGGTTCCCCTCCCCCCCCCACCCAACCACTTGGGCTGGACGGTAGAGCGATGGTCTCGCTTCATGCAGATCGGCGTTCAATCCCCAACAAGTGGTTGGGCACCATTCCTTTCCCCCGTCTCATCCCAAATCCTTATCCTGACCCCTTCCCAGTGCTATATAGTCGTAATGGCTTGGCGCTTTCCCTTGATAATTCCTTCCTTCCCCCCTCCCTCCTATCTTGCCTACATGATCCTCCCCCTCCCCCCCCCCACTTCTACAAGCAGCTACCTGCCGCCAAACACGTAGGATCTAACACGTGGAATACAAGTGTTGATCTGACACTGCTCCAGCCTGGCTAAGCTGCTCCTCGGAGCCTCTTAGGTAGTCCAAGAACGCCACCTCAAAAGAACTCCCACAGACTGTTACAAATGTAATCACGCAATTACCAAGGATTAAAATACTGTGGGGGAGGGGGCGCCTCTCCCCCTCCTCTTCCGGCTAGAAGTAGACCCCCCTTTTCCATTCCCTCTAGAGATCCGGCTCCTTGTGGGGCCTTACACAGCCAGGGATCCGGCTCCTTGTGGAGCCTTTCCCCCAGGGATCCGGCTCCTTGTGGAGCCTTCCTCCCCCAGGGATCCGGCTCCTTGTGGGGCCTTCCCCCCAGGGATCCGGCTCCTTGTGGAGCCTTTCCCCCAGGGATCCGGCTCCTTGTGGAGCCTTTCCCCCAGGGATCCGGCTCCTTGTGGAGCCTTTCCCCCAGGGATCCGGCTCCTTGTGGAGCCTTTCCCCCAGGGATCCGGCTCCTTGTGGAGCCTTTCCCCCAGGGATCCGGCTCCTTGTGGAGCCTTCCCCCCAGGGATCCGGCTCCTTGTGGAGCCTTCCCCCCAGGGATCCGGCTCCTTGTGGAGCCTTCCCCCCAGGGATCCGGCTCCTTGTGGGGCCTTCCCCCCAGGGATCCGGCTCCTTGTGGGGCCTTCCCCCCAGGGATCCGGCTCCTTGTGGGGCCTTCCCCCCAGGGATCCGGCTCCTTGTGGGGCCTTCCCCCCAGGGATCCGGCTCCTCGTGGAGCCTTTCCCCCAGGGATCCGGCTCCTTGTGGAGCCTTCCCCCAGGGATCCGGCTCCTTGTGGAGCCTTTCCCCCAGGGATCCGGCTCCTTGTGGAACCTTCCCCCAGGGATCCGGCTCCTTGTGGAGCCTTTCCCCCAGGGATCCGGCTCCTTGTGGAGCCTTCCCCCAGGGATCCGGCTCCTCGTGGAGCCTTCCCCCAGGGATCCGGCTCCTCGTGGAGCCTTTCCCCCAGGGATCCGGCTCCTTGTGGAGCCTTCCCCCAGGGATCCGGCTCCTTGTGGAGCCTTTCCCCAGGGATCCGGCTCCTTGTGGAGCCTTTCCCCCAGGGATCTGGCTCCTTGTGGAGCCTTCCCCCCAGGGATCCGGCTCCTCGTAGAGCCCAAGATCCGGCCACACGACCGGGAACACACTATGGACCGGTCCTCTCTTGCCTCGGCTACAAATCTTCGGACGCCTCTAAGCCTGGGAAGGAGGCTAAGGGCGCCACCAGCTCCTGGCCCCTCCATCACGGCCGTGTAAACAACGGCGCCATCTTTCGCTTAGTCTTATAACCCGGCTCCCTTGCAAATTTATTCCTGCGAGCTCCTGTTTACACTTGAGCCCCCCGAGGCACTCACTCGGGGGGGCGCTCGCTATTTTGTAAACAAGCTTTTTGTAAACAAACAAGCTTGTTTATTGTTAAGTTTTCTAAAACTCTTCTACGTGTTCCCGTTTCACCTCTCCAGCCACTCCCCGAGGAGTGGGGGGTAGTTGAAGGGGGGAGTGGTTGAAGGGGGGAGTGGTTGAAGGGGGGAGTGGTTGAAGGGGGGAGTGGTGGAAGGGGGGAGTGGTGGAAGGGGGGAGTGGTGGAAGGGGGGAGTGGTGGAAGGGGGGAGTGGTGGAAGGGGGGGCGTGGTTGAAGGGGGGGGAGTGGTTGAAGGGGGGGAGTGGTTGAAGGGGGGGAGTGGTTGAAGGGGGGGAGTGGTTGAAGGGGGGAGTGGTTGAAGGGGGGAGTGGTGGAAGGGGGGAGTGGTGGAAGGGGGGAGTGGTGGAAGGGGGGAGTGGTGGAAGGGGGGAGTGGTGGAAGGGGGGGCGTGGTTGAAGGGGGGGAGTGGTTGAAGGGGGGGAGTGGTTGAAGGGGGGGAGTGGTTGAAGGGGGGGAGTGGTTGAAGGGGGGAGTGGTTGAAGGGGGGAGTGGTTGAAGGGGGGAGTGGTTGAAGGGGGGAGTAGTTGAAGGGGGGGAGTAGTTGAAGGGGGGGAGTAGTTGAAGGGGGGGAGTAGTTGAAGGGGGGGAGTAGTTGAAGGGGGGGGGTAGTTGAAGGGGGGGGGGTAGTTGAAGGGGGGGGGGAGCGGAAAAGGACAAAGTCTAGAATGGAAACTAAATCCCCATATGCCATGAACCTGGTTATCTGAAGCGTAGTACAGTTTGTTTCAATCTAGGACACACACATCCATTTCAATCAGGTGGGTCCCCCGGATTCGTTTCCCGGGCGGGACTGAAGCGGTTGGGCACGTTTCATATCCCCTCCCCCCCCCCCCCTTGCTCACCTAGCAGTAAATAGGTAGCCGGGACTTGGGGCAAATGGGTTGCATTCTTGGGAGGAACCTCGATACAAGCCAAGCCTATGTACACAGCTTTCCTATCCAACTCATTATTTACTAATCAATTGCTTAATATTTACATGGCTAATGAATTTAGAAATAATGTGGTTAAGTAAATATTTTGCAGTCACGAAGATGCTATAGCCTCGACTTGCTAGTGTTGAGTTCTGAGGTCATTTGCCAAAGATGCCTATCTGATGGGGTTCTGGGAGTAGTTCTGTTCCCGAAGTCCGGCCCGAGGCCAGGTTCGATACCTGGTTGATACCTGCTTGATGGGGTTCTGGGAGTTGTTCTACTCCCCAAGCCCGGCCCGATGCCAGGCTCGACTTTTGAGAGATTGGTCCACCAGGCTGTTGCTTGGAGCGGCCCGCAGGCCCACATACCCACCACAGCCCGGCTGATCCGGAACTTCTCTAAGAAAACAGTTCAGTTTTCTCTTGAAGATGTCCACGGTGGTTCCGGCAATATGTCTTATAGTCGCTGGGAGGACGTTGAACAACCGCGGACCTCTGATGTAGGCTCGACTTGTGAGAGTTTGGTCACTGCCACTGTTGGCATGGCACCCTGTAGGAGGCGACACTAGGAACCAGGAGTGCCACTGTCAACATGGCACCCTGTAGGAGGCGACACTAGGAACCAGGAGTGCCACTGTCAACATGGCACCCTGTAGGCGGCGACACTAAGAACCAGGAGTGCCACTGTCAACATGGCACCCTGTAGGAGGCGACACTAGGAACCAGGAGTGCCACTGTCAACATGGCACCCTGTAGGAGGCGACACTAGGAACCAGGAGTGCCACTGTCTACACCTGTACAATAACAAACAAGACTTTCAGACCATGTTCTTGGGGGGGGGGGTCATTTAATTAGCGGTAGTAGCAATGACAGGCACGGAAGCTGGAGGAGGGGGGGGCAGGGGGGCCAGGGGGGGGGCAGGCAGGGGGCGACAAATGTCACTCACTGACAGCGGGTGAATGTCAACACACGGACCACGCGCCATGAGGGCCAGGCCATAAATTATACAATATTCCGCGCTGTAACCCCCTCTAACTATGCTGGCGGGGTGTCGAGCTTCGGCTCTTGGGCCCCCCACCTTACGTAAACGACGGAGTTCTAATACGTCATAAACACGTTAAGCCAAGATGTAACAACTTTATTACAAGTTGTAACAAGCGGAAAAGAGAGATGCAGTAACGGTTTGTGTTTCCAGGGAAGCCTCTGTAAGGTCTGCTTGCTCAAGCAGATCTTGTAAAAGGCTGACCAACACACATCTTAGCCATTTCCTGCCGTCTCCAGGGCGGGAGGTCTACCAGGGCCTCGGGGACACTAGGTCTTGACCAGGGAAGGGAAATGCCTTAAAGAATTAAAGACGCCTCAAGGATGTGCGTCACACGAGAGCAACGTGTACCTGGATTGCATCTGGATTGGGTTCTGCTACTTCCAAAGCCCGGCCCGGGGCCAGGCTTGACTTGTGAGAGTTTGGTCCAACAGGCTGTTGTTGCTTGGAGTGGCCCGCAGGCCCACGTACCCACCCCAAGGGAGGAATATATAGCTCTCTCAAGATCCGCTATAAGACCTCTTTGGTGTTCCCACTATATGCTCGTCATCTGCCTAAGGACCTCTATATATTTATATATATATATATATATATATATATATATATATATATATATATATATATATATATATATATATATATATATATATATATATATATATATACACACACACACACACACACACACACACACACACACACACACACACACACACACTTAACTTCATCGAAACATTTCCTGTCCACTGTTCGCTCTTGGCACAAAAAACACAACCCGGCCTCTCATTATAATATTTTTTTAACGGAAATGTCAGATAAAACACGACAAATCTATGAAAAAAGAATGCTTTTTCATAAACAAACTCTTGACAACTCTTCTAAGCTTTCGGCACTCTTGCAAGTAGTTTACACATTAAGAACTATTGTGATTCAAGAGGAAAACAAGGCCATTTGTAGCGTGTGATGGGAGTGAGTGAGAGAAGGCCTGGCATTTCCCGCCAGACTAAAGGTGCCGCCAAAGGTTAATAGGATAGTACAATATGGGGGGGTGGGGGATGTTATGGGCCTCCCCCTCCCCTCCCCATCTCTCACCACCCCATAACGGGGACTTTATGTAGCACAAATTATATATATATATATATATATATATATATATATATATATATATATATATATATATATATATATATATATATATATCTTGAGGTTATCTTCAGATGATTTCGGGGCTTTAGTGTCCCCGCGGCCCAGGCCTCCACCCCCCCCTCCATGAAGCAGCCCGTGACAGCTGACTAACACCCAGGTACCTATTTACTCCTAGGTAACAGGGGCCATCAGGGGTGAAAGAAACTGTCCATTGTTTCTTGCCGGCGCCCGGAATCGAACCCGGGGGACCACAGGATCACGTGTCCAGTGTCCTGTCCACTCAGCCGCCGGCGAGTAAGGGTCAAATACAGAACCATCAACATCTCAAGCCACAACCCAACCTTCTCATCAACCCGCCCCCCCCTCCCCCAAGCACAACCCAATCACCACCATCACAACCTTCAAGTCGCCTGAAGAGCGACTTGAGAGGTCAATGAGCACAAGTTCAATCCCAGACAGCACAATAAGGGAAGCCACCACGAGTGCACAGCAGGGGTCAAGAGACCCCAGAGGGCGTGGGGGGGGGGGCTGAATGTGAGAGGGTAGGGAGGGGGAGAGAAGTGGGAGGGGGAGAGAAGTGGGAGGGGGAGAGAAGAGGGGGGAAGAGAAGAGGGGGGGAAGAGAAGAGGGGGGGGGGGGGAAGAGAAGAGGGGGGGGGGAGAAGGGGGGGAAGAGAAGAGGGGGGAAGAGAAGAGGGGGGAAGAGAAGAGGGGGAAGAGGGGGGGAAGAGAAGAGGGGGGGAGGAGGAGAAGAGGGGGGGAGGAGAAGAAGGGGGGGAGGAGAAGAAGGGGGGGGGGGAGAAGAGAAGAGGGGGGCCCTCTTAGTATGTAAAGCAGGGGGGGGGGACCCTTGGGGTCCGGGCCTCTTTGAGTGCGTCATCAACGCACGCCACACGCACTCTTGCTAACGGCGCTGCCACCGCTGCTGTTCACACTGCGGGCTCACCATAGCCCGTGCTACTTGCAACTCTTTTGTTCCGGATAGCGAATCTTTAAACAACAACGCTGCCGTTTGTATCAATGGGGTAACGGTAGTGGCAGATAACGAGGTCAAACGAGTAACTAATCTGGTAACGAAGACCCTCAAATCACCATAGTCAATATAATAGTCAATATAATACTTTACATCTGGTCAATAATTAGCTCGTTAGCTGAAACAAATATAGTATAATAACCTCATACCAAATTATATCCGCCTTAATGACACCTATCCACCTGAAGCAGAGTGGATAGGAAGGTACCTCGCCCCCCTTTCAGAGTCGGCGTTCGATCCCCGAAGGTCCAATTGGTGACTATTCCTTCCCTCCGTCCTATCCCAGCTCCTTATCTCTCAAATATAGTCGTACTGCCATACTGTTTTTTTCCCTTAATATTGTTACCGTAGCTCTCCAGCACGTTCTCTGTCACTACGTACAAAATCCAACCTTCTAACCTAAGCCCAAGGAGGCTCACTAGTTTACTGGTACCAGATTCACGAAAGCACTTACGAACGTGTACATCTTTCCTCAATCTTTGACGGCTTTGGTTACATTTATTAAACAGTTTACAAGCATGAAAACTTGCCAATCAACTGTTGTTATTGTTATAAACAGCCTCCTGGTGCTTCGGAGCTCATTAACTGTTTAATAATTGGAAACAAAGCCGCCAAAGATTGACAAAAGATGTACAGGTTCGTAAGTGCTTTCGTGAATCTGGCCCCAGACTTCCGATTGGTGCAGGTCGCCGGCCTACACAAGGGAGAGAGGTGGCCCTACACAGCTTGCAGCCTACACACAGCGTACAGCGGGCCAGCCTGCGTTGAATGACCTGCAGAGCGGACCTGTACCGTCTCCCGTATCCAGCTAACCTGCAACGGTCCACTTTTTCCCGCCATGAATACAAATTAGCTTCTCGAAGCAGGACCACAGAACCTACGCCACCAAGAGTCCTCTTCGCCATCCTTAAGCAAGTCTTTATAATTAGTTTCACCAAGAATAATTTATTTACATAAAGCTGTATGTATTATCAAGCTCACCATAGCCCGTGCTTCTTGCCCCACTCCTGTGCCAGGTAAGTTACGGGCTCACCATAGTCCGTGCTACTTGCCCCACTCCTGTGCCAGGTAAGTTACGGGCTCACCATAGCCCGTGCTACTTGCCCCACTCCTGTGCCAGGTAAGTTACGGGCTCACCATAGCCCGTGCTACTTGCCCCGCTCCTGTGCCAGGTAAGTTACGGGCTCACCATAGTCCGTGCTACTTGCCCCGCTCCTGTGCCAGGTAAGTTACGGGCTCACCATAGTCCGTGCTACTTGGAACTTGTTCCGAGTAGCTGAATCTATAACAACAACAACAGTAGCCAAGCTCTATCCCCTGTTGTTTTACATTCAGCTACTTAGAACAGAAGTCCCAAAGTAGCACGGGCTATGGTGAGCCCGTCGTGGACTTACCTGGCACAGGAGTTGGGCTATAACTGGCTCTATCCTCTTCATAGAGCATTAACATATACCTAAGATATCCATTATACCGAGGCTTTGCAGTTGCTTGCTGATAGCCAAGAAAGCGATATATGGCGGCCAATCCTTTCCCTTTCCTGTACAATCTCCGCTAGCCTGTCGCAAGCCTCGCTAATAGATTCGTTCGGCGGGATTTGTCATGCCTAAAGGTACGCTGGTGTTCCGTAGGGGGAGGCTGTCTGCTTTCCACACATTATAATCTCTCCCTCATTATCTCCGCCTTGCATGGTTTGCATGTTAAGGACTCTGGTCTGAAGGCTGTGGGCGCGGAAGAGGGTAGACTAGAGGCTCGGAGTTCTTGAAGAGGGTGGAGAGGTGAGCTCTTGAAGGGGGGAGGAGAGGTGTGCTGTTGAAGGGGGAGGAGAGGTGTGCTGTTGAAGGGGGAGGAGAGGTGTGCTGTTGAAGGGGGAGGAGAGGTGTGCTGTTGAAGGGGGGAGGAGAGGTGTGCTGTTGAAGGGGGGAGGAGAGGTGTGCTGTTGAAGGGGGTGGAGAGGTGTGCTGTTGAAGGGGGTGGAGAGGTGTGCTCTTGAAGGGGGAGGAGAGGTGTGCTCTTGAAGGGGGAGGAGAGGTGTGCTCTTGAAGGGGGAGGAGAGGTGTGCTCTTGAAGGGGGAGGAGAGGTGTGCTCTTGAAGGGGGAGGAGAGGTGTGCTCTTGAAGGGGGAGGAGAGGTGTGCTCTTGAAGGGGGAGGAGAGGTGTGCTCTTGAAGGGGGAGGAGAGGTGTGCTGTTGAAGGGGGAGGAGAGGTGTGCTGTTGAAGGGGGAGGAGAGGTGTGCTGTTGAAGGGGGAGGAGAGGTGTGCTGTTGAAGGGGGAGGAGAGGTGTGCTGTTGAAGGGGGAGGAGAGGTGTGCTGTTGAAGGGGGTGGAGAGGTGTGCTCTTGAAGGGGGAGGAGAGGTGTGCTCTTGAAGGGGGAGGAGAGGTGTGCTCTTGAAGGGGGAGGAGAGGTGTGCTCTTGAAGGGGGGATGCATTCTTCTGGGGAAGGGAGGGAGGGGGGAAGAAGGGGCCCTCTTGAGGGGAAAGCAGAGAGGGATCAAAGCGATTGTATTGCCTATTCCAAAATATATTCCTTTTGAAAAAGGGGTCCCCCCCACAAACTTTCCCCCGCCAATATGATAGGGGGGTTTGCTGCTTCCCAAACCCACAGCACCCGAAAAAGTACTCTTAAATATAACTTAGTATCCTGACAAGTTGACCAGACCACACACTAGAAGTTGAAGGGACGACGACGGTTCGGTCCGTCCTGGACTATTCTCAAGTCGATTGAGAATCTGCATCCTGCATCGCCTGCATCCTGACAAGTGTTTAAAAGCAGGATTACAACTCCTCAAGACACAGATTTTTTCACCTTTAAATTGTGACTTGACAGTGACAAGGTCACCGTGAGATTTTATGACCCTGCGTCATAAAATTTGTAATACCTATCATTACAAATTTCCATAATTTTGAGTGGAGGAACATTCTCGTCGAATATGACCACTCACTCACTCACTCACTCACTCACTCACTCACTCACTCACTCACTCACAGAGCCTCAGTGTGTGTGCTGTTACACATTAACTACTACAAGACTCCTGCCAAAGTCTTAAAAAGTCTTGGGTGAATAGTCTTCAACTATTTCACAAAATTCTCCATTCCTGCGGCGGCGACTTTGGGTGCGCGTGTGTACGATGTAATACAAGTCACATCGTACACAAGACTGTTCGCCAATGGCGGGTTTTTTAAACCCTACCGAACCTTGCTTAACCTAACCTACTACCCCGACCGTGTCTAATAATCATCGGGAAAATCAGGGCAATTAGGGAGGGAGGGGGGCCTTTGACAAGCCGCTGGCTTCATGTCCTCGTCGAGACACCACCACACATATGGACCCCAACACCACCACACACACACATGGATCCCAAACTACCATCAACGTCGTATAATGAAAAACAAAAGTACAACACAACACTACATTAAACACTTAATATAATGTTTACCACAACACACAACTATAACATAACACCCGGCGAAGGATAGGCGAGTACGGACAGTTGAACCAATGGATAGACAACAGGGGTGAGGATAGCTTGAGCTACCTCATCCCTTTGTGAGTATTTGACCTCAATAAACTTATTTCAATTCAATGGATAGACGAACCATTGTTTCAACTCTTCCTCCCCCCCCCCTAACCCCCCTCAGATAACGAGTAATTTCCACTAAAAGGTAAACGAACAAGAAAGAATGCAATTTCAGGGTTATTGGTTTGTGCGCGAAAATACCAGACTGCCTCATCGAACTCCAAGAGAAATGCGTCCAGTGGCTCATCGAACTCCAAGAGAAATGCGTCCAGTGGCTCATCGAACTCCAAGAGAAATGCGTCCAATGTGATCTCTGACTTCCACCAGCGGAGTCTTCCCTCCAGCAAGCAACTTATGCCTAGAACTATTTACCACGGATACGCGTCTCTACACGTTCCATACAGGTTGAGAGGCGGGACCAAAGAGCCAGAGCTCAACCCCCGCAAGCACAACTAGGCGAGTACAGGATTATCCCTATTCCGTCGGGATAAATGGTTCTCCAGCGCCAATTTTCCCTCCCATTTCTACCGACTTCGAGGGGAAACTTCGAGGGGGGGGGACTTCGAAGGGGGGGACTTCGAGGGGGGGGACTTCGAGGGGGGGGACTTCGATCAACCTCCTTTCTTCATCTTGCGGTCTAGTTCTTGCGCGACCTTTGCTCCACGCCTGACCTCATGTTATGTCGCAGTTACTGTACACATTTCATAACTGAGCCTCTTATCTGCTTGTGTGACCGACTGAACGTTGACCGGTCCACCAGTGCACCCTTACCCAAGTGCACCCCCGTCCCTCCCTCCCTCTCCAAGCCCCACGTCACCCCCACCCCTCAAGAGGTGCTCCCGAGGCTGGTCTCAGGGTCGCCCTTGAGCACCCACCACCTGATATCATCCACCACCCGATATCATCCACTTCATAGATAACAGCTTCGTCTCTAGTTTCACCTAATCCCCCCCACCCCCCCCCCTCACACAGCCTCTCAAAAGGTGCATACGATGCCTCCAGACCCTTATCTTCCTTCTACTATCTCTGCTATCTTCCTTCCAGACTCCTTCCTTCTACTATCTCTGCCTCCTCTTCCTGCCTTATCTGACGTATTTACGTTATCACTGTATATGTTATTGTTCAGCAACAAGCTCAACCACTTCGGCTAGACGGAAAGACCGACGATCTTGACTCCTACACGGTCGGTGTTCAATCCCCGATGGTTCGAGTCGTTCCTACACCCTTGTCCTCGTAACCCTGCTCTTTGGCCGTATATCCCCAAGCGCCATACTGACTTATTACTTGATAATTACCTTCCAGCCCTTGTCTGATAGCACCGCTCCTGTGTCAGGTAAGTCGACTACGGGCTCACCATAGCCCGTGCTACTTGGAGCTTGTTCAGAGTAGCTGAATCTATAACAACAACAACAACCTTGCCTGATGCACCGTGAACCAGGTCGAGTGAGTGAGGGTCCAGCAACGGAGGCCTGGTCGACGACCGGGCCGCTGGGTCGCTGAGCCCCGGAATCACCTTACCTTACCTCAAGGTAAGGTAAGGAGAAGTAGCTGCGTGATCAATGCCTTCACCCGCGATTCTTGCGTCTCAGCACCTACAGAGAGCCGTGTCTTCCCATTTTAACAATTCTCTACATCAATCACCATTAAATCAAATACGGGCTCACCATAGCCCGTGCTACTTGGAACTTTGTTCCAGGTAGCGAATCTTTAACAACAACAATCACCATTGCCGACCTGACTCGCTGGCACTCTGTACCCTTCTTGGCTCTGACTGGCACTGGCATCCTCTCCCTCTCCCCCCTGGCTCCTTCTGGCACTCTGAGTTATTACAAAATCACTTGTTAAACAACGATATTAAACACACATTTCTAATCGACAATCGACTTGAGAATGGTCCAGGACGGACCGAAACGTCGTCGTCCCTTCACCTTCTAGTGTGTGGCCTGGTCAACACACAGTTCTAAATGTCAATTCCTATTGTAGGAATAGGAATATGGAAAGGAACGGGGCCCCTTCCCCCTATTCCCACTATTGTGACGGGCAAGGATCAGGGGCGGATGTTGCTGCTGCTGTTATCTATTCGCTATGCGGAACAAAGTTGCAAGTAGCACGGGCTATGGTGAGCCCGTAGTGGACGATGCTATTCCCACAATCATAATGGACATTTAGCACTTATGAATGTGTGTGTTGTGTGTTTAATTTCGTTGTTTTACAAGCGACTTTGTAATAACCCAGAGTGGCAGTAGGAACTAGGGGGCAAGAGGATGCCAAAAGGTGGGAGAGGGGAGGGGGGGGGGGCTTTTGGGGTCGGCAAGGGTGGGGGGGTGTGAAGGGGGGGGGGGTGTGAAGGGGGGGGGGTGTGAAGGGGGGGGTGTGAAGGGGGGGGTGAAAAAGGGGGGGGGGGGGGGGGTGTAGGTCAGCCACACAGACTAAACAAATCCAACACACACGCTCGCTTGAATTTGCATTTTAATTACTAACCAGGCAACATTTTTGTGCAATGTGGCTTCTTTTTTCCACACACACACACACACACACACACACACACACACACACACACACAGGGGGGGGGCGCTATCCACACACACACACACACAGGGGGGGGCGCTATCCCCCCCCCCCACACACACACACACAAGGGGGGCGCTATCCACACACACACACACACACACACACACACACACACACACACACACACACACACACACACAGGGGGGGCGCTATCCACACACACACACACACACACACACAGGGGGGGGCGCTATCCACACACACACACACACACACACCAGGGGGCCTGGTAGCCTGGTGGATAGCGCGCAGGACTCTTAAATTCTGTGGCGCGGGTTCGATTCCCGCACCAGGCAGAAACAAATGGGCAAAGATTCTTTCACCCTGAATGCCCCTGTCACCTAGCAGTAAATAGGTACCTGGGTGTTAAGTCAGCTGTCACGGGCTGCTTCCTAGGGTGTGTGTGTGTGTGTGTATGTGTGTGTGTGGTGTAGAGGAGAAAAAAAAAGTAGTTAGTAAACAGTTGATTAGTACCAAATTCCATTTTCTATTCATGCCTATTTGAGAGCTCGTCAACAGTTACAAAAAGTACTATCAGGAGGATAGGTTGGAGAGAAAACGAGCTGGATGGATCCCGAGTGAAAGGGGTGTGGGGGGGATGGGGGTGTGGGGGGGGATGGGGGTGTGGGGGGGGGATGGGGGTGTGGGGGGGGGGATGGGGGTGTGGGGGGGGGGGGGGGGTGATGGGGGTGTGGGGGGGTGATGGGGGTGTGGGGGGTGATGGGGGTGTGGGGGGGGATGGGGGTGTGGGGGGGGGGGATGGGGGTGTGGGGGGGATGGGGGTGTGGGGGGGTGATGGGGGTGTGGGGGGGTGATGGGGGTGTGGGGGGAGGGGGTTGTCCTCTTGAATTACCAATTTTGAGAACAAGTTTGTCTGGGGGTAATCGCCTCTCAAGTGGATTATCGCAACTAGACTAGTCAACTGCCATCACCTCTTTCATGGGTGGTCTCCTAAGGGGGTTACTCCCCCCCCCCCCAAACACCCCCCCAAACACCCCCCGCACACACACAACCTACAAGACGACCCGTCCTCACACTAGGCTGGTTAAAGCAGCGGCCGTCCTCCCCCAGACGCATTCATCAATGTTAACATACTGTCTATTAAAAATTGGTTTATTCTCATATATATAAAAGTTAATATTATACATAAAAATTCTATTTATAGTTAGGCGTAGGTTAGGTGTTTAGGTTCTGTTGGCGATTATTTGTATTTGAAGTACGTACTTTAAAGTTAATCATAAACAAGTATGGAGAGAGCGAGCGCGCGCGCGCTTCAGCTAATAATGCTCGTTTGCGGCCCTAACAGGTTTAACGAGGTTAAGCTCCAGTAATTCCTACTGCAAGCACCCATGACGTGTCATGGGGGTCTATACCCCCCCCCCTGGGCTCACGGGGGGGGGGGGGGCACGCCCCGCTCCCACACCTGGTGGCCCAAGATGACACGCCTCACTCCCACACCTGGTGGCCCAAGATGACACGCCCCACTCCCACACCTGGTGGCCCAAGATGAGACGCCCCACTCCCACACCTGGTGGCCCAAGATGAGACGCCCCACTCCCACACCTGGTGGCCCAAGATGAGACGCCTCACTCCCACACCTGGTGGCCCAAGATGAGACGCCTCACTCCCACACCTGGTGGCCCAAGACGAGACACCCCACTCCCACACCTGGTGGCCCAAGATGAGACGCCTCACTCCCACACCTGGTGGCCCAAGACGAGACACCCCACTCCCACACCTGGTGGCCCAAGATGAGACGCCCCACTCCCACACCTGGTGGCCCAAGATGAGACGCCCCACTCCCACACCTGGTGGCCCAAGACGAGACACCCCACTCCCACACCTGGTGGCCCAAGATGACACGCCCCGCTCCCACACCTGGCAACCCAAGATGAGACGCCCCACTCCCACACCTGGCAACCCAAGATGAGACGCCCCACTCCCACACCTGGTGGCCCAAGATGAGACGCCCCACTCCCACACCTGGTGGCCCAAGATGAGACGCCCCACTCCCACACCTGGTGGCCCAAGATGAGACGCCCCACTCCCACACCTGGTGGCCCAAGACGAGACACCCCACTCCCACACCTGGTGGCCCAAGATGACACGCCCCGCTCCCACACCTGGCAACCCAAGATGAGACGCCCCACTCCCACACCTGGCAACCCAAGATGAGACGCCCCGCTCCCACACCTGGTGGCCCAAGATGACACGCCCCACTCCCACACCTGGTGGCCCAAGATGACACGCCCCACTCCCACAAAAAACACAAAAGCTCTCCCTCCTCCACTCTGCCCCCCCCCCCCACCATCAAAGGAACACCCAAGCCTCGGCCCTCGGCACCTCAGTAAAGACGAACACAAGCAAAGCAAAATCGCTGTAAGACCCTTCTTCTCACGCCCAGCGCCACCGTCGTGGATAATCTCCACCCCCCACCACTCCTGCACGCCCCCACACCCCACCCCACCAGTCCTGCACGCCCACACACCCCACCCCACCAGTCCTGCACGCCCACACGCCCCACCCCACCACTCCTGCACGCCCACACGCCCCACCAGGTAACCCCACCTTCAGGGTGTTCCACATCTTCCGCCCACTATAGACCCAACTAGTCCACATCCCTTGGTTCCGTCAAATGGTTTGGCGATAGTGAGAGATCAATGAATGGCACGAGGGGCGGAGGGTAAAAGGGGGGGGGGGTTCTTGAAGAGGGGGGAGGTGTTCTTGGAGAGGGTAGTAAAGGGGGGGTCCTGGAGGGGGGGTGGGGCCAAGACTTCACGTTTCAACCCAGCAAATCACCCTCTTCCCCCCTCCCCAACGCCCCTGTTGGTCCAACCTCTCCAGTTAAACTCTGCCCATTGTTTCTCGCCGGCGCCAGGGATAGAACCCAGGACCACTGGATCACGTGTGCAGTGTTCTGTCCGCTCAGCCACCGGCTCCACCTTGAGGAAAGTGGTGGACTGAGAGACGTCAGTATACCTGGAGTGTACCTGAAGAGGGTTTCTGGGGTTCTTCTACTCCCCCCGAGGCCCACCTGAAGCCAGGCTCGAATTGTGATAACTTGATCCAACAGGCTGTTGTATTTGTTTTAGCTTCAGCTACTCCAAAACAACATTTCCATGTAGCACGGGCTATAGTAAGCCCGTGTCAGTGATTAATTGATGAAGATTAAGCCACCCAAAAGGTGGCACGGGCATGAATAGCCCGTAAGTGGTGGCCCCTTTTGAGCCATTACCAGTATCAAGAGCTGATACTGGAGATCTGTGGAGGTGCGACTGCACCCTGCGTGACGGGAGATGTCTCCCATACCCGTGTCAGTACCGCAGTGACTAGTTTATAGATTCACCGTCCCCCCCTAATCCCCCCTTCTACCAATCATCCAATCCCCCCCCTCCTCCACCGGCGGTAAAGAAAACGGGCGTTCGTCACCCAGCCCACCGCAGTTTCGTGAAGAAAATCACGATTATTACCTCTGATAAAAAGCGTATTAGGTTGCAGTTTCGCACATCGTAAGTTTCACTTAACAGAGTAACTGCTGATTGCATATCGGCACCGGGGTATCGAACTCGTAAAGACATTTTTTTTTTGGGGGAAGGTATTCACACAGCAATGTTCAGAATACCTGAAACATAGTGTCCCCAAGGAAGAAATTTCTACAGTTCTCGTCAGCACGCAAGACCTGGGACGTGGGTTGATACCTGGTTGATACCTGGTTGATACCTGGGTGATAATTGGTTGATACCTGGTCGATACCTGGTTGATACCTGGTTGATACCTGGGTGATACCTGGTTGATGGGGTTCTGAGAGTTCTTCTACTCCCCAAGCCGATCTTATCCATTATAGATAATTCCCGTCGTCGAAGACAGAAAGCCTGTAATCTGGCTTTCGAACCCCCCTCCCCCCTGCCAGGGCCTCTAGCTAGGCTAGCTTTCTGACCTTGCCCAGAATGCAGGCCAAAAATGTTGACCTATTTTACTGTTAGGTCAACAGGCGAAAGAATACGGGACCCCAAGCGTTTGTCCGCGGGGCCTTGGATTGCGAGTCGAGGATGTAGACCACTGCGCAACGTTACCTTGGGGTTGTGAAGGGTCCAGCGAGCCAAACAGGTTCAGCTGACAATGCCTAAGGAGAGCAGCAGTGCCAAGGATATGACAATTCAGAGGCTGGACCCGTCGCTCGAACGAGTTATCTTGAGGTTATCTTGAGATGATTTCGGGGCTTTAGTGTCCCCGCGGCCCGGTCCTCGACCAGGCCTCCACCCCCAGGAAGCAGCCCGTGACAGCTGACTTAACTCCAAGGTACCTATTTACTGCTAGGTAACAGGGGCATTCAGGGTGAAAGAAACTTTTGCCCATTTGTTTCTGCCTCGTGCGGGAATCTAACCCGCGCCACAGAATTACAAGTCCTGCGCGCTATCCACCAGGCTACGAGGCCCCCAACCCGCGAGTACCCGCAGTATGGATTTCAGGAGAAAACCACAAACCAAGGATTCCTAGTCTACAAGTTTACCGCAAGATTTGTCATTGATCTTATGGAGACGGGACAGAGAGGACATGCTCACGCCATACAAGATTCTTATAGCAAGTGCGCTGGTAGGCCGTACGGGCATTACAAGCAGACCTCCGGGAAGGTCAAGAACCCAGCAGCTAAACGGTCGGGTCCAGGAGCTAACGCTAGCCCTGCAAGCGCACAAGCGCGCGCGCGCACGGGTTGAGGAAATATAGATCGTGGCTGCACCTCCAAGCTGGCTTCCTGCCACGCGATACTGCTGTGCTGTGTAGCTGGCAACCCATCCTCCGGTATCCGGCCTACCGGACACCCTCCGGTATCCGGCCTACCGGACACCCTCCGGTATCCGGCCTACCGGACACCCTCCGGTATCCGGCCTACCGGACAACACTGTACACGTGCATACCCTCTGGTATCCGGCCTACCGGACACCCTCTGCTATCCGGCCTACCGGACAGTCCTATACACGTACACACCCTCCGGTATCCGGCCTACCGGACAGTCCTGTACACGTGCATACCCTCTGGTATCCGGCCTACCGGACACCCTCTGCTATCCGGCCTACCGGACAGTCCTGTACACGTGCATACCCTCTGGTATCCGGCCTACCGGACACCCTCTGCTATCCGGCCTACCGGACAGTCCGGTACGCAGTCCTCTAGCCAGAGGATTCAACAGACCTTTTCTCACCATTCGCCAATCCGTAAAATATACAACTATTTACCTTAAGCAGAAACGCACAACCCCAACCAACCCACCGAACCTATCGTGTACACACATAGAAAACGTCAATGCGGTTGTGCTTTAATATGTACCTACCGCGTCGAATTTTTAACGGATAAGCTCAATTCCGTACGAAATGCGACGTGTTAAGAGGACAGGTGGGAAGAGGGGCATATGACACGGGCATATGACACGGGCATATGCCAAGCCATTATTCCCTCCGTGGCCTTATGATGTTGCTTAGGCCCAGTTTCCCCGCCGACGCGTTGAGTCACTGTGGCGGCGGTTCAAGCATTCAATCATAGCAGTTCAGTCTGCTATGATTGGCTAATCACCTGGACTCGGATTCACGAAGCGGTTGCGCAAGCACTTACGAACCTGTCCATCTTTTCTCAATCTTTGGCGGCTTTGTTTACAATTATTAAACAGTTAATGAGCTGCGAAGCACCAGGAGGCTGTTTATAACAATAACAACAGTCGAATGGGAAGTTTTCATGCTTGTAAACTGTTTACTAAATGTAACCAAAGCCGTCAAAGATCGAGAAAAGATGTACACGTTCGTAAGTGCTTGCGTAACTGCTTCGTGAATCTGGCCCCTGGTTCTTACAACTGTTCCTTGCACAAACTGTTCTCAAAGGAAGGTTCTCTACCCTACCTTCCGGCTGACAGCTGAGTGGACAGCGCTTCGGATTCGCAGTCCTGAAGTTCCGGGTTCGATCCCCGGTGGAGGCGGAGACAAATGAGGCAAAATGTTTCTTTCACTCTGATGCCCCTGTTCACCTAGCAGTAAATAGGTACCTGGGAGTTAGACAGCTGCTACGGGCTGCTTCCTGGGGGGAGGAAGGAAATGTAACAAAAAAGGAGGCCTGGTCGAGGACCGGGCCACGGGGACGCTAAGCCCCGAAATCATCTCAAGATAACCTCGAAATAACGTCAAGATACCTGCTCGACTACCGACGTCGACTTGATGACGACTTTCCCAAGTCTTTACACATCAGCAACGTCATCTTGGACGTCCAACGTCATCTTGGACGTCCAACGTCATCTTGGACGTCCAACAAGATCACGGATAATCTCAATGTGGTGCTCGACTGATTTCTTGAAGGGTTTAAGTACCGTTGGCTGACTTCCTCCCTCATTAACAAACCTCTTTCCTACCCAAGTCATGTCTGAGCGAGGAGCGGGAAAGTGGATTTACTCTGCAGTGGAACAATCAGGTTAATCAATCGTCAATCTTTCAGAGTGGCTTCAGGTAGCTGTCTCTCTATTGACATACCTGGTTGATGGGGTTCTGGGAGTTGTTCTACTCCCCCAAGCCCGGCCCGAGGCCAGGCTTGACTTGTGAGAGTTTGGTCCACCAGGCTGTTGCTTGGAGCGGCCCGCAGGCCCACATATACCTGGTTGATGGGGTTCTGGGAGTTCTTCTACTCCCCCAAGCCCGGCCCGAGGCCAGGCTTGACTTGTGAGAGTTTGGTCCACCAGGCTGTTGCTTGGAGCGGCCCGCAGGCCCACATATACCTGTTTGATGGGGTTCTGGGAGTTCTTCTACTCCCCCAAGCCCGGCCCGAGGCCAGGCTTGACTTGTGAGAGTTTGGTCCACCAGGCTGTTGCTTGGAGCGGCCCGCAGGCCCACATATACCTGTTTGATGGGGTTCTGGGAGTTGTTCTACTCCCCCAAGTCCGGCCCGAGGCCAGGCTTGACTTGTGAGAGTTTGGTCCACCAGGCTGTTGCTTGGAGCGGCCCGCAGGCCCACATATACCTGTTTGATGGGGTTCTGGGAGTTGTTCTACTCCCCCAAGTCCGGCCCGAGGCCAGGCTTGACTTGTGAGAGTTTGGTCCAACAGGCTGTTGCTTGGAGCGGCCCGCAGGCCCACCACAGCCTGGTTGGTCCCCTACACACGGACCTACCTTACCTCAAGCCAGCTCCAACAACCTGCTCGTTCCGCCACACCAACATACCTGCGAAGAAGACACCAAACATTAGAGAATTCTGCACAAGTCACTTTGCTTGTGTTTGCAAACTACTGATGTTTTACATTTAGCTACTCAGAACGAAACGTCCATGTAGCACGGGCTATGGTGAGCCCCGTTTGCAAACATATTTGTGCTATTGCAGTGAGATGTGAGGGGAGAGGGAGGAGGGGAGAGAGGCAGGCATGAGGGAGTGAGAGGGGACAGGTAGGCATGAGGGAGAGGGAGAGGGGAGAGGGAGAGGGGACAGGTAGACATGAGGGAGAGGGAGAGGGGAGAGGGGACAGGTAGGCATGAGGGAGGGAGAGGGGACAGATAGGTATGAGGGAGAGGGAGAGGGAGAGGGGACAGGTAGGCATGAGGGAGAGGGAGAGGGGAGAGGGAGAGGGGACAGGTAGGCATGAGGGAGAGGGAGAGGGGACAGGTAGGCATGAGGGAAGGAGAGGGGACAGGTAGGCATGAGGGAGAGGGAGAGGGAGAGGGGAGAGGGAGAGGGGACAGGTAGGCATGAGGGAGAGGGAGAGGGGAGAGGGAGAGGGGACAGGTAGGCATGAGGGAGAGGGAGAGGGGAGAGGGAGAGGGGACAGGTAGCCATGAGACGCCCCCCCTCCCGTGTCCGTGCCAAAGCCCCATAACTCTAACCCTGAGATTCAGTAAATACTTTAAGCTAAATTTGATCCAATCACCAAATTGCACGTTAAAGTGATTAGACGTAACACAAGATTATGATTAAAACACGACGGACGCAACAACTGACAATATCCGACGGACAGAGACGGACAGAGACGGACGGAGACGGACGGACGCAAAGTTAAACACTTACGTACACACGAACAAAAATAATTATTGACACGCATTGATCGCTTGAAATATTGCAAACTTGACTGCCCGCTGGAGAGAGTTGAGCGCTGTGACGAGGGAGTTGGGGGGGAATAGGGGGGGGGGATAGGCGGAGAGGGAGAGGGGGGGGTGGATAGGCGAAAGGGGGTGGGGATTGGAGGGAATGGGGTGACTAAGGCGCCCTTCCCTTTTCTCCTAATCCTTTTCTTCCCTCTCCTATCCCGCGCCACACCCTCTCTCTCTGTCCTTATCCCTCTACTCCCTCCCTCTGCCACTCCCCTATCCCCCCCGGGGCATCAAAACACCGGGTGAATAATCAACTATCCAGCCAGGAGAACTGCGCCATTACTCTCCAGCTGCGCCGTGAAACAAAAGAGTGGGGGCGGGCCTCTCGCGGGGACAGACGAGTAGGATGGAATGGGCGACTGGAATAAATCTATCGGATAGACTGAAAAGGGGGTTATCTTGAGATGATTTCGGGGCTTTAGTGTCCCCGCGGCCCGGTCCTCGACCAGGCCTCCACCCCCAGGAAGCAGCCCATGACAGCTGACTAACACCCAGGTACCTATTTACTGCTAGGTAACAGGGGGGTGTAAGGGAGAAAAATTGGGGAATGAGAGAAGGGCGGTTGGCCAATTTAGCATTTTTTTTGAGATATATACAAGAGTTGTTACATTCTTGTAGAGCCACTAGTACGCGTAGCGTTTCGGGCAGGTCCCTGGAATACGATCCCCGCCGCGAAGAATCGTTGTTACAACCAAGTACACATTTTACTGTTGCGTTAAACACAGGCTACAGTTAAGGATTTGCGCCCAGTAAATCCTCCCCGGCCAGGATACGAACCCATGACAAAGCGCTCGCGGAACGCCAGGCGAGTGTCTTACCACTGCACCACGGAGACTGCACACACACACACACACACACACACACACACACACACACACACACACACACACACACACACACACACACACACACACACACACACACACACACGCACACACACACACACACACACACACACACACACACACCCTGCCAGTGGAGAAAAGGTTACAGGGGTTGCTTGATACCTGATTGAAATGATACTTGATACTTGATTGAACCCTGGTTGATACCTCAACCAGGTATCAACCAGGGGCACACAATGGGCAGGGGAACACCTGCTTGATCAGGGGAGCTGCACTCCATCAGACAATCAACTCTGACGTGAGACGCGCCCTGCACACACTTAGACACTCAAGAGTCCACGCAAACGTTATCAAGAAACTGCACCATATAAACCAATAGCCATGACGGGGGCCCAGGAGCTGAAACTCGTCCTCCCCGCAGTCAACAAGTACTAGATTACCGCCTGCTACCCACGACCCCGCCCCTCCTCCTATCCACTACCCGCGGCCAGTCGTGACTTGAAATCGGGCAAAGTTGGCGAGGGTGGGCGTGGGCGTCTCACTCAAGGGCGTGGGGCAGTACAGTTCACCAGGGGGGGGGGGGGAAAGGGGTGCAGATGGGCGGGGTTGGGGGGCAAGGGCACGTGCTTGATGCAGGGGGTGGGGGGCTGCTCCAGATGGGGGGAGGGGGGCGAGGAGACGAGGGTGCGCTCTATATAAATTAAATCCAAGCAACGTTCAGATACGGGCTCACCATAGCCCGTGCTACATGGACACTTCGTCCTGAAGGGTCCGTCTAATTACCACAAGCTACCACAAACTACCACAAACTTCAGAAAGCTTCCTGGCAATACGTTAGTAATGAATAAATATGATATATTTACTCATTATAATGTTGGTGCTGAATGTACAACACGAAAAAACATAATTTTAATCTGAAAAAGTATCTTTTTATAAAGAAATTAGACGAAAATAAAAAGCTGGTGACGCCAAATCAAGTCGACGATCCAAGCTTCGGTTAGGTTTGGTTAGGTTTGGTTAAGTTAGGTTAGGTTAGGTTAGGATAGGTTAGGATAGGTTAGGTTAGGTCAGCCTAACTTAATATATCATATTTATTCATTACTAACGTATTGCCAGGAAGTTTTCTGAAGCGTGTGTAGTATGTGGTAGCTTGTGGTAATTAGACGGACCCGTCCTGAGTAGCTAAATCTTTAATAACAACAACTTTCAGACGTTACGGGATATTCATGCCCGTGCCACCTCTTGGGTGGCTTAATCTTTATCAATCATTCACACGCTGATGAAGTTAGAATGATACATTTTCTGAACGGAATGATAGGCATGATTTGAAGTGACGGCATCAAAGACTCATCAACAATTAGAAACTAACAGTGAGGATTAACTATCATATCCCGGTACCCGTTACAAATAGGTACCTGGGAGTTAGACAGCTGCCACAGGCAGCTTCCTGGGGGGGATGTGTAACAAACAGGAGGCCCTGGTCGAGGACCGGGCCGCGGGGACGCTATAAGCCCTGAAATCATCTCAAGATAACCGCAAGATAACCCGGCAGTTTACACTCAATCCTTATCAGTGGTAACTGGAGTTATACAGCCAAATCTAACCTAACCAAACCTGACGGTCAACCTTTGACAGCGGAGGGAGTAAGCGAGAGGTCAAGTCAGGTCAGTTGGGCGCGGCATTGGCCGGTGGTCCAAGCATGCCTGAGGTCAGGTCAGGTCAGGTCGACGCTGCCAGCCTCACTATACACCTAAGGTATACTGCGTCTCTGTATTGAACTAGTTGTAAACCAAGGATGTAAACTCCTCCTTTCAACACTTCAGTTTAAAACCCAAAAAATACGCCGGTGAAATATACGAAGAGGCAGGAATAGGGGACGATTATGGGGGATAGGAAAAAAACAGAGGGGGGGTTGGGGGGGTTGGGGAGGGGTTTATGTATGGGAACATAGCAGGGGGAGTGTGGGGGGGGAGGGGGGACCAAAGAGCCAGAGCTCAACCCCCGCAAGCACAACTAGGCGAGCACAAGGGTAGTGAAAGGATAGTGAGTGGACGGGGCACGCTTCTATCCACCCACCCGTGACGACACGGCTTGTTCCACTCTCCTCCCCAACACGATATAAAAGACATGATAACCTTAAGCCCCCATATAAATCAGGTGGTAAGAGTCATGTTCACGACATACAAAATACTCCCAATTAGCAGGCACCCGGGGAGGGGGGGGGAGTAGATTATTTGAAGAACAGGTGGGATTCACAAATCAATAATTCAGAGTAATATCTGAAATAAGTGTGAGAATAAGAAGCAGGCGATGAGTCACAATAACGTGGCTGAAGTATGTTGACCAGACCACACACTAGAAAGTGAAGGGACGACGACGTTTCGGTCCGTCCTGGACCATTCTCAAGTCGATTGTCAAGTGAGGATAAGATATTGCAAGCAGCCTACATGCACTGATGCAAATGCAGGGTTCCACCGGAACAGCTGGGAGTACTATACGAGCTTACAGGCCAGAGACGACAGAGCTTTGCCATGGGGGTAGGCCCGAAGGATAGAAGACGACGGGATACCTGGGAGGAGGCGGTCAGGTTACTGTGGGCAGGGTAGGGAGGATTGAACACATCCATCCATCCATCCAGGAGTGCAGGATCATCCATCACACATCGTCATTTCCCGCCGACGGGGGAGACATCTCCCGTCACGCAGGGTGCAGTCGCACCTCCACAGATCTCCAGTATCAGCTCTTGATACTGGTAATGGCTCAAAAGGGCCACCACTTACGGGCTATTCATGCCCGTGCCACCTTTTGGGTGGCTTAATCTCCATTTCCCGTCCAAGCGCCTTCAGTTCTTCACGGCCGCCGCTTGGCATCTCTTCAGCCTGCTCCTTAGAGTAACGGCACTCTTTGGCAGGCCAGGCAGGCCAGGCCTGGCAGGCCAGGCCAGGGCAGGCAGGCCAGGCCTGGCAGGCCAGGCCAGGGCAGGCAGGCCAGGGCAGGCAGGCCAGGGCAGGCAGGCCAGGGCAGGCCAGGCAGGCCAGGGCAGGCCAGGCAGGCCAGGCCAGGGCAGGCAGGCCAGGGCAGGCAGGCCAGGGCAGGCCAGGCAGGCCAGGGCAGGCCAGGGCAGGCCAGGCAGGCCAGGGCAGGCCAGGCAGGATCCCAACCCTGCCCTCCCCAGGCTATGCACTGACCTAAAACCACCAACTTGGGGAAAGTGGTCAGCTTATAAGTGTGTATTATGCAATCTGTTCATCCGCAGCTTGCTTGGACAACCTTAAAACCCCATCTTTAATCTCGACTACACACTCCAGCCTAAGGCCTAACCCCTCCCCTCCCCCATACATACCAATCACCATCTCTCAACCCCATCATATTAAACCTTAGAAAAATATCATTCTTGCATAGAAATACCCTTTTCTTATACCAACATTTAACCAATTCCATAGTTTGCCATAAAGTCATTCTCAAGTAACTAACAAAAAAATCAACTGATAAGTAACTATTTGCATATTATTAATGCATTTAAGAAAACGCAAGGAAAAAAATGAGGTTCTAGTAAGGTAGGTGGCCGAGGTAGGTGGGCTGAGATAGGTGGGCCGAGCGACGGGCCGAGGTGAACTAGTATTGGGCAACGCTTCCATTCATCCCAGCTCTCTCTACCACCACCACCACCACTACTACCACTACTACCACTACTCCTATTGCTACAAAGCGCCACTCTACATGCAAGACAAGCCGCGCCGCCGGAACGAGTCCTCGTGCTATTAAAAACTTACCTGTACATGGTCTGTTAGCTTGACCTTAAAAGGTAGACTACATTAACTGCACCTGACAGGCTGATTGCAAGGACTTCAATCTGAAAGAAGGGCTTGCTTTCACTTGCAATTTAACCCCATCATTGTCACACATACGAACATAAGAACAAAGGCAACTGCAGAAGGCCTATTGGCCCATACGAGGCAGCTCCTATTTATAACCACCCAATCCCACTCATATACTTGTCCAACCCGCGCTTGTAACACGTTGTTACAACATTTGCAACTAATCCCAATGAGCAGGTAGTTCAGGGAGCCTGCTAGAAGCTTAGGGCCCCACGTAGGAATATCCCTGGATTACCAGACCACACACTAGAAAGTGAAGGGGTCAGACCGAAACGTCGTCGTCCCTTCACTTTTCTAATGTGTGGTCTGGTCAACATATTTCAGCCACGTTATTGTGACTCCTCGTCTGTATCCCTGGATTAACATAGCTTGTTAACTGTTGTATCATGTTAAACACCAGATACAACTATTGTATTAACGTGTCAATCAACATCGAGAAACACTGCTGTCTTAACCTGCCATTTGGAGTCATAGGGGAATTCACTGTAGGAAACTCTTTATCAGATGTCAACAGCACTTGGGTACTCGAGTCAGGGAGAGTATCAGGGGCCCTTTGAACGTGTCAAAGGGCCCCACAGAGTATCAGGAGCCCTTTGAACGTGTCAAAGGGCCCCACAGAGTATCAGGAGCCCTTTGAACGTGTCAAAGGGCCCACAGAGTTTAGGGCCCACAGAGCGTGATATCAACCCCCGAGAAGGAAAAAGACTTGGGGGTTGATATCACGCCAGACCTGTCTCCTGCAGCACATATCAAGCGGATAACATCAGCGGCATATGCCAGGCTGGCCAACATACGAACGGCATTCAGAAACTTGTGTAAAGAATCATTCAGAACTTTGTATACCACATATGTCAGGCCAATCCTGGAGTATGCAGCCCCAGCATGGAGTCCATATCTAGTCAAGGATAAGACTAAACTGGAAAAGGTTCAAAGGTTTGCCACCAGACTAGTACCCGAGCTGAGAGGTATGAGCTACGAGGAGAGACTACTGGAATTAAACCTCACTTCGCTGGAAGACAGAAGAGTTAGGGGGGACATGATCACCACATTCAAGATTCTGAAGGGGATTGATTGGGTAGATAAAGACAGTCTATTTAACACAAGGGGAACACGCACAAGGGGACACAGGTGGAAACTGAGTGCCCAAATGAGCCACAGAGATATTAGAAAGAACTTTTTTAGTGTCAGAGTGGTTGACAAATGGAATGCATTAGGAAGTGATGTGGTGGAGGCTGACTCCATACACAGTTTCAAGTGTAGATATGAAAGAGCCCGATAGGCTCATGAATCTGTACACCTGTTGATTGACGGTTGAGAGGCGGGACCAAAGAGCCAGAGCTCAACCCCCGCAAACACAACTAGGTGAGTACAGAATATCAGGGGGGCCAGGGGAAAGTGCCAGGTGGGAAAAAATATCTAAAAGGCAAGATACAGCCCCTACGAGTACCTTTTCACACCTTCCCTACCCACTAAGCTGACCACCTGACTCCTCCACACGCACCACACACTGAAATTAAAACCATGAAAAACTTGGGGAAATTACCTATAATCTTACCCACCCCTTCCTCCCTCCCCATCAATGCCTACGGCCATTTGGGGGACATTAAGTTTTCATCACAGCCCGGCAAAATTACCCCAGTCCAAGGTCCAAAGATCTCCCAGTGGACGCGAGTTCGATACCATTGTACTGCCTCAATATTTACTCCCAAGATTGTTCTCGCGAGACTGGTTCCGTATCCAAGAGAACAAAGCGACGAGGACAAGCAACGAGCCGGGGCTAACATAATAAAAACACCAGACGAGCCATGATTACAACGTAGAAGATTTTAAGAGGCATATGAAACGATTAAGTCATTTTGGACCGGTGGAAACTGATTAACCTGGAAATGTAAACAGGAGTCACTGTCATCATGAGGTGAAAACACGCAGTGAACCAGTGAAGGGAACTATCAGGGGGAAAGCGCCAAGCCATTACGACTACATAGCACTGGGAAGGGGTCAGGATAAGGATTTGGGATGGGACGGGGGGAAGGAATGGTGCCCCAACCACTTGGACGGTCGGGGGATTGAACGCCGACCTGCATGAAGCGAGACCGTCGCTCTACCATCCAGCCCAAGTGGTTGAGTGAATCAGTGAGTGAGCAGACATAGTCAATAAACAGGCCTACACAGTACCCCAAAAAGTTTCGAAACTTATAAGCCAATTTGACTGAAGATAGAGGCGGGTACCAAGAGATGAAGCTCAATCTCCAGGAGCACAAATGCACACAGAGCCAAGAACACCAAAATGAAAGAACAGGTAGCTAAAAATAATTTTAATAATAATAATAATATATATATTACAACGCTTATCAACTCTCAATATCCCAAGAATGAGCCAACAGCTCCCAGAGACCAAATGATCAAATGAGCACATTTGAGCAGACCAAATGATCAAATGAGTATACATTTGAGCAGACCAAATGATCAAATGAGCACATTTGAGCAGACCAAATGATCAAATGAGCACATTTGAGCAGACCAAATGATCAAATGAGCACATTTGAGCAGACCAAATGATCAAATGAGCACATTTGAGCAGACCAAATGATCAAATGAGCACATTTGAGCAGACCAAATGATCAAATGAGCACATTTGAGCAGACCAAATGATCAAATGAGTATACATTTGAGCAGACCAAATGAGACCATTGACATGCAGGCGAGGAGTCACAATAACGTGGCTGAAGTATGTTGACCAGACCACACACTAGAAGTTGAAGGGACGACGACGTTTCGGTCCGTCCTGGACCATTCTCAAGTCATTCACAATCACAATAATCCAGGACGGACCGAAACGTCGTCGTCCCTTCAACTTCTAGTGTGTGGTCTGGTCAACGAGACCATTGACCAATCTTGTTATCCCTGTAAAGTAATTAAGATCAACTGCACCCCCTCGGGTAGGGGAGGAGAGGGGGGGGGCCGAGTGGGGAGGAGTCTGTTCAAAAGCTTAAACATTACGTGGGGAGAAGAGGGGGAGGTGGGGGAGATGGGGAGTAAAGGTGGGGGAGCTACAGACTCTCAGAACCGAGGGAATATCAGAAATACTAAAACCTCCTCCCCCTCCACTCAAAAACCCCCTCCCGCCACCCCCCCCCCACTCAAAAAAACCCCTCCCCCACTCAAAAAAACCCTCCCCCACTAAAAAAAACCCTCCCCCCACTCAAAAACCCCTCCCCCCACTCAAAAACCCCTCCCCCCACTCAAAAACCCCTCCCCCCACTCAAAAAAAACCCTCCCCCACTCAAAAACCCCTCCCCCCACTCAAAAAACCAAGAGGTAACTAATTAGTCTAACTAATTTTAAAAACTAAGTTTAAATACAGATACAAGTTAGAGTTCATTGCATTACGTCAATTTTTCTATCGTCTTATTTTCAGCACAACCCGTCCTCGACTCAAGTCCATTCCATCCAGCGGTCAACCCCACAGATACATGCATCAATTTTAACATGCTGTTCATTCAAAACGGGAATTTTCTCAAGTATAAATTAATATTATAATATATTAGCATATTGTGTATATATAGGCATAGGATAGGATAGGTTAGGTGTTTAGGTTCTGTTGGCGATTATTTGTATTTGTAGTACGTGGGTGAAGCATTTACAGCGTTGTGGTTCGAACACAAGTCGTCAGTGAAGCACTTGTTCCGGATATGTTCGAATGTCAGCAGTTGTGAGTCGTGTGTAAACCGCTTTTCATTCATAAACAGGGGGTTTGGCGGGTGCATGGAATCACTTTTGGATCTTTGTTTGGAGGACGGGCTGTTCAGCAAAAGGAGACCTGGGGCCAGATTCACGAAGCACTTACGCAAGCACTTACGAACCTGTACATCTTTTCTCAATCTTTGGCGGCTTTGTTTACAATTATTAAACAGTTAATGAGCTCCGAAGCACCAGGAGGCTGTTTGTAACAATAACAACAGTTGATTGGCAAGTTTTCATGCTTGTAAACTGCTTAATAAATGTAACCAAAGGCGTAATCAAAGGCTATACCGTTGATAGGTTAAGTAATAATTGTAAATATGAAGCAATAAGATGCTTAACATACTAAGAAGGTTAGGTGAGGTCGGTGTTTTCTATGAAGCTTTTCAAGGTAAACTAAAATATTCACAATCAATTAGTATGTCACATATGCACTTATTTAATAAGTCAATATTGACTAAGCAAGTGCGAGAACGGGTTGCTCCCCCCCCCCCCTCCACACCTGAGCTGGTTGGGCAAGGAGCCCGCAGGGAATACTCGGTAAAACTCGAGGTCGCAGCCCCGACACCTGAGTAAATGTCAATATGGAAATCTCTGAATTCTTGGGAGAGAGGAAGCGATTGGGGGAAGCAAGGTCAGGTAGAAGGACCTGGGACCAGATTCACGAAGTAGTTACGCAAGCATTTACGAATCTGTACACCTTTTTTCAACATTTGGCGGCTTTGTTTACAATTATTAAACAGTTAATGAGCTCCGAAGCACCAGGAGGCTGTTTATAACAATAACAACAGTTGATTGGGAAGTTTTCATGCTTGTAAACTGTTTAATAAATGTAACCAAAGCCGTCAAAGATTGAGGAAAGATGTACACGTTCGTAAGTGCTTGCGTAACTGCTTCGTGAATCTGGCCCCTGATTAGAAGTCTAAGACTATCTAAGGCTATCACCTGCACGGCTGTCTGGAAGGGGCCAGGATAACGTTACAGCCCCACTCCTGTGCCAGGAGCGTCCACTACGGGATCACCATAGCCCGTGCTACTTTGGAACTTTTGTTCTAAATAGCTGAATCTAAAAACAACAACAATCAGGATAAGGATTTGGGATGGGACGGGGGAAAGGAATGGTGCCCAAACACTTGGACGGTCGGGAATTGAACGCCGACCTGCATGAAGCGAGACCGTCACTCTACCGTCCTGCCCAAGTGGTTGGGGGGACGGGGGAAGGAGCATGGCTGTACAATCGTCCAGAGGAACCCCTCTAAATGGACGTTGAGAAAGCCCTTAGGAGTCAACACTCTCTCACAGGCCAAGCCCAGCCCTCAGGGCCGGGCTTGGGGAGTAGAACAACTCACTCTCCCCCCCACACACCCCCACTCTCCCCCATACACCCCCACCCCACACACTCTCCCCCATACTCCCCCAACCTCCCCCAGGCACATACACCGGCCATTATGTTAGGGGAAATCTTCAATTACAATGAGATTATTGACACGGTACGAAAACAATCCAAACTTTACGTTAAAAATAGCGCATTGATCACATGAGAAATAGTTACACAGCAGGGGTTGTATAACTATTTCTAACTATAAATAGTTGTATAACTATTTCTAACTATAAATAGTTGTATAACTATTTCTAACTATAAATAGTTGTATAACTATTTCTAACTATAAATAGTTGTATAACTATTTATATTTGTTGGGCTTTGTGGCCCAACAAAAACCACAGGACATATCCATAGAAAATATAACAATTAGTCTGTCTGCTATCCGAAACAACACCACATGTCAACCAGCTACCTCCACCATCTTGAGGTTATCTTGAGATGATTTCGGGGCTTTAGTGTCCCCGCGGCCCGGTCCTATCCCTCTTTAGTGTCCCCGCGGTCCCGGTCCTCGATCAGGCCTCCACCCCCAGGAAGCAGCCCGTGACAGCTGACTAACACCCAGATACCTATTTTATTGCTAGGTAACAGGGGCATTCAGGGTGAAAGAAACTTTGCCCATTTGTTTCTGCCTCGTGCGGGAATCGAACCCGCGCCACAGAATTACGAGTCCTGCGCGCTATCCACCAGGCTACGAGGCCCCATCTGTCACTCTTTTTGCCTAACCAGAAATGTACAAACCCAAGCAACCCACCCAACCTATCTTTTAACGGATTACCAGACGTCAATATAAAATCACAATAGCGTGATGCATCAAATGAACAAATGCACAAGGGCCGTGACGCAGGTTCGAATCCTCGTTACGGCCCTTGTGGATTTGTTCATAGGGAGGGGGGCTTAACTTTGACTAATAATTCATTGTGGTTTCTCTGGGTTAGCGTTAAAGGACCGAGTCTTACACTGATAAGAAGACCACAGCAACATTTAACTTTTAGCAAAGCTTTTCAAGACCTCCAAGTCCTACAGGTATCTTGCATGGAGTTCCGGAGGGGGGGGGGGTAACAGCCCCCTCCCGCACGCCAAGTCAATCACTCGCCCCCTCTACCCCCCACATCTCCCCCTTCAATTGGCTGATTTATCCACAACCTCCCCATTCACCAGACTCTCCTCCCCCCACAATCCACCACAACTACCCCTCTACCACCCTATCCACCCCCCTACCCACAGTATGGTCGGTGGGGGGCGGCTAACGACATGATTGGCAGCGGTGGTCGAGGGCCCCCACAAAGGGGGCCACGATGGCCGCCTCGTCAGGCCGATGTTCCTCCCATTCTTTTTATATCAACACCCGAGGGAGTGTTCAAGTCGCCAGGGTGTATAACCGAGCCCTAAATACTCCCTTTATTACCCCTAAACACCCCCCCCCCCTCCCCTCGCCCCATCATAAGGACGTGCTCATCACTCACAATTTGCCAACACTAATAGCCTGGCTACATACCCCCTAACACCACCACTTGCCAACATTATATAGTGCACCTTTGGACCCCCATAGGCATGAAGACTCCATTGTAATTACTTCATCCACTACTATGTTCAAGACATCCTCAATCCTTAAAGAATATAGTTGACATGAACAAATCCACATGGGCCGTGACGGGGATTCGAACCTGCGTCCGGGAGCATCCCAGACGCTGCCTTAATCGACTGAGCTACGACAGGGTTAAAAAAGTTGAAACCGAAGTTGAAGAGATCAACGCATGGCAACTATAGTTGGCTACCTGATTCCATGCCCCCCCCCCTGTAGGACTAACCATTTCACGAGATGGGGTGGTTTAATATCGCTTTAGCTAACTCTGCACGCAAGGTTCGAAACCCATCGTGTACACATATGTAAGTTGTGTGTATTAAAGCCCATATTTCCATGCTAATAAAGGGAGAACAAGTTCCCCCAATTACCTTGCTACTATACATGTGTGTCTATGTACATGGAAGGTGGTGTGGATGATGGATGGATGGATGATAGATGGATGGTGTGTCTAGGAAGATGTATGTATTAACACGATGTACTGAACGGGGTGAGAATAGCTTGAGCTACCTCATCCCGTTGTGTGTATTTGACCTCAATAACTTCAATTTCAACTATACCACACACCGAAGGGCATCTTCCATTGTCTTAAAGAGTCGCTACCATAGACAGAACACATTCTTCACAGAACCTTTTTTTCCAGCGCCTTCTTCCATGCAGAGAGAGATACCACCTGTCTACCTGTCACAGATATACCAGCTGTGTACCTGGTTGATGGGGTTCTGGGAGTTCTTCTACTCCCCAAGCCCGGCCCGAGGCCAGGCTTGACTTGTGAGAGTTTGGTCCACCAGGCTGTTGCTTGGAGCGGCCCGCAGGCCCACATATACCTGGTTGATGGGGTTCTGGGAGTTCTTCTACTGCCCAAGCCCGGCCCGAGGCCAGGCTTGACTTGTGAGAGTTTGGGCCACCAGGCTGTTGCTACCTGTCATTAATGACACCGTTCCAGTCACCGTAGTCAACAGATCATCAATGGTTATGACACATGTGCGCGCTTCAGCTGATGACGTTGTCACTTACAATATCTGGGCATCAATGTTGATAAATGGATATTAATTACCAAAATTCTAATTGAACATAACCATGTCTTTTCCTGACAATAGCAGCTATATCAAAACACTATAAAAAAATGCCTGCATGAAGAATGAATTATCCGTCGACGCGAGAGCCATCTTTATATCACGATATAAAACGGAAGTTCGAACCACCGCCCCGTCCTCATCCACAAAGCCCAAATGTTAATTTACCATTTGGTTCTTTTGACAAATCATCGTCAAAACAACCAAAACATCTAACAAAATTAGGCCTAAATATGCACAATATATGGGGGAGGCCTTGTATTGTCCTTACATTATATGGAGGAGGCCTTATATTATATGGGGGAGTTGTTTAAGATTCGCTACCGGGAACAAAAAGTTCCAAGTAGCACGGGCTATGGTGAGCCCGAAGTGGCCTATATGGGGGAGGACTGTTTGATCGTTTACCTGTTCCTAGACAAGTGGTTCCAGACGACTTCAGGTAGTTGAGAGAGGCCCGTAATGGGCACGTGACGTCATTCACAATGACCGCGAAATGTGTCGTTAAGGTAGAGAATAAGCAGGGGGAAGCGCCAAGCCATTACGACTATATAGCACTTGGAAGGGGTCAGGACAAGGAGTTGGGATGGGACGGGGGAAAGGAATGGTGCCCAACCATTTGGACGGTCGGGGGGATTGAACGCCGACCTGCATGAAGTGAGACCGTCGCTCTACCGTCTAGCCCAAGTGGTTGGGACGTGTCGCTAAATTGCTTTTTTCCTGGTTATTCACGATCACATCCGCTTTCTTAATGACTCCCACTTAAGATAGGTCTATGACCCCACTGTCGCCCGTACACCCCCACAGCCACAATGACCCCACTGGTGGACGGGGCAGGCCAACGGGTCCTGGTACCCGGCGGCCTGCCGTCCATCCGACAGGAAGGCAAAATGGAAGCTTTTAGCGAGCTAACCACAACAGCGAACCCGATCAAACCTCTTCACACGCAACCCTCCAGGACGCCGCAGACAAGAACCCCAAAGAAACGGAGTTTAGGCTAAGCTGAATAGGTATATTCAGGATAGACGGAGGGAAAGATATACCTCTGAATTGCTGAACTGAGTTAAGATATTCTATTCCCCGATGGATAGAAGACATAATTCCCGCGCAGGTTGACCACTGCTTCCTGTGAAGCTTTTCTGTAGAGGGAGGATGGGGGACAGGCAGAAGAATGGGGTGGATAGGGGACAGAGGGAAGGAAAGAGTCTTGAGAGGACGACACCTCGATGTCGTCCTCGACACCTCGAAGTCGTCCTCTATAACGTCTCGTCACCGGCGTCCCAACTGAGTGGAGGGTTCTTCGTCTTCTTGGATCGTCCTTCAAGAGTCGTTCTTCCTGCGAAGAACGACTTCGCAGGAAGTACCGAGAACAACTTCCTACGAGTTGTTCTTGGTACTTGCAGGTACCAAGTAGAGGTACCAGCGTCCGGTGACGTGACTCAGGTGTAACGCATGAACACTTCACAATAACCACCACAGACTAGACACTAACGCTGGTAGTGCCAGTCACCGTAAACCACACGCTTGGCCAATAGGCTGGCGAATCCATCAATTCGTCAACAGCAGCCGACGTGAGCCTTCAAGACAATACGAGTTGAGTTGAAGTAGAAGAAGGACAGGTACTGGATAGAGGGAGGGGAGGGGAAGGCCGTGGATAGTCACGCTTCGACAAAGGTGTGAAAAACGACCTTAGAAGAGGCTGTGTTCGACGACCCTCTCAGCACTTAGCAACCTCTCTGCTGGCTCCTGAGGAACCGTGTCTGGACCTCCAAATCGTGGGACGTAGTTCGAGGAGTATGAAGCGTTTTAATAGCCGAGGTGCGCAAAGTTTAGGTGAAAGTGAGTGCGAGTGAGTGGTCTAAGCTTCCCTAAGAAGCTACTTCCTTCCCCAAGCTCTAGCCCACAATATCCTCCCTCTCCCCCCTTGCTTCTAGCCCCAGAATATCCATCCCCCTCCCCCCTCGCAAGAGCACCTCCACACCGCTTCAAGTGACGACAATCAGACCAACAAGAGCGCTGATTCACGACCGTCAGTCCTCTAACACCAGCCACGAATCCTACGCTGCCTATCCTTCCTCCCCATCCCCTCTCCCCCCCCCCCCCTCCTGTAACCCCACCCCTCTCTACCCCTCTCCCCAAGGTGCTGTGACCCCTCCAACCCCCCCCCCCACACATGCTGAGCCACAACCATACAAGATACAGAGACTTGACAATCTTGAGGTTATCTTGAGATGATTTCGGGGCTTTAGTGTCCCCGCGGCCCGGTCCTCGACCAGGCCTCCACCCCCGAGGAAGCAGCCCGTGACAGTTGACTAACACCCAGGTACCAATTTTACTGCTAGGTAACTGGGGCATTCAGGGTGAAAGAAACTTTGCCCATTTGTTTCTGCCTCGTGCGGGAATCGAACCCGCGCCACAGAATTACGAGTCCTGCGCGCTATCCACCAGGCTACGAGGCCCCTTGGGGTCTACCCCACAAGATGGGCAGTCAATAAATTGAGAGGTTTATAGTCTGTAGTCATATATATATATATATATATATATATATATATATATATATATATATATATATATATATATATATATATATATATGATTACAGACTATACTTTATACTTATAGTTAATAGTCAGGCTCTCCTTATCACCCTCCTGCTGGCCTGGTTGTGCCCAGGGCGCTGTAATTGAACTATTCCGACTCGCGAAAATTTCGTCGAATCCTACTTTTTAATAAAGTTGTGGCTGGAGGTGGCTTCCACAACTACTGCTTTCAGCGTATTCCACTTGTTGGACTACGCTGAAAGTGTATCTGGTGTTTTAAAACCAGATAAAATCAAAAGGATGAGTTTGAAACAAGAAAAACTGTACTAGGTAAGAAAAAAAAAAGTTATTGGGCGAAGCAATCAATCTTATTTACCAGAAGTCGCCGATAGGTCAAAGCAGAGGCAGGCAAGCAAGAGGCAGGCAGGCAAGCAAGAGGCAGGCAGGCAAGCAAGAGGCAGGCAGGCAGGCAAGCAAGAGGCAGGCAGGCAAGCAAGAGGCAGGCAAACAAGCAAGCAAGAGGCAGGCAAGCCCCACCACCCTACACCTCTACCCTACGCCCCCTGCTCCACGTTCGACTCCCCTAATCACCAAACACCTGAAACCCGTCACAATGTGCTTGCAGAACTACGCTCTCCCATTGCTCCCAGCACCCCCACCCCCCATCACCCCATCCCCCCCTCAGCACCTGTCACCCCTTCTACACCCTTCACCACACCTGCCGTGGTGAAGGGCTGCCGGCGCCACCCTCTACACACCCATCAATACGTACATCAACGCATCGTAAAGCTGCCTCTACTTTACGGGCTCGCCATAGCCCGTGCTACATGGACACTTCGTCCTGAGTAGCTAAATCTTTAACAACAACTACTGCATTCTACATCAACCCACAGTGTTCCATTTCAACCACAACACACTCGAGGACAACCAACCAATCAACCAACCACAATTAGGTGGCAGCCTAATCACCGACCTGTTACTAATTAGTTACTGGGACTAATTCACGTTAATTCATTTATAATTAATGAATTATAATTCGTTTATATATATATATATATATATATATATATATATATATATATATATATATATGTTTATATATATATATATATATATATATATATATATATATATATATATATATATATATATATATATATATATATATATATATATAACTTTGTACATACCAGTTGCGTTGCTCCTGGGAGTATGGGTTCGAGTCACTTCTGGGGTGTGAGTTTTCAGTTGCATATTGTCCTGGGGACCATTCAGGCTTGTTCGCATATATATATATATATATGGGTAATTTTGTAATTTATTTCAATACAAATGCCGACCAACATCGCCCCTAACAAGACGCTGAAATCTGCTTGATAGGGTTTTGGGAGTTGTTCTACTCCCCAAAGATCCTCAAAGACAGTCTTCAGAAACGTTTGGGCTCTTGTCAACTACAGAGAATAACTCTCAGAGAATAACTACATTCCTATTATTTCATCTGCGATTAATACCATTAACTTTATGGCATTCAGAATGTTGTTAATATCGTTAAACGTGGCTCTTCCAAACCCAGGATTGGGGAAGCAAATGAGTTTTGCTTAGCCAATCAGTTCTACAGGAGCTCCCTGTATTACGTCACCTACCTCCATGCTGATTGGCTGATTATTTTTCCATGCTGATTGGCTGATTGGCTATTCCATATAGCTTCCCATAATACATCAGCGATTAACCAATCTAAACCAATCACAGGACATTGCAACAAATTATATCATATATACGTCTTAGATCAAACAAATTTATACAAATTTGCGTCTCTTAAATTCTAATCACGGTCTTACACTCAAAAGTATTCTTGAGTTAAAGAACAAATCCACAAGGGCCGTGACGTGGATTCGAACTTACGTCTGTGCGCATCCCAGACGCTGCCTTAATCGACTGAGCTACGACATGGTCAAAAGAGTTGAAACCGAAGTTCTACTGGACTTACTAGTTTAGTGACGGTCTTGTGTGTGTGGGGTTCTCCCCCCCCCCTGGGGTCTCATCGCCTTACTCTATCTGGGGGCCCTAGGGGGCAGCTGGGGGCCCCTGGGGGCCAGATGCACCCCTCAGGATGAAATAGGTAAATTGAGTCTTAAGTGGACGCTTCCTGAGAGCTTCGTGAACTGGTCGTGGGGGTCACCTCCAGCAGTGGGCCACCCCCCTTTTCACCCCCTCTCTGCCCAATCGTTGCAACCTCAATCCCTAACCCTCCATCGTGTACGCCTCAACCAGTTGCAATTAACAACAAAATAACCTATTTTTATTGCAATTTCTAAATTTCCTAACAACTAAAGTTCAGAAGCCATGAATTTTACCATTCACAAGCGCTCGAAATGACCCCAAAAATAAAAATATTACCAGATCGACTCGAGAAACTTATAAAAGAACTCGAACGATGTTTTTCCAAAGCGGAGCGCGACCCGCAACCCAGCGCACTAAAATTAGACTCGCAGGATCTGAGGAACTGAGGCGCCAAGACCGACCTAAGTCCCGCTAGACGCCACAAAGTCACGGCGACGACTCTCCACAAAGTCCCGCTAGACGCCACAAAGTCCCGCTAGACGCCACCTAGTCCCGCTAGACGCCACAAAGTCCCGCTAGACGCCACAAAGTCACGGCGACGACTCTCCACAGACGAGACCTCCGAAGGACCATAACCGCAGACCATTAGTCGACTTCGCGGTTCGCCAAAGTGACCAATCCAAGCGCTCCTGGACTATCAAATCAGGCCGGAGGGGGGGGGGGGGACGTCGGACGGAACGAACGTCCGGTAAACGGGTAAACATCGCCTGACCGGACACCATTCTCTTTTCATTACTGTTTGTACGTCAGAATCGCCGTCCGGATGGGGCCTCTATAAGGTCCGGTTAATGAGAGGGTCTGACAGCCGGCCTGACTGGTTTAACAGCCTCGCCAGTCATGCTGTGAGCCAAGATATATACGATAACTGTGTGTTTTATCTACACAATTTGTCCGCGATAACCAGTTACTGATGGCGGAGGCAGACATGGTCGATATTCCTTCCGTCTGGGGCGAGGCGCTGTTTAACGGTACACACACGCGCTTGATCTGCTTGGTTGTGGGGGCTGGTGGCGGAGGGGAGAGGGAGGACGGGGGTAGTGGGTGAGGGAGGACGGGGGTAGTAGCGGAGGGGGGGGGGGGGTGGTAGCAAAGGGGGAGGAAAGGAGAAGGGGGATATCTTGAGGTTATCTTGAGATGATTTCGGGGCTTTTTAGTGTCCCCGCGGCCCGGTCCTCGACCAGGCCTCCACCCCCAGGAAGCAGCCCGTGACAGCTGACTAACACCCAGGTACCTATTTACTGCTAGGTAACAGGGGCATAGGGTGAAAGAAACTCTGCCCATTGTTTCTCGCCGGCACCTGGGATCGAACCCAGGACCACAGGATCACAAGTCCCGCGTGCTGTCCGCTCGGCCGACCGGCTCAAATGGAATGGATGGAATATTAGAGGGGCTGGTCCCAAACCTGCAGACAGAAATAACATCACATGAGACCAGAAGGCATGGCAGGATGTGCAGAATACCCCCGTTGAAGAGCAGAGGTGCAACAGACACTCAGAGAGAACTCTATCAACATCAGAGGCCCGATCTGATGAACAGTAAACGTGTTGAACAGAGGCCTGTTCAACACTCTTCCACTACACATAAGGGACATAACTGGCCGACCCCTCACAGTGTTCAAGAGAGAACTATCAACATCAGAGGCCCGAGACTGTTCAACACGCTTCCACTACACATAAGGGACATAACTGGCCGACCCCTCACAGTGTTCAAGAGAGAACTATCAACATCAGAGGCCCGAGACTGTTCAACACGCTTCCACTACACATAAGGGACATAACTGGCCGACCCCTCACAGTGTTCAAGAGAGAACTATCAACATCAGAGGCCCGAGACTGTTCAACACGCTTCCACTACACATAAGGGACATAACTGGCCGACCCCTCACAGTGTTCAAGAGAGAACTATCAACATCAGAGGCCCGAGACTGTTCAACAGGCTTCCACTACACATAAGGGACATAACTGGCCGACCCCTCACAGTGTTCAAGAGAGAACTATCAACATCAGAGGCCCGAAACTGTTCAACACGCTTCCACTACACATAAGGGACATAACTGACCGACCCCTCAGTGTTCAAGAGAGAACTATCAACATCAGAGGCCCGAGACTGTTCAACACGCTTCCACTACACATAAGGGGCATAACTGGCTGACCCCTCACAGTGTTCAAGAGAACTATCAACATCAGAGGCCCGAGACTGTTCAACACGCTTCCACTACACATAAGGGGCATAACTGGCCGACCCCTCACAGTGTTCAAGAGAACTATCAACATCAGAGGCCCGAGACTGTTCAACACGCTTCCACTACACATAAGGGGCATAACTGGCTGACCCCTCACAGTGTTCAAGAGAGAACTTGACAAACACCTTAAAAGGATACCTGATCAACCAGGCTGTGACTCGTACGTCAGAGCCCTCGCCCTTCAAGAAGACGAGGGCGACACTTGTGCTCCTCTTAAACTCAAAACTACCCCGTGACCCAGCACACGTGGTCTCATTGAATTGAACGCAAACTACTTCACCACCTGCCCAACCCCCCGTCGTAACAACTAGGGGGGAGAGAGAGGGGAGAGAGAGGGGAGGGGAGAGAGAGGGGAGAGAGAGGGGAGAGAGGGGAGGGAGAGAGGGGAGGGAGAGAGGGGAGAGAGAGAGGGGAGAGAGAGAGGGGAGAGAGAGAGGGGAGAGAGAGAGGGGAGAGAGAGAGGGGAGAGAGGGGGGAGAGAGAGGGGAGAGAATCATGCCCCATCTGCGCCACCTGTGGCCACTTGGGGTCCGTGGCGGGTACGCGCAATAGAGTGATCATAGCTCCAACAATTGGTCTACCCCCCCCCCCACGCCCACACAAAAACGCCAATCTCCACATAATCGTATATCAGTTACACGCGCGGATTGTCCAGTAGATTGGCAGTTGAGAGGCGGGACCAAAGAGCTACAGCTCAACCTTCCTCCTGCAAGCACAACTTGGTGAGTATACACACGCTCTTGTGAGCGCCTGCACCTACGCACACCATCATCTATGAGACTTAATACACACACCATCCTCATACGCCCTCACACGTGCGTGTATGTGTGCATGTGTGCATGTGTGCATGTGTGCATGTGTGCGTGTGTGTGTGTGTGTGTGTGTGTGTGTGTGTGTGTGTGTGTGTGTGTGTGTGTGTGTGTGTGTGTGTGTGTGTGTGTGTGTGTGTGTGTGTGTGTTTTTGGACACACACACACAGCTCAAACTCTCTCCGAATCTTCACACGGAAACACCACCACCACCTCAGACCAGGAAGGCATGGCAGGATGTGCAGAAGAGCCCCTTTGAAAAGCAAAAGGTGCAATAGGCACGCCGAGAGAGAACTATCAACACCTAAGGCCCAAGAATGTTCAACACCCTCCCTCTACACGTAAGGGGCATAACTGACCGGCTCCTCACGGCGTTCAAGCAACCTGTCATGTTACAAGGAACGTAAGATATCAATCTTATGGGTTACACAAGGCCAAAAACTGTCGCCCTAGAACGTGAAAGCGGCTGGCGAAAGTGACATATTATCCCGTTTTCTGTTTTAGGTCCTCTGGTAGGTTAGGAGAAACTACTATAAATTTACCCCCAAAAGAGACCTGAATTAGAGAAACTCGTACACGTCGAGGCAGCGAGCAGCCACGTCAGACTACAGTCCACCAATCTAGTAGGAGACCGGGCCACGAGGACGTGGATCCTCGGAACCTTCACAAGCTAGGTATAAGGGGTAACGAACCCGGCCGTGCTGGTGAAGGAGAGGGAAGGATGCCTCAGAGCATCCCCAGGCGGGCTCTCCGGGGCTAATTGCTCCGGCCTTTGTAACGATTTCAATAATTGCTTTTAGGCTTTGTGTTAATTGAATAATAGGTTCGGGTTGTGTGCTAATTACCCTCCTAATTTGGATACATCAGGGCACGTTAGTGTGATAAGCTGGCCCCGGCGAGGCGCCGGTCTTGCCCTTGGCTGTGGGGTTGGGCTTCGACTTTGGGGGGGCTCCGGGCTTCGACTCTGGGGGCTCCGGGCTTCGACTCTGGGTCTTCGACTCTTGGGGGCTCCGGGCTTCGACTCTTGGGGGCTCCGGGCTTCGACTCTGGGGGGGCTCCGGGCTTCGACTCTGGGGGGGGCTCCGGGCTTCGACTCTGGGGGGGCTCCGGGCTTCGACTCTGGGGGGGCTCCGGGCTTCGACTTTTGGGGGGCTCCGGGCTTCGACTCTTGGGGGCTCCGGGCTTCGACTCTTGGGGGCTCCGGGCTTCGACTCTTGGGGGCTCCGGGCTTCGACTCTTGGGGGCTCCGGGCTTCGACTCTTGGGGGCTCCGGGCTTCGACTCTTGGGGGGCTCCGGGCTTCGACTCTTGGGGGGCTCCGGGCTTCGACTCTTGGGGGGCTCCGGGCTTCGACTCTTGGGGGCTCCGGGCTTCGACTCTTGGGGGGCTCCGGGCTTCGACTCTTGGGGGCTCCGGGCTTCGACTCTTGGGGGCTCCGGGCTTCGTTTCGACCTTTATATTGTATATTATTTAATAGAGAAAAAAACTAACCCACTATCCTGCCCCCTTTCTAATCCACCCCTACTGTCCCCTGAACTATCCCTCCCCCCCCCCTAACTTGAAGGGACTACTTCCGGCGCTCCCCCCCATCAACCACCACCTCTACGCCAACCCAACACAAGGGATATTTTCCCCGACGCTGGCTATACGCACCAGGATATACGCCTGGCTAATCAGGCCCTGATGGGCAGTGGTAATCACCCTGACTATGAGAGAGAATCCAACAAGGGGAAGTGCTAGGGGCTTGCTCCACCTTTGCCGCGGATCGGCCCTGTATTACAGTGGGTCTTCCAGACAGTTTCCTCCGACGGCTAATCGGGTCGAAATGTGCTTAAAAGGAGTCGGTTACAGATCCAGCTACTTGGAACAAAAAGTTTCCAAGTAGCACGGGCTATGGCGAGCCCGTTGTGGACTTGCCTGGCACAGGCGCGCCGGGGGGGGGGGGGGATTACCTTGAGGCGTTACCTAGAGATGATTTCAAAGGGATTAGTGCCCCTCCCCTCCCCCCCGCGGGGCCCGGTCGTCGACCAGGTCTCCTGGTTGCTGGACTGGCCAACCAGGCTGTTGGACGCGGCTGCTCGCAGCCTGTGTAACTCATTTGTGAAGGGGGGCGGGGGGGGGGGGACTTACCTAAGTAGGAAAGTCAATTGTACTGTGCTAATTATGTGCTCATTACTGTTTATTAATTGCTGTTAATTAATAATTAGTTTATTGTGCCGTGAAAATTATTTGTGCTAAGCCTAAGCAGGAGGATTAGGATTAGAACAGGAAAATGTTTAATAATGAATGGAAAGATTAGGATGAAGTAGATGAATGGAAGAGGATTAGTGACCAGCGAATCCTCGGGGCCAGCACCCAGCCACAACAGCCGCGTGAAACAGGTCAACTGCCTGATTGACACTGATTGACGACAAAGCAAACGGCCGCTCCTAAAATCAAGGGCCAAACAAGGGCCACCCCACACAGCCAAACAAGGGCCACCCCCACACAGCCAAACAAGGGCCACCCCCACACAGCCAAACAAGGGCCACCCCACACAGCCAAATAAGGGCCACCCCACACAGCCAAACAAGGGCCACCCACACAGCCAAACAAGGGCCACCCCACACAGCCAAACAAGGGCCACCCCCACACAGCCAAACAAGGGCCACCCCACACAGCCAAACAAGGGCCACCCCCACACAGCCAAACAAGGGCCACCCCACACAGCCAAACAAGGGCCACCCCCACACAGCCAAACAAGGGCCACCCCACACAGCCAAACAAGGGCCACCCACACAGCCAAACAAGGGCCACCCCACACAGAGCCAAACAAGGGTCACCCCACACAGCCAAACAAGGGCCACCCCACACAGCCAAACAAGGGCCACCCACACAGCCAAACAAGGGCCACCCCCACACAGCCAAACAAGGGCCACCCCCACACAGCCAAACAAGGGCCACCCCCACACAGCCAAACAAGGGCCACCCCCACACAGCCAAACAAGGGCCACCCCCACACAGCCAAACAAGGGCCACCCCACACAGCCAAACAAGGGCCACCCCCACACAGCCAAACAAGGGCCACCCCCACACAGCCAAACAAGGGCCACCCCCACACAGCCAAACAAGGGCCACCCCCACACAGCCAAACAAGGGCCACCCCCACACAGCCAAACAAGGGCCACCCCACACACAGCCAAACAAGGGCCACCCCCACACAGCCAAACAAGGGCCACCCACACAGCCAAACAAGGGCCACCCCCACACAGCCAAACAAGGGCCACCCCACACACAGCCAAACAAGGGCCACCCCCACACAGCCAAACAAGGGCCACCCCCACACAGCCAAACAAGGGCCACCCCCACACACAGCCAAACAACGGTAAGAGGCTTCGGGGAGGGGGGGGGAAGATAATCTCCCACACACACAGTTGAGAGGCGGGACCAAAGAGCCGAAGCTCAACCCCCCGCAAGCACAACTAGATGACTACAATCAAACCACAAACAACACAATTGCCATTTGACCACAAATAACAAAATAAAACGATGAGAAACTCTCTTTAACAATTCATTGTAAACGGCAAAAAACGGGTTACCTGCCATTACGCATACAAGAACTTGGGGTTCGAACCCCAGCCCGAAACCACCTAGCTAGAAATGACCCGTATAGCCACCAGGGGGACCGCCAGAGGTAGCGTTACTGCTATTACTGTGGGAGGGGGGGGGGAGAAAGCTGTTCAGAGGGAAGAGGGGGAGGGATAGGAGGAGGGGGGAAGAGAAGGGAGGGGGTGGAGGGAAGGGGGAGGGAAAGGAGGAGGGGGGTTGGGGGGAAGTAGGGGAAGGAGGGAGGGATAAGGGAATGACACAGGGGGGAGTAGGGAGGGAGTGTACACTAAATGTACACAGTGTACGCCTGTACACCCCGCTAGAGAACACGTACACACACACACACACACACATGACTGTACACACGGGGGGGGGGGAGGGGGAACGCCTCACCAGTCAGACTTAAGCCTCCCATAAGGGGCTCACCTTAAAACTACACCCCCACTTAAACCCTAACCTAACCTAACTTAACCTAACCTAACCTTCCACAACATTGAATAAATAAAAAGACCTTTCCCTATTAAGACCCCTCAATAGCTCAGTAGATAGAGCTTCGGCCTTTAGATCATATAATGTGTGCATTATATGTATTATATATATGTGTGCATTATATAATATAATGTTCTCTCACCCTCGCGAGGTGAGAGAACAGGTAGGTGTCTCAGCCGACCGGGAGAGAGGGAATGAGAATGAGGGGAAAGAGAGATGGTTAAAAAAAATGGAATGGGGTCCAGTCTAGTGATTAATAGACACAATCATGAAGAAAATGTGGGATATAAACATCCCCTTTTCCATCAAGCGTCAGTATTATAATTACTTTCCATTAGATAACCCTTTCCCTTCTTCTATTCCTACCCTTCCCATTTCGTACACACATGCCCATTTCCTCAGTTATGATATATCCCCCACTCTCCCATATCTCCTCCCCTTCCCACGTGTCCACACCGCCCCCCTCAACCCTTCCATCACCTTCCCCTCCCATAAGAACTAGTTATACAGTGAACTGCTCATCCAATAATGAATGACCCAGGATCTCCCCCTATTGCCCAATCGCTTCAGTGAATAACCCCTTTGTCCCTCCTCCCCTATCACCTACCCCCATACATTCCTACCCATCCCCTACACCCCCCTCGAACCAGCCCCCCATAAAGAGGGGGATTGGTATGGTATCCCCTCCTCCTCCTCCTCCCCCCCCCACCCCCCATCGAAAAAAGTACTCCTTGGAGGGGTTAGCATTGTCTACCACTCAGTTGGGGGGGGGGGAGTTGTATAGTGTAGTGAGGAAGGAGAAAGTGGGGAGGTGGGGAGTAGAGTTCTTCATGGGGAGGGGGGGGGAGTAGAGTTCTTCATGGGGAGGTGGGGAGTAGAGTTCTTCATGGGGAGGGGGGGGGAGTAGAGTTCTTCATGGGGAGGGGGGGAAGTAGAGTTCTTCATGGGGAGGGGGGGGGGAGTAGAGTTCTTCATGGGGGAGGGGGGGAGTAGAGTTCTTCATGGGGGAGGGGGGGGAGTAGAGTTCTTCATGGGGAGGGGGGGAGTAGAGTTATTCATGGGGGAGGGGGGGAGTAGAGTTCTTCATGGGGGAGGGGGGGAGTAGAGTTCTTCATGGGGGAGGGGGGGGGGAGTAGAGTTCTTCATGGGGGAGGGGGGGAGTAGAGTTCTTCATGGGGGAGGGGGGGGAGTAGAGTTCTTCATGGGGGAAAGGAGAGAGGAGAGTTCGATAGGGGGGTTGGGGGGGGGGGCGAGAATAAAATAAAGTGTTAACACCACCTTCACCAAATCTGTAAAGTTACAAAGGTACAAAGTACCCAAAAACTACCCCCCCCCCCCCTCCACATCGTGCCCCAGTACCCGTGCGGGCGTGCGAGCGGGTGCGCCTCATAATTGTCTAACAAGACATTTCAGACCCCGTCACAGTGGTCTTGTGAGACGTATCCTGCTCCTAAGTCTAAACCCAAGTTGGTCAGTATTGTGTATACCAGCGAGAGGGAGAGAAGGGAGGGGAGGGAAGGAGGAGAAGGAAGAGAGGGAAAGGGAAGGAGGGAAAAGAAGAGAAAGAGAACCTAGCGTGTGAAAGGAGCCACACCGATCTTCAAGAAAAAGTATTGAAAGTGACACTTACATTACCACAACACAAGAGACCTCAGCAGTCAATGGCGGTGAAAGCGCGCGTGCGTGCGCGTGTGCAGCGGGGGGGGGGGGGGGGTGGTAGTGAAAACGTCCACTCTCTCCGGGGGGAAGGGGGGGGAGGGGAGAACTAGTGACCCCCCCAACCCCCCCCCCCCACAACCAAAAAATACCAGACATTTTAATAACCTCAATGTTCCCAGCTGAAAACATCAACAATCACTACACAAACCACTTTCTCACGACCCACAATCACCCAAGGATTGGGTGATTGTGGTAGTTGGACAATTAGACAGTAGAATCTGTCACTATTCCCCTTTATAAGAGCTAAAAACCAAAATGTAAAGATTCCTAGGCCTAGATTAGTACATATATGTACTGTATTGTATTGATCAGTCCAGCAACCAGGAGGCCTGGTCGACGACCGGGCCGCGGGGACACTAAGCCCCGGAAGCACCTCAAGGTATTAGGCCTCACATAGCGTGTATTAGGCATAAGGAAGTTGGGTTCAATTTTCTTTGCAACGTCAGTGCAAAAACTTTTTCCGGCGTGTCCAAAGTGTATATAGTACAGATGTCTACTTTCTAACAGCCTTCTACGTCAATATATGTAACTGAAGGCACTCTGGCACTGTGCCAGTCTCGGGCACAGTGCCAGAAGCGTCCATAACCAAAGCGATATACTACAACGACCCCGAATTGCGATGTTGATGGGCAACACGAAACACCATGCACCCGTGTACGCACGGCACCGAATAACCCGGTACATACACCTACACAGACACACACACACACGGGACCGGGTTTGAAGCGGGACCAAAGAGCCAAAGCTCAACCCCCGCAAGCACAAATAGGTGAGTACACACACACACACACACACACACACACACACACACACACACACACACACACACGCACGCACACACACACACACACACACACACACACACACACACACACACACGCACGCACGCACACACACACACACACACACACACACACGCACGCACACACACACACACACACACACACACACACACACACACACACACACACACACACACACACACACACGCACGCACACACACACACACACACACACACACACACACACACACACACACACACACACACGCACGCACACACACACACACACACACACACACACACACGCACGCACACACACACACACACACACACACACACACACACACACACACACACACACACACACACTCACGCACACACACACACACACACACACACACACACACACACACACACGCACGCACACACACACACACACACACACACACACACACACACACACACACACACACACACACACACACACACACACACACGCACACACACACACACCACACACACACACACACACACACACACACACACACACACACACACACACACACACACACACACACACACACACACACACACACACACACACACACACACCTCCTGTTCAACTCTCTATAAAACACCCATCACCCAGCCGGCGGCAAGAGTGTGTGAACCCCCAGCCCAGTCAATACGATCACATTCCGCCATTATAATAACCGAGCGTACCAGCCTTGCCTACCTAACTTTCCCGCCAAAAACAACGCGGCCAGGATGTAGCCGCGGACAAAAATGAGCCCGCTATCCTATGCATGAACTAGGAGGCGGGAATCTGCAGGGCGGTCTCCCAGGAGAGGACGTGGGGAGGGGGAAGAGGCTAGGCTCAGGAGCTGGGGGGAGCTAGGCTCAGGAGCTGGGGGGAGCTAGGCTCAGGAGAGGGCTGGGAGATGGGAGGGAATGGGGCCAGCCCTGTCAATGGTGGTCCACCTTGAGGGAGTGACAGATCCTAGGAGGCCAGTCACGCATCCACGAGGACAAAATGCTTATAAATTTGTTGAACCCATTGTGTGGGAGAACGGGGGAGGGGGGATGGGGGATTGACTGGGGGAGGAGGGGGAAGATAGATAGAGGCAGGACAGGGCAGGGGTTCCACTCCCCCTTACAAGGTGACCGACTACTGACCTTATAATGTAGGAAACTAGTGCCTTTGCTTGATTGTTGGGGGGGGAGGGGGGTGTTGGAGAGGAAGGGACAGAACAATGCACCAATCACTGTGGATGAGCTGCAATTAAGAATATGAGGACAGGTGGGAACAACTACTTACTGGTTGATGATTTCTGTCTGTCTTTGCAGAATACCCCCGTTGAAGAGCAGAGGTGCAACAGGTACTCTGAGAGAGAACTCTATCAACATCAGAGGCCCCGAGACTGTTCAACACGCTTCCACTACACATAAGGGACATAACTGGCCGACCCCTCATAGTGTTCAAGAGAGAACTATCAACACCAGAGGCCCGAGACTGTTCAACACGCTTCCACTACACATAAGGGACATAACTGGCCGACCCCTCACAGTGTTCAAGAGAGAACTATCAACATCAGAGGCCCGAGACTGTTCAACACGCTTCCACTACACATAAGGGACATAACTGGCAGACCCCTCACAGTGTTCAAGAGAGAACTATCAACATCAGAGGCCCGAGACTGTTCAACACGCTTCCACTACACATAAGGGACATAACTGGCCGACCCCTCACAGTGTTCAAGAGAGAACTATCAACATCAGAGGGCCGAGACTGTTCAACACGCTTCCACTACACATAAGGGGCATAACTGGCCGACCCCTCGCAGTGTTCAAGAGAGAACTATCAACACCAGAGGCCCGAGACTGTTCAACACGCTTCCACTACACATAAGGGACATAACTGGCCGACCCCTCACAGTGTTCAAGAGAGAACTTGACAAAACACCTCCAAAAGGATACCTGATCAACTAGGCTGTGAATTCAAACGTCAGGCTGCGAGCAGCCGCGTCCAACAGCCTGGATGACCAGACGACCAATCGGGATGGGCCGTGTGACGGGGCTATACAAGCCTAACCAACCCATCCTGCTAGCCAATACATCTGATTCATAAATAAATCCACCAACCCGTCTTTCAAACACCAGTGTTGAACGTGTTCCACACACACACACACACACACACACACACAGACCTCCAGAGGGTAGGTGGGTTGCTTGGGTTGGTGCGTTTCTAACCGAGCATGTTGTTGTTGTTGTTGTAGATTCAGCTACTCGGAATAAGTTCCAAGTAGCACGGGCTATGGTGAGCCCGTAACTTACCTGGCACAGGAGCGGGGCAAGTAGCACCCCGTTACCCGAGCAGAATAGCTGTATTTTTGTTTTTCTGGCGTCAGGTCTGGGGGGGAACAGGAACCCCTGAAGGACAACCACCCCTCGGCCCCACACTCGCCTCACGAAGCCGCCTGCCGTGGGCCCCCGACCCACACTACCTGCCGTGGGCCCCCGACCCACACTACCTGCCGTGGGGGTGATACCGTTCACACCGGTACTGGACAGGTCCAAAGGTCCAAGGAAGGGAAAAGGAGAAGCGGACCAGAACCTCAAGACACACATTACTAGGTGAGCGGAGGCGGAGAGGGGGACGGAGAGGGGGACGGAGAGGGGGACGGAGAGGGGGAGGGAGAATTATAGGTTCCGGTGAAGGAGCGGGAGTTGGTCAGTGGGTCGCGTCCACCATACACTCAGGAGACGTTGCGGTATCGAGTCGTGACACCAGCCGCTTCTACACGAGGTTACGACTGGACGATAATATCACCGAGTCAAGGCTGCAGAACGCTGTGATCAAATAAAGCAGAAATCAAGACAATATGGCGATCTTAAAAAGTCCCAACTGGACAAGATGTCACCCAAGACAAGAAAGACAAGTTAAGCAAGACACCCGTCCCAAGCTTCTTGTTGTTTAAGATCCGCTACCTGGAACAAAATGTTCCAAGTAGCACGGGCTATGGCGAGCCCGTAAAAAGTCACAAGCATCGTTGTGTCTACTGTCGGCCAGATATAATTGAGGAGATGTAAGGTATTTATGTCCTCCAAAGGTTTTCCAACGTTAAGAAAACGGTCAATTTCAAATACCAATTTGATTTCAATTAGATGTCAATTAATGTCAATTTAATTTCAAATTTGTTGATCACGAGATTAAAAAGACGGTGCTTGTAGTAATTGTAAATAATTCGTAGCAGCACAAGCTTAATAAAACGCTGAGTTTCTTTCCCAAACAGACCGACAGAGGTCCATGTGTGGTCCACGTTGAGGACCACTGGTCAAGAGAATGGACCACTATCACCCCCTCCCCCCCCCTCCCCACGGCCAGGGGAGGGTCTCCGGAAGGGGCCGGACGGGGCCGGAAAGGGACCGGAAGGAGGTCTCCGGAAGGGGCCGAAATGGACCGAAAGGGGCCGGAAGGAGGTCTCCGGAAGGGGCCGAAATGGACCGAAAGGGGTCGGAAGGGTCTCCGGAAGGGGCCGAAATGGACCGAAAGGGGCCGGAAGGGTCTCCGGAAGGGGCCGAAATGGACCGAAAGGGACCGGAAAGGGACCGGAAGAGTCCCCCCAGCCTGTCCTGGCAGCATTCAAGACTCCGCCCCGGGAAAAAGTTGCACCCCGGGTAAACCCGAGACGGAAAAAATACGGTACCTTCAACGGCATATGCAAGGCTGGTGGGGACATCTGTGGGGGGGGGGCGTGGGGGAGACGGGGGCGTGGACAACGAGGAGGAGGAGGAGGAGACGGGGACGTCGTCAACAAAGAGAAGGGATGAGTTATGTATGAATATGGCCAAGAAAGGCTTTAGATTTGTGCAAGAATTTTCCCCCAATACACAAGTATAAGGTTAGTATAATATCCACGCTATGTTTGTACGTACTCCGTCCGTCCACCACCCCCACACGGCGCTGGTGGCTGAGTGGACAGCACACTGGATACGAAGTCCTGTGGTCCGGGGATCGATTCCCGGCACCAGCGGAAACAAAAATGGGCAGGGGTTTCATTCATCCTGATGCAACCGTTACCTAGCAGTAAATAGGTAGCTGGGAGTTAGACAGCTGTTACGGGCTGCTTCTAGAGGCGGGGAGTGGAGGAATTAGTTCGCAACAGTTGATTGACAGCTGAGAGGCGGGCCCAAAGAGCAGAGCTCAACCCCCCGCAAGCACAACTAGGCGAACAAACACACACATTTTCGATTAAGCGTTGAAATTATTCTTAGAAACGTCAAGATCATTTTCAAACGAGGACTTGGGGATTTGCTAACAAGATGGAGGGGTTTCGTACCTGTAACACCAAATCGCACCTGTGTCTTTTTCGATCCAAATAGAACCTATTAAAAAAAAAAAAGCAACGCTTTGCCACGGCCGCGTGATAGTAAGGGCAATTTAAGCTTGCTTTCTCTTCCTATGGCAACAGAATCTATGGCAACACCCCCCCCCCCTGTTCCCCTTGCCTTATTACACCCATTTATCATACTCCCCCCTTACCCTCCCCCCCCCAACCCCATCTTACCCATTTTGCAGCCATTCTATGTCATCTGTCTTTCCTTTACTTGAATTCCCTCCACTGTCCAATCCACCCGGCCTCAAACATGGCCTTGAAAAAACATGTGCGCCTGCAAGTGAGGCAGGGCAAGGCAAGGGAAAGGAAGGGAAGGGAAGGGAAGGGAAGGGAAGGGAAGGGAAGGGAAGGGAAGGGAAGGGAAGGGAAGGGAAGGCAAGGGGAAGGCAAGGGGAAGGGGGAGGACCATGGCGGGAAACGGGAAAGAGGCATTGGTAAGAACACAATATATCGCCTTTAAAAGATCCTCAACGAATCTGATAACGTAGAAAACGGGAAGGAAAAATAAATAGCTAATACGGTGATGACGAAAGGGGGGGAGGAGGAGGGGGGTGTAGAGTAGACGTGTGGGGTAGATAGAGGGTAGATTGGGGGGTAGATAGAGGGGTATAGACGGCAAAGTACAAGGTGGAGGAGTTATGCAAACTAACACTAACAAACTTCTACTGACATTTGTCTATCAGAATTCTGACGTACACGTGTATGTATAGTCACTGCGGGATCGAGCTGTTAGCTCCTGGGCCCCGCCTTTCGTACCGTCGACTATCAATGTTCTAACGTGCTCATTCCCAACGCCGCCGATGCAGCCCGTAGCGGTTAAAACTCCCATATACCGAGTCATGACCTGAACCCGGGTTCTTAGGATTACGACTCCTGAGCGCTGAGCGCTCGGCCGCGAGGACGTGCAAGCATCCCATAGAGCACGAGTGCGCGTGAGTAGTTGTTTAAGATTCAGTTACTAGCAACAAGTTCCAAGTAGCACGGGCTACGGTGAGCCCGTAGTGGGCTTCCCTGGCACAGGAGCGGGGCAAGTAGCACGGGCTATGGTGAGCCCGTAGTGGGCTTCCCTGGCACAGGAGCGGGGCTGTAGCTCCTTGGTCTCTCTAATTCCTCCTCATCCTCTTTCCTTGTGTGTCTATAAGGACCCGGGCTACTAAAGGAAGCAGGTGTACAGGATGTGTGAGTGTGTGTAATCGAACACACACACACCTGCTCCCCACCTGAGCGCACACACCCGTGCTGTGTAGTGTGTGTACTCACCTAGTTGTGCTTGCGGGGGTTGAGCTCTGGCTCTTTGGTCCCGCCTCTCAACCGTCAATCAACTGGTGTACAGATTCCTGAGCCTATTGGGCTCTATCATATCTACACTTGAAACACAAGTGTGTGTCTACACGCGCACACTCTTTGTGTGCGTGGGGAGGGGGTGTCACTGTAAAGGGTACAGGGTTTCCCTATGATAACCCCCCCCCTCTTGCCCCCTGCTCCTCCGTATCGCCTCCCCCCCCCCTCTCTCTCTCTCTCTCTCTCATCCTCCCCACCCCTCCCCCCGCTCCAACACGTGGTACTGGCTGGGGTGTACCTCTGTCATCCCCCCCTACAAGCTGAACCCCAACCACTTGGTAGGACAACTGAGAGGGGGGGCGGACGGACGGAGGGGGGGGGCGGACGGACGGAGGGGGGGGGCGGACGGACGGAGGGGGGGGCGGACGGACGGAGGGGGGGGGGCGGACGGAGGGGGGGGGCGGAAGTGCACTTGCCTGACCAGACGGGATTTATTGGCGGAGGTGAGAGGGGGGGGGGGAGGAGGAGGGGAGGGGGGCCTTTTTTTAGGGGTTAGGTTACCTTGTGTTATTTTCGGGGCTTAGCGTCCCCGCGGCCCGGTCGTCGACCAGGCAGGAGGGGAGGGGGGGGGAGGAAAGTGTGTCACAGCCCCGCTCCTGTGCCAGGTAAGTCCACTACGGGCTCACCATAGCCCGTGCTACTTGGAACTTGTTCCAAGTAGCTCAATCTATAACAACAAGTGTGTCACGGACTGATATATGGGAATATATAACAGCATAAAGTATGAACTACACCGGGACCAAGGAGCCGAAGCTCAACCCCGCGCAAACACAACTAAGCGAGTACACTGCTATTTTTTTTTCAACTCAAACAATCCAAGTTTCGCAAACAAATCACCCATCCCTTCCCCCCCTCCAATCATCAGCCCTCCCCCACCTCCCAAGACGAACCACAACAGTCAGCTGAATCACACGTGACGTCACAGTATGCAAATGAGCCGACAGTACACTGTTGCCAAGTACTCGCTCGCGGGCTTGGCTTGGCCGCCCTCGTTTCCGCAAAGATGAGTCATTACACTAGCCATGGATGAGTGAATGAATTAGTCTCCGTGGTGTAGTGGTAAGACACTCGCCTGGCGATCCGCGAGCGCTGTGTCCTGGGTTCGTATCCTGGCCGGGGAGGATTTACTGGGCGCAATTCCTTAACTGTAGCCTCTGTTTAACGCAACAGTAAAATGTGTACTTGGATGAAAAAACGATTCTTCGCGGCAGGGGATCGTATTCAAGGGACCTGCCCGAAACGCTACGCGTACTAGTGGCTCTACAAGAATGTAACAACTCTTGTATATATCTCAAAAAAAAAAAAAACTGCTTCTTACGTCGTAAAATGGCCGCAGGGAATGAACTGCCTCTCACGTAGTAAGCCGAGGCGTGTTGACCTCTCCCCATCGATGTCATCAGCTTAAGAACTGAATGATTTCACTGACATCGCGAATGTGCCATCAGCCAAACTTGAAGAGAACGGCTGAAGGACCCGAGTTCGAAATTGAAACAAGTTTATCGAGGTTAAAATACACACACAAAAGGGATGAGGCAACTCAAGCTATTCTCACCCTGATTTCCGAGTTAGAGAAGTGGTTAGTGTCTAGTGTGAGTGTGTGCACTCAGGCGACTCCTGCTCCCCCGCCCCCCAGACACCTGTGCACACCTGCCTCACACATGTGGCCGTGCACCTGCCCCATCCCCCCCCAACAAACACACACACACACACACACACACACACACACACACACACACACACACAGCTGCGGGAAATGCACCTCACGACACTGGAAGACAGAAGAGTAAGGGGGGACATGATCACAACCTACAAAATCCTCAGGGGAATCGACCGGGTAAACAAGGACGAACTTTTCAACACTGGTGGGACGCGAACAAGGGGACACAGGTGGAAGCTGAGTACCCAAATGAGCCACAGAGACGTTAGAAAGAACTTTTTCAGTGTCAGAGTAGTTAGCAAATGGAATGCATTAGGAAGTGATGTGGTGGAGGCTGACTCCATTCACAGTTTCAAATGTAGATATGATAGAGCCCAATAGGCTCAGGAATCTGTACACCAGTTGATTGACGGTTGAGAGGCGGGACCAAAGAGCCAGAGCTCAACCCCCGCAAGCACAATTAGGTGAGTACAATTAGGTGAGTACACACACACACACACACACACACACACACACACCCTAAAGGTTATCTACCTACATAATCAACTTTCTTTGTAGCCTAACCAAAGCCAGGGGGGGAGGGGGTCGCTGCAGGCGTCGAGACGTGACTACCTGCAGATGAAGATGGGGAGCCTCGCCCCCCTGGAGGGGCTAGGAGGGGCTGAGGGAAAGGGGGGGGGCGAAGAATGACTGGAAGAGGCCAAAGAGGAAGACTTTCAACAGCTGAGGAGAAAGAATATTTATTACAATTCTAGTGAGGTGACCTCCGGACACCTCCGATGTCCCCACCAACCAACCCAATAGGCTCAGGAACCTGTACATCAGTTGATTGGCAGTCCAGAGGCGGGGGACCAAAGAGCCGAAGTTCAACCCTCGCAAGGACAATTAGGCGAGTACATAGATTACGAAGAGCAGAGAGCTGACGCTAGAGAACCTTTGGGCACTCCGCTTGTCCCATTCTTACGGGTGTGCATCTCCGTGTGCTGCTCTGTTGCTCTTCTGTGGTGATGGAGTAAGGGGAGGAGAGAGAGGTGATGGAGAGAGAGAGGTGATGGAGAGAGAGAGAGGTGATGGAGAGAGAGAGGTGATGGAGAGAGAGAGGTGATGGAGAGAGAGAGAGGTGATGGAGAGAGAGAGGTGATGGAGAGAGAGAGAGGTGATGGAGAGAGAGAGAGGTGATGGAGAGAGAGAGAGGTGATGGAGAGAGAGAGGTGATGGAGTGAGAGAGGGAGGGGAAGAGAGGTGATGGAGGTAGGTGCAGCAGCAACACCTTGTGCGTCACCGGAAGCGCAAAATTAAAATTCTAACAAGTCGTAACATTGAATTTCCTTCAGCAATTTTAACCACACACCTTCCCTTCCCTTCCCTTCCCCTCCTCACACCAACACGCGCCCTCCCCACACCTAGACCCACACCAACACAACATCATTCGTCGCCTCTAATCTTACTAACACATACACAGCTCCAAGCATACTTAATCAACAAACAGACCTCACAAATTATTATATATCAAACACGCCCAAACGCCTCGGTTGTGGTGTCGGCCGACAAGCACCTTTGTTACCCTTGCGATGGACTCACCCTCTACTACAAACTTAAAAATACACTTAAAGGTAAAAAGGTAACCCAGCGGGTTTTCTTCCTATTGGGGAGTGTTGTACATGCTGCTATGGCGGTGTGTCTACTCGCTGGATGAGTGGCGCTGCCCAATACTGTCACTATGGCGGTGTGTCCACTCACAGGATGAGTGACGCTGCCCAATACTGTCACTATGGCGGTGTGTCCACTCACAAGATGAGTGGCGCTGCCCAATACTGTCACTATGGCGGTGTGTCCACTCACAGGATGAGTGGCGCTGCCCAATACTGTCACTATGGCGGTGTGTCCACTCACAAGATGAGTGGCGCTGCCCAATACTGTCACTATGGCGGTGTGTCCACTCGCTGGATGAGTGGCGCTGCCCAATACTGTCACTATGGTGGTGTGTCCACTCGCTGGATGAGTGGCGCTGCCCAATACTGTCACTATGGCGGTGTGTCCACTCACAGGATGAGTGACGCTGCCCAATACTGTCACTATGGCGGTGTGTCTACTCACAGGATGAGTGGCGCTGCCCAATACTGTCACTATGGCGGTGTGTCCACTCACAGGATGAGTGGCGCTGCCCAATACTGTCACTATGGCGGTGTGTCCACTCACAGGATGAGTGGCGCTGCCCAATACTGTCACTATGGCGGTATGTCTACTCACAGGATGAGTGGCGCTGCCCAATACTGTCACTATGGCGGTGTGTCCACTCACAGGATGAGTGGCGCTGCCCAATACTGTCACTATGGCGGTGTGTCCACTCACAGGATGAGTGGCGCTGCCCAATACTGTCACTATGGCGGTGTGTCCACTCACAGGATGAGTGGCGCTGCCCACAGGGACACAGGTGGAAACTAAAGGCACCTAAACAAATGAATCTACAATACTCCTGAAATTTATGAATGTAGAACAGAAATAAAACATAGATTAGCATTTTTAAAAGCACTACAATCATCTTCTGTTATCGATTGTTCAATAAATCACTAACCCCGCCCCCCACCTATCCATGTCTACACTAGCCTCGTCCTGTAGTGGACATCAACAAACAATATCTATTCCTGGGGGCCCTGTAACTCAAGCCTGGAGCACACGACACTAGCCAGGCGAGGTGCGACGCCCCAACACCAACAGGTTGGCCAAATACGCCCGGGCAAACACAAACAAACGCAATTTCAATGACTAACCAACAGCATTTTGCTTCTTTTTTTTTTTAATTTCTATGTAAACGTTTTTTTGATTGTTTTGCGTTTGGTTTGTAGATGAAACCAAACAAGGAGATAATTGTTTGGTTTTATCTATAGTAGAGCTTGTTTGATTTGTTTGTTTTTATTGTTTATAGACGTAAACTAAACTAATTTGTTTCCCTTCCATTTTTGCATGCATCAGACCCCTTTTTAATTTATCTACTTCATTCTCTCCGATTCCCTCCCTTCCTCTCTAATCATCTCCCTATCTACTCTACCTCTCAATTATCCCCTCTCTCAATTCCATTACATTCTCTCCTCCCCTCACTCTCTCTCAATCAGCCCCCCCCCCTCCCCCCGCTGTCAATCACTCAATCCCCTACGAAATTCTCTCTCTTTCTCTCCCCCTTCTCACCCTATCCAGTAATTATCAACTTCCACCTCATGTCTCTCATTACTCTGTGTTTGCATGTCTCAGTCCTCACGTTGCGTGAGACTAACATCACGTGGGGATATGCCCAATCGTCTCCGTTTAGGTTAGGGCGCGTGCCTGCAACTTACGCTTTTACACACACACACACACACACACACACACACACACACACACACACACACACACACACACACGAGCCCAATAGGCTCAGGAATCTGTACACCTGTTGATTGACGGTTGAGAGGCGGGACCAAAGAACCAGAGCTCAACCCCCCCCCCCCCAAGCACAACTAGGTGAGTACACACACACACACACCCTCCGTAATTAATACAACGGTTTCGCCTAAACCAGAAACGTACAAACCCAAGCAACCCACCTCACCTCTCGATACCCATGCAAAGAAAACGCCAATATCGCGGTGATTAACTAATCCATTATGACAAACTATCATAATATTAAATTATAATGATAAATTGTTTCTAACATTACAATATGTATTAATTTACACGTGTTAACATTGTTATGTTAATGTGTATGCATAAACATTTAGATTTGTATAACATTCACACACATACCGTGTTGACCAGACCACACACTAGAAGTTGAAGGGACGACGACGTTTCGGTCCGTCCTGGACCATTCTCAAGTCGATTCTCAGGTCAACCAACAAATTCAATAAAATATTTTACTTAACGTAACTTTTCTGGCCCTTTTCTGGTGCAGCTAGAAGCCTTAAAGCCCAACCGCTTTCAACTGGCTCCAGGTTCACCAGCGCCATCTACACGCCTCCCGAGACAATACTATCTGGAGCTGTAGTTCCTGGTCTGGAGATGTATGTTGTTCATTAAGACAGACCCCTGAGGCCTGAGGACCGGGCCGCGGGGACACTAAAGCCCCGAAATCATCTCAAGATAACCTGACAAAAGATTCTTGAGGACCCAAAACAGAAAACGGGCCAACATTTCACTTTCGCAAGCCTCTGCCATTTTCTAGTATATTTTGTTTAGTTTTAGTGAGCATACGAGGGAAAAGCATCGACAAAGAACCAGGGGCCAGATTCACTAAGTAGTTAAGCAAGTTACCCAGTTACCCAGGGGGGATATTAATAGGGTATTAAAAATATCAACACAAGACAGAACACGAAACAATGGGTATAAATTGGATAAGTTTAGATTTAGGAAAGACTTGGGTAAATACTGGTTCAGTAACAGGGTTGTTGATTTGTGGAACCAATTGCCGCATAACGTGGTGGAGGGGGGGTCCCTCGATTGTTTCAAGCGCGGGTTGGACAAGTATATGAGTGGGATTGGGTAGTTAGAGATAGGAGCTGCCTCGTATGGGCCAATAGGCCTTCTGCAGTTAACATAAGTATAAAGGTAACAGTTACAGTACCTAGGCAGTTACCCAGCCAGGAACGAACTCGTCTCCAACGACCACCACCCACCCAACACCGAACTCTCCACCAACGACCACCACCCACCCAACACCGAACTCTCCACCAACGACCACCACCCACCCAACACCAAACTCTCCACCAACGACCACCACCCACCCAACACCGAACTCTCCACCAACGACCACCACCCACCCAACACCGAACTCTCCACCAACGACCACCACCCACCCAACACCGAACTCTCCACCAACGACCACCACCCACCCAACACCGAACTCTCCACCAACGACCACCACCCACCCAACACCGAACTCTCCACCAACGACCACCACCCACCCAACACCGAACTCTCCACCAACGACCACCACCCACCTTCACCAACGACCACCACCCACCCAACACCGAACACTCCACCAGCGACCACCACCCACCCAACACCGAACTCTCCACCAACACAGATAAGCAGGAAATGAACTCCAACGCCGTACAAAAAATAAAAGCCAGCACCTGCAACCCCTGGAAGGAGGCGGCTCGTATCCTGTTTAATCCTCGGCAGCTTTGGCCAGCTGCCCGCTCTCCCCCCCCTCCCCCCCCCCACACACACACAGACACACAGCTGTTTGATACAAGTGTCAGGGAGTCCACACATGTGGCAGGGGACGGCTCTGAAAGCAGGCCAACGCCCTTAATTACAAACCTACAGATGTGGTCTCCCATATCTGCGATAACGAGCAATCCAGCCATCAAACCATCGCACGTCGTGTCGGTAAGTGCAAGAAGCATCGACTTCGGAAACCTCGAAGTCCCCTGTAATTACACATAATTACACTGCACCAATCGCCATCCTGCGACTAGTTTCCCCATTGGCTTTGTTCATTCTAGTCATACAATGAACATATAGTCATATAGAACTTTTTAAAAGTTGCGCAGTTTAGCGGTTAACGTGCCTAAGAGATCCATCCTAACCTCTTAGAATGCCTAACCTCTTAGAATGCCTAACCTCTTAGAATGCCTAACCTCTTAGAATGCCTAACCTCTTAGGCATAAAGAGGTAAGGAATTAAGCGTCTTAGCCGCACCAATCAATGAGGAGACGCCCCAGGTATCACAAGCCAACCTGTCCTAACATTTTCATGCGTATAAACATCTTTATTGGCAACAATTAATTACCGACGTTGTTGCGTGGTAATGAGCATTACTTTACACTTTCTTGGGTCAACTTTTAATAGCCATTTTTGTAGGCCATTGGAATATATGATCTGAATATATATATATATATATATATATATATATATATATATATATATATATATATATATATATATATATATATATGGCACAACTCTCCTAAACACGAGAGTGAAGTATAGAACTTTAGAAACACTTTAGAAAGTGTTTCTAAAGTTATATATATATATATATATATATATATATATATATATATATATATATATATATATATATATATATATATATATATATATATATGAGAGAGGAGAAAGACAGAGAGAGACAGACAGAGAGAGAGAGACAGAGAGAGACAGAGAGAGACAGAGACAGAGAGACAGAGAGAGAGACAGACTGACAGACAGACAGACAGACAGAGAGACAGACAGAGAGAGACAGACAGATACAGACAGAGAGAAAAGAGAGAATATCTTTCTAATCTTGCCCTCGGTTCGTCAGCCAAGGAACAGCCACTAAAATAAGTTGATACCTTATGAATACAGCGGGAGATTATGTGCATACAAACACCTTCGTTACCCGCTCACCCGGGCTGTCCTTACCAGCACATCCCCCGCCCGCACCCGGGGCATAGAGATGTGTGAGGATGAACACCGGGTACCATGTGCAAAGGAAGAAATGTGTGTCTTTATCACATGTTCGGTAATATGTTCATGGTTTTCGAGATAATAATATATATATATATAGTGTGTGTGTGATAGATTATATATATATATATATATATATATATATATATATATATATATATATATATATATATATATATATATATATATATATATATAACGATTCTAACTCTAATCTCCTCAATATTTCTTACCTTTTTTTCACTGTCGAGGAAAGTTGAAAAATTAAATATCCAAAGTTCATTTTTACACTTTATTATAGTCTGACGCCTAGGGATGAGTTTCGCAAGGTACTCCTTACATTTCCAAAGACAATTTTGAGCCCCCCTGGGGCTCTATGTCCCAAGGGGTGGGTGGGGGGTTGGGGGGCAAACTCCAAGCCCCAGGAAGGGGAGAGAGGAGGGCAGGCTCCAAGCCCCAGGGCCTTGCTTCCATGCACTTTTACGCACAATAAATGCCTTGTTGCTAAGCTCCATTCATTGTTTTGGCCGTCAGCCAAAACACACAAATATAGTTAACAGAAAACAGCATTATAAAAAGGGAAGACAGAAATACCCTGGGGGGTAACTAACCTAATCCCAGTCAATGAGAAAACCACCTGGTTGTCCGTCAAGCAGCCTGTAGGATCATCCGCCACGCAGCAGCTGCGGTTACCCTGACCTTAACACCACCCCCAAGAGCTACTCAAGAGTCATCCATCACATTAATATCTCGCCTCCGTCGACGCTCCTTGCAACTCTTGGCTTTAAGGACCTCTTGTCAGGTCCGTCCGTCCGTCAGTCCCACCCCCATCCTCTCTAACTCGAGTCTACCACAGTATACCATCAAAAGCGGATTCCAAAAGCAACATTTCCTGGCATCATCCTTTCTATGCCTGGGTGTCATTCCAACAGGCATAGTTTGGCATCATAGTTGCAACTGTAGCCCTCATCCCTGGTCTTCAAAGTTCAAGACATAATAGAAGGCATAACTATAAAAAAATCCCCCTGAAACATACCCATTTAAAAAGTATTTTTCCCCAACTTGCAGTCACGGAAAGAAAATGGGCGTCAGCCCGCGAAACACGCCAACAACTAGCTCAAATCCTAGCCTAATAACGCTTAAATTACCTCTCTGGTGGAGATGATTTACGCGTCGGGGGAAAAAGGAAGAGGTCCCCGAGGACAAAGTGTGGGAAGAGATTGGTCGACATTATGCAGTGGGGGTTGAGTGTGTCATGTGGCAGACAGCGTGTCATCATTAGGCTGTCAGGAGGGCCGGGGGGGGGAGCGTGAAGACGATGTCTCCCACATCTCCATAATGTCTTCTCACGTCACCTAGTCGCCCGCCATCTTGTTAGAGCAGATGTCAGCCAATGTTGTTACCTGTGATGAGGGAGGCAGTTATTCTTGGGAGGAGGCGTTAGGGAGGCTCTCTGGAAGGTGTGTCCGGGTGTGTGGGGGGGGGGCCCTTGGTGATTCCAGCCGGGTGTGTGTGGGGGGGCCCTTGGTGATACCAGCCGGGTGTGTGGGGGCCCCTGGTGATACCACCCGGGTTTGTGGGGGCCCCTGGTAATACCAGCCGGGTGTGTGGGGGCCCTCTGGTGATTCCAGCCGGGTGTGTGGCCCCCTGGGATCACCAGCCGGGTGTGGCGGGACGGAAGTCGGTCACCTTGCGATGACTTCTGGGCTCAACGTCCCCGCGGCCCGGTCCTCGGCCAGGCCTCCTCGTTACCGGACCGTTCAAGGCCAAAGTTCCGAATTTCCAAGTTGTCGACTGTTCACCCACATGGACACGAGCGCCTGAATAACCGTCCGAGTTCCGTGTTCTCAGAGCACTGTTCTGTTCTCGTGTTCTCTCTCCTAATACGTCGCATTTGACACGTACTAGTGAAAACGGAAGCACCGGAACTTCATGAATCTTACGTTGAGGGCTTTGGTAACTTGGGTAGGGGTGGGGGGTGAGAGAGGGAGGGGGGGTGAGGGGGGGTAAGGGAGGGGGGGGGGTAAGGGAGAGGTGGGGTGTGTGAGGGGGGGGGGCGCTGGAGGTAGCCAGTTAGGCAGCTGCCTAACTCTCCCCCCCCCCCACTCCCCCACCTCCCTCCCTACTATCCATTCATGAGCCAAGCATCTGCTCGCACAGCCTGCCAATCACAACAGTCAGGACACACACACACACACCACCAGAGCTATTGATATACCCCTACACCACCAGAGCTATTGATATACCCCTACACCTCCGGCTCGCTCCTCTCCTGACCCTACATATGAATAGTCTTCTAGTCTGTCTCGGTGCGAATGTGACAGGCTAATGGTCCCCCCCCCCTCCCACACACACACACAGTACAGCGTTGACCAAGATGTGCAGAGAGCAGCAGCAGCAGCAGCAGCAGCAGCAGCAGCAGGAGCAGGAGCAGCAGCAGCAACAACAGCAGTAGCAGCAGGGCGAAAAGGGAATTAGGACATTTTTAGACGCACCGTTTTAAAATCAAATTAAGTCATTCTGAGAGCGTAGGCTTCACACACACACACACACACACACACACACACACACACACACACACACACACACACACGTGGGGATCCGCAATTCGAGTCTCTCAGTCCCCAGGTAACTGGAATGGACCACCTCTATCGTCCTCACTCCTCGGTGTTCGGCTCAGCATCTTTTGCGCTCCTGGTAGCAAGACTTTTCCCGAAGGGAGTGGACCGATCCCAGAGATACTACCATATCGGGCCGATCCGCGGCAAAGGTGGAGCAAGCTCCTAGCATCCGGGGAAGGTCCCCACATAACCTGCCACTATCAAGAACTGCATATTCCCGCTCTCCCTTCTCAGGCGCTGTGGAACAAGCTCTTGCCTCAATCAGGAGGAGCAATGAAAGCTTACCCAAACAGTTCCTTCCTCTGACTAAACCCAGCTGTATTTACCCAGAAACACTGTAAGGAGGGAGGGAGGGGGAGGGAGAAATGGGGGGTAAAGAGGGGGGGGGGGGAAATAGGGGGTAAAGAGGGGGGCGGGGTTGAGTTGCCGACGGTGGGGGTGTTCCGTGAGTTAATCTTTAGTGTGAAAATAGTATATGGAATACAGTAAACTTCAGATGGGGGGACTTTGACCCAAATATCACAGTAACAAGGGTTATCGCGAATAACCGAACTCAATTACGGGTTCACCATAGCCCGTGCTACATGGACACTTTGTTTCGAGTAGCTAAATCTTAAACAACAATAAAGAGGGGGGGGGTTGCATACAAGGACACTCCTATTTATACCACCACTGTGAATACCTACTTTGTGGGGGGGGGGGGGGTTCAGGGATCAATGTCCAAGCGGCCCGATTTCCAACCAGGCCACCCGGTTGGTCATCTGGTCAACCAGGCTGTTGCATGCGGCTGCTCGCAGCTTGACGCATGAATCACAGCCTGGTTCATCAGCTATTCTTTGGAGGTGATTGTTGAGGTCACTCTTGAACACTGTGAGGGGTCGGCCAGTTATGTCCCTTATGTGTAGTGGAAGCGTGTTGAACAGTCTCGGGCCTCTGGTGTTGATGGTTCTCTCTTGAACACTGTGAGGGGTCGGCCAGTTATGTCCCTTATGTGTAGTGGAAGCGTGTTGAACAGTCTCGGGCCTCTGGTGTTGATGGTTCTCTCTTGAACACTGTGAGGGGTCGGCCAGTTATGTCCCTTATGTGTAGTGGAAGCGTGTTGAACAGTCTCGGGCCTCTGATGTTGATAGTTCTCTCTTGAACACTGTGAGGGGTCGGCCAGTTATGTCCCTTATGTGTAGTGGAAGCGTGTTGAACAGTCTCGGGCCTCTGGTGTTGATGGTTCTCTCTTGAACACTGTGAGGGGTCGGCCAGTTATGTCCCTTATGTGTAGTGGAAGCGTGTTGAACAGTCTCGGGCCTCTGGTGTTGATGGTTCTCTCTTGAACACTGAGGGGTCGGCCAGTTATGTCCCTTATGTGTAGTGGAAGCGTGTTGAACAGTCTCGGGCCTCTGATGTTGATAGTTCTCTCTTGAACACTGTGAGGGGTCGGCCAGTTATGTCCCTTATGTGTAGTGGAAGCGTGTTGAACAGTCTCGGGCCTCTGATGTTGATAGTTCTCTCTTGAACACTGTGAGGGGTCGGCCAGTTATGCCCCTTATGTGTAGTGGAAGCGTGTTGAACAGTCTCGGGCCTCTGATGTTGATAGTTCTCTCTTGAACACTGTGAGGGGTCGGCCAGTTATGCCCCTTATGTGTAGTGGAAGCGTGTTGAACAGTCTCGGGCCTCTGATGTTGATAGTTCTCTCTTGAACACTGTGAGGGGTCGGCCAGTTATGTCCCTTATGTGTAGTGGAAGCGTGTTGAACAGTCTCGGGCCTCTGATGTTGATAGAGTTCTCTTCCAAAATTACCTATTTGTACTTCTGCATTTCATTTCAAGGATGTATTTTGCACATCCTGCCATGCCTCCTGGTTCCATATGGATGTTATTTCCATGTGCAGATTTGAGACCAGCCAATCTATTATTTTCCACGTGTAGATTATGTCTCTCTCTCGCTTGCGCCCTAGAGAATACAGATTTAAAACTTTTTAACCACTCCCAAATAATTTAGATGTTTTATAGAGTGGATTCTAGCAGTAAAGGAACCTTGCCCGCCCTGCAGGTCAGTTTCCCGGCTTTGAATGGGGCTGTTACCGACCCCAATTCACCATCCCATACAAGGTGATATGACAAGAGCCCAATAGGCTCAGGAACCTGTACACCAGTTGATTGACAGTTGAGAGGCGGAACCAAAGAGCCAGAGCTCAACCCCCGCAAGCACACAAGCTCTTCCTTCCCCCCCCCCCCTCTCCCTTTTAGCCAACCCCTCCCCCCTCCCTGAAGCCTGGCGGGGCGTGGTGATGGACTCGCTCTGCCGTCTACTGCTCTTCCCGCTGGTCAAACCTTCCGCTAATTGGCAAAAATTATAACTTGTATATCTCTTCCCAAATTAATCCAATGAGGATAGGGGGGAGAGAAGGGGGGGGAGAGACGCGTCCTAAACCCACGTTCAAATCCAGTAGCATCTTCTTGAGATAATTTCGGGGCTTTAGTGTCCCCGCGGCCCGGTCCTCGACCAGGCCTCCACCCCCAGGAAGCAGCCCGTGACAGCTGACTAACACCCAGGTATTCTATTTTATTGCTAGGTAACAGGGGCATAGGGTGAAAGAAACTCTGCCCATTGTTTCTTGCCGGCGCCTGGGATCGAACCCGGGACCACAGGATCACAAGTCCAGCGTGCTGTCCGCTCGGCCGACCAGCTTCCCACTCGGCCGACCGGCTTGGTGCACGAAGCCAGAACGCAGGTGAAGCAAACACACACACACACACACACACACACACACACACACACACACACACACACACACACACACACACACACACACACACACACACACACACACACACACACACCAAAAACGACAATGGACAAACGACACACACTCCACAGGTTGATGGGCGATACCTTCCGCATATACAAGCACCCAAGAGGGAGAGGGAGAGGGGGGGGGGGACGGGTAAGGGTCAGAATTACAAACTAGTCAATTAACGACAAACAAGGCTTTCTTATTCCACATTAACTGTTGAACCGAGTTAGCATCAAGCCCAGGTTAGGGGCCCCAAGACGTGAGGTACTGCCTCTGTACCTATCCTGGCCTGGTCAAGGACCGGGCCGCGGGGACACTAAAAAAAAAGCCCCGAAATCATCTCAAGATAACCTCAAGATAACCATCCTTTAAATAGTGGGGAAGTGTGAAGCAGTTCTTGTGCCTAGCCTTCTAATCCCTGAATAGTCTTGGGCTACCTCTCCCTTCGCGTATCTAAGATTCAATTGTGTATTCAGCTTCCACCATCTTGTACCGCTTTCTCTCAGGTCTGAAAGGGGGTAGTTCTTGTTCATTTTGGCTATTCCTTCGTTATTGTGTGTTCTTCCTCTGTTCTCTCCTTCGTGTGCTGCCGATGCGGACCTGTCTGTGTACTCACCTAGTTGTACTCGCCTAGTTGTGTTTGCGGGGGTTGAACAACAGGTGTACAGATTCCTGAGCCTATCGGGCTCTGTCATATCTACACTTGAAACTGTGTATGGAGTCAGCCTCCACCACATCATTTTCCTAATGCATTCCATTTGTCAACCACTCTGACACTAAAAAAGTTCTTTCTAATATCTCTGTGGCTCATTTGGGCACTCAGTTTCCACCTGTGTCCCCTAGTGCGTGTGCCCCTTGTGTTAAACAGCCTGTCTTTATCAACACAAGGTGTGTGTGTGTGTGTGTGTGTGTGTGTGTGTGTGTGTGTGTGTGTGTGTGTGTGTGTGTGTGTGTGTGTGTGTGTGTGTTGAAATTATATAAACTATCAACTGCTTTTATTTCTCCTTTTCCAATCATCTTTACTGTTCATTCGTTGGTTATCTTGAGGTTATTTTGAGATGATTTCGGGGCTTAGCGTCCCCGCGGCCCGGTCCTCGACCAGGCCTCCTTTTTTATTACACACACCCCAGGAAGCCGCCCGTAGCAGCCGTCTAACTCCCAGGTACCTATTTACTACTAGGTGAACAGGGGGGCATTAGGGTGAAAAACATTTTGCCCATTTCTCTCCGCCTCCACCGGGGATCGAACCCGGGACCTCAGGACTACGAATCCGAAGCGCTGTCCACTCAGCTGTCAGGCGCCACTGAGCAAACTGATGTTGGGATCAACATCTTACATCACAAGGCAACTTACGACCAGTCCCGCTGCCGGAGTGGCGACGAAGAGATTACCTTCGACCTTCAGGCGCCAAGTACTGGCGCCAACTACCCTGGTACACCTGGGCAGACCGCCGCCGCTCGGGGGAGACGTCAAACACCATCTAGGGCGCAGGAATTGCGTTAATTGACTTGGAGAATGGTCCAGGACGGACCGAAACGTCGTCGTCCCTTCATATTCTAGTGTGTGGATTGGTCAATTTCAGCCACGTTATTGTGACTCCTCGCCTGTAATTGCGTTAATCCCTGATACATTCGATGATTCGATCCCGGTGGAGGCGGAGACAAATGGGCAAAATGTTTCTTTCACCCCTGATGCCCCTGTTACCTAGCAGTTAATAGGTACCTGGGAATTAGACAGCTGCTACGAGCTACTTCCTGGGGATGTGTAACAAAAAGGAGGCCTCGTCGAGGACCGGGCCGCGGGGACGCTAAGCCCCGAAATCATCTCAAGATAACCTCAAGATAAGAAGATACAGGGAAATAGGCTGCAGTTGAGCAATGACAGGAGTTATTTTGTGCGAGACATTACGCAGGCCATGATATACGCCCTTACATCAATCCAGTATCCAGTAAGTTCAGTAGAACTTCGGTTTCAACCCTTTTACCCTGTCGTAGCTCAGTCGATTAAGGCAGTGTCTGGGATGCTCCCGAACGCAGGTTCGAATCCTCGTCACGGCCCTATGTGGATTTGTTCATATACGCTCCCTGTTGCAACCTGGATCTTGCCTGTACAGGGTCTCTGGAGTTCTGATACTCCCAGAGCGCCAGAAACCGATATATCTGTTTCTCCCAATCCTGGACAAGCTGTCCCCTCCTAAGGGGACAGATTCGACTTGTGGTAACTTGGTCCAACAGGCTCTTTGTTGCTTGCTGCTGCACATAGGCCTCGCGTACACCTGTAGCACTAGTGGGCTTCGTCCAGGACATACCTAAAACTAGTTGTCTAGAGGTGTTGGGTGGGGGGTGAGGATGTAGGAGGGGAGAGGGGGAGGAGAGGGAGGGAAGAGGGAGGGAAGAGGGAGGGAAGAGGGAGGGAAGAGGGAGGGAAGAGGGAGGGAAGAGGGGGGGAGAGGGGGGGAGAGGGAGGGGAGAGGGAGGGAAGAGGGGGGAGAGGGAGGGAAGAGAAGAGGGGGGAGAGGGGGGAGAGGGAGGGAAGAGGGAGGGAATTGGAGGGGTGGGAAGAGGGGGGAATTCGAGGGGGGGGGGGGGGGGGCGTCTCCAACAGTGGGCCTGGTTTACGGTACAAAACATTGAATCATCGACTTTATGGCCAATACTTGTTATTTCCCGGGAGTCCGGTGTCTCTTATGAAGGGGGGGGGGAGCATAAAGAGAGGGGGGGAGCATAAAGAAGGGGGAGAGCATTATAGAGGGGGGGGGAGGCTGCTAGGGGTGAATAGGTATTCGAAGACAGTTTAAGGGACTTCAAATGAACCAACGTGGTTTTTACGGGTTATTCATGCCCGTGCCACCTCTTGGGGTGGCTTTATCTTTATCAGTTGACCAACGTGCTAGGGAGGGGAAGGGGAGGGAGGGCATTATCAGGGGAAGACGACAAGCCTTTACGACTATATAGCACTGGGAAAGGATCAGGATAAGGATTTGGGATGGGATGGGGGGAAAGGAATGGTGCCCAAACCACTTGGACGGTCGGGGATTGAACGCCGACCTGCATGAAGGGAGTATAGCCGCGACAATAACTTTCTGCAAGCACCCAACTGACTACCTCATGTGTAGCTTCCGGGGACCATCAACCCCGCGGCTCGGTCCTTGACCAGGCCTCCAACCCCAGGAAGCAGCCCGTGACAGCTGACTAACACCCAGGTACCTATTTTTACTGCTAGGTAACAGGGGCATAGGGTGAAAGAAACTCTGCCCATCGTTTCTCGCTGGCGCCCGGGATCGAACCCGGGACCACAGGATCACTAGTCCAGTGTGCTGTCCGCTCGGCCGACCGGCTCTGTTCCTAAGAAAAAAAAATATCTAACCACAAACGTCCTAACCCAACCAACCCACCTATGCAGGCGATGAGTCACAATAACGTGGCTGAAGTATGTTGACCAGACCACACACTAAAAGTAGAAGGGACGACGACGTTTCGGTCCGTCCTGGACCATTCTCAAGTCGAAACGTCGTCGTCCCTTCTACTTTTAGTGTGTGGTCTGGTCAACAACCCGCCTACTTCAGCAAGGCCGATGTAACGTCCATCATTACGGCGCTTTCATATGTACTAATACGTCCCAATATTAACGTATTACCTGAAGAAGGTTTCAAGAGTCCTACTACTCCCCGAGCCCGACCTGAGGCCAGGCTGGATATTGGCCGATTGCGTTACAAAAGCGACGTATTGGTAGAGAGGCTAGAGGGAAGTACAGTGATAGAGGGAAGTACAATGATGGAGAGGAAGGAGACCATATATAGGGCACTTCCTTACCAAGATGGTAACGCCTGAGGGAGGTGGTAAGGAAATTCCTTGCTACATCTTACCTGATCTTAAAATCAGTATCTTACCTGAAGAAAGTACACACCTGACACACACCTGAACCTGGAAGACACCCACCTGAAAATAAAAATTAAATACATTAGCCAAGATAGACCATAAAAAATTATAAACACACACACACACACATATATATATATATATATATATATATATATATATATATATATATATATATATATATATATATAACTGAAAACTCACACCCCAGAAGTATATATATATATATATATATATATATATAACTGAAAACTCACACCCCAGAAGTATATATATATATATATATATATATATATATATATATATAACTGAAAACTCACACCCCAGAAGTGACTCGAACCCATACTCCCAGGAGCAACGCAACTGGTATGTACAAGACGCCTTAATCCACTTGACCATCACGACCGGACAAAATGAGGTGATAGCCGAGGCCATTTGAACCACCCCACCGCCGGCACTCGGATAGTAATCTTGGGCATAGCATTTTACCAAATCACCTCATTCTTTGGGGCATTTGTGTTCCTCACGTGTGCCCCAAAGAATGAGGTGATTTGGTAAAATGCTATGCCCAAGATTACTATCCGAGTGCCGGCGGTGGGGTGGTTCAAATAGCCTCGGCTATCACCTCATTTTGTCCGGTCGTGATGGTCAAGTGGATTAAGGCGTCTTGTACATACCAGTTGCGTTGCTCCTGGGAGTATGGGTTCGAGTCACTTCTGGGGTGCGAGTTTTCAGTTGCATATTGTCCTGGGGACCATTCAGGCTTGTTCGCATATTATATATATATATATATATATATATATATATATATATATATATATATATATATATATATATATATATATATATATATATATATAAGACAGTAAAATAAAAGGCTCAACTCTTGGTTGGTGTAAGACTTGCTCTCAACCTCACACTAGGCTGAGCACACACCACCATGGAGCCAGGAACGTGCTGTCTGGCCGGTGTGTGTGTGTGTGTGTGTGTGTGTGTTGCACTTGTGTTTGTTCTCGTCCTCACTCCACCTTCCTGACCTCCAACACACACACACACACACACACACACACACACACACACACACACACACTCACGGGGGCCTGTGTGTGAGTGTGTGTATATATATATATATATATATATATATATATATATATATATATATATATATATATATATATATATATAGGGGGGGAGGTGGGGGAGACAGCGCTTGGAACTCGTAATCCTAGGATCCGGGTTCGATCCCAGGCGCCGGCGGAAAGAAATAGGCAGAGCTTCCTTCACCCTGATTCAAAGCGGTCCAGAACCCTAATAAGCTCAGGAATCTGTACACCAGTTGATCGACAAGTGAGAGGCGGGACCAAACAGCCGAAGCTCAACCCCCGCATCCCAAAACTAGCTAAAACTAGACGAATACAACCCCCCCCCCAACACCCAAATAGTGTACTTGGCACTTTCCCAATTCCATGGGTCAACACCATTCCCGAATTTCCAATTACCTAAATGCAATAATCCCCTCTCTCCAATGTCCCTTTCTTGTCTAAATTCCCAAACTCCCATTCGCAGATATTCCCATTATTCCTCCCCCCCCCCTATTCCCACCCCTTGTTTATGTAAGAGGGATCCCCATTCCCCAGTTAACCAACACAGGGGGAGACCCTTATACTCTCAACCAAAGTGGGGGGATTCCCATTCAGAAATTAACCTTTGCATGTACTTGCATTCGCAATTAACTCGAGTGCGTAACGACGTATTCCAAGCAGAGTATTCTTACGCAAAGGGGAAACTACGGTTGCACTCGCCGAATAGCGTATTTGGTCGGTAGTAGTGGGTAGTTTGGCTATTTACGCTGATAGGGAGTTACTGGACCAGTGGGGGTCCGGTGGCTGAGCGAACAGAACACTGGACGCGTGATCCTGTGGTCCCGGGTTCGATCCCTGGCGTTGGCCAGAAACAATGGGCAGAGTTTTTTTCACCCTTGATGCTCCTGTTACCTAGCAGTAAATAGGTACCTGGGTGTTAGTCAGCTGTCACGGGCTGCTTCCTGGGGGTTGAGGCCTGGTCGAGGACCGGACCGAAGGGGGCACTAAGCCCCGAAATTATCTCAAGATCTCAAGAAGGTAGTAACCCAAGCAACCCACCTAACCTACCTAGTCCAGCACAATGTCCGTCCCCCCCCCTTCCCCCCTAAAAGTTTTAAATAAGAAAAAAACCCTACACCCCCCTTGCTCCCAAAAAAGGGGGGGGGTGAACACCCCCGACTCCCAAAAAAGGAAAGGAGGGGGGGGGGCAAGATGAAGAAATTGACTAGACATTTCTTTATCTATTAAAACAAAGCCCCACAATACAAACTCCAAAATGAAATACCGATTTCCCATTTCCCCAACTTTCTTCCTTCCTCCACCTCTCCATCTTCACCTCTACAGATACCTTTTTAACAAGTTCTAACGTCAAGAAAAATTAATATATATATAACTCAATTCGGTTCAAGATAACTTTTGACTTTTATTACACCATCTTCTCCCGGCGGAGCTGTGCTGGTCGATGTGTTCCCCCGAGGCAGGCGCTACCAGTCTCTCTCTACCAGTCTCTCTCTACCAGTCTCTCTCTACCAGTCTCTCTCTACCAGTCTCTCTCTACCAGTCTCTCTCTACCAGTCTCTCTCTACCAGTCTCTCTCTACCAGTCTCTCTCTACCAGTCATCGATATCAGTCCGGCAACTGTCCTTGACATGAATAGTTGATATATTGGGGCCCCCCTGACACAGTGCAGGGAAGGTTGGCGAGGGCCCCCTGGTGTAAGGGGGCCGGGAACACCCCAGATGGGTGAGGACCCCCTGGTGTAAGGGGGCCTGGAACACCCCCACCAGATGGGGGGAGGGGCCCCCCCTGGTGTGGTGACACAGTGCAGGGAAGGTTGGCGCGGGCCCCCTGGTGTAGGGGGCCCGGGGACACCCCAGGTGGGGGGAGGGGACACCCCAGATGGGGGAAGAGAGGAAGAATTATTACTCCGGGTGCAGAGTTTTCAAGGTAGTGCAAAGGCCGGGTGGTATTGAGCAGAGAGCCAGGCTCAAGTATGTATGTGGCCCAGCGGCCAATAACGCTCCTAGCTGCTTCATTGATATATCATGCGTTGCCGGCTGTCAGCAGCTGAGGCAACGGTGATCGAACCCCAGCGCTGGTCGAACCCCGGCGGGGGTCGAACCCCGGCGCTGGTCGAACCCCGGCGCTGGTCGAACCCCGGCGCTGGTCGAACCCCGGCGCTGGTCGAACCCCGGCGGGGGTCGAACCTCGGCGCTGGTCGAACCCCGGCGGGGGTCGAACCCCGGCGCTGGTCGAACCCCGGTGCTGGTCGAACCCCGGCGCTGGTCGAACCCCGGTGCTGGTCGAACCCCGGCGGTTCCATTAAATGCTCTTAAGGTCAGACGCGGCCGTAACATCCGCTTCTACCGAGAAGAATAACACGAAGTCTTTACCACAATAGTACAGACGGTAACTCAGACTGGATCGTTACCTTCTGTGTCGTTAATAAACGAGCCGTAGTATGTTCTTTGACCTCTAATGGTGGGGTCTTAGGGGGGGGGGGCAAGAATCCCCCCTACCAGGTTCCACTAGACGTGGGGGGCGGGGGGGCCTAACCAAGTGATTACCACTAGAAAAGCATCGCCAACTGGGCTGGCGTCTTACTCCAGATTAAATTACCGACCATTACCAACCTAATTACCTGAGTAATGATACAACTCTGTTCTCCAATGGGCAGTTTCTTTCACCCTATGCCCCCTGTTACCTAGCAGTAAAATAGGTACCTGGGTGTTAGTCAGCTGTCACGGGCTGCTTCCTGGGGGTGGAGGCCTGGTCGAGGACCGGGCCGCGGGGACACTAAAAAGCCCCGAAATCATCTCAAGATAACCTCCAGGGCCCCGGGCTCCCTTCCTCCGTCTCCCCATTTCCCAGGGGCTCTCTTCCTCCCTCTCCCACTTTCCCAGGGGCTCTCTCCCTCCTGCACTCTCTCAAGGGCTCTCCTCTCTCCCTTTTCCCCCAAGAACTCCCCTCCCTTCATCTCCCAAGGGCTCCCCTCCCTCTCCCCCTTTCCCAGGGGCTTCCTCCCTCCCTTCCTCTTCCAGTCTTCCCTGTTCCAGACCTCGCGCCAGAACTGACTTGGCACAAGGCGCAAAGTTCATAATGGAGATGTTATCAACACAGTGGACCCGCGTGCTCCCCCCTCCCACCAATTGATAAATAATACACCACACCATGTAAGAACATGGACGTCCTATGAATGTCCCCGTCCACCCTCGGGGTCACCCTTGCTGTCTTGCGGTCCCCTCGTCCCCCACCCCCCTAGCCTGGCCTCTCCAGTATCCACAACGGGCAGAAAATGGTGTACTAACGTGGAAAATAAGCTGTTCCCAAACGGTCCCAAATACCATCGCATGAGACCAGGAGGCTCCAACAGCCAGATTGGCCAGTCCAGCAACCAGGAGGCCTGGTACGGGGACCGGGCCGCGGGGGGACGTTGAGCCCCGAAATCATGGCAAGACAGCTCTTCCCCCCTCCCCTCCCCATGCACCGGGAGTCGAGCGTGTGTCAAAGCGATCATCCTGAGTAGCGCCAGGTGAGCCATCACGCAAGAACCGCCCTTAAACCCCCCGGCCCGATGGGTGACCGATGGCCAGGCGGCGATACATTATCTAAGACTTTAATGTATTCCCTGCTTGCTGAGGTGGTTAGGGGGGGGGGAGGGGAGGCAGGAGGGGACACTTCACCTCAGGGCCGAGCCTGAGGACGCGTACGGGAGGCCAGCCACAACAACCTGCCTAGACACAAGGGCCTCACGACCCAGCCACCAAAGGCGCCAAATATGGTCGGGCAATAACTGGTCACGAGCGGGCCTGCGAGCCGCTGCCACTAACAGCCTGACCGACCAAGTTATATCACCGCACGAGCTGACGTCTCCTCGTCGGCCTTGGAGAGTCGAGCAAGTCCAAACGGATTACAGATAATCGGCAGAAAAAGCAATCCGGCCACAGACAAATCACAGTGTCGTGTTATCCGTCGACAAAATTAAACTGACCAGCCCAAGTGGCTGGTCTGGGGTTGGTGGACTGGATTGGTTGGACTGGATTGGGTGAAGTGGGTGGGGTGGGTAGACTGGATTGGGAGGACTGGGTGGATTGGGAGGATTGGGTGGATTAAAACCTGCACAGTACAATAATCCCCAAAATACATAAAAGAGGAAAAAGATGGTGCATTAGATTACACAAAAACGACTCACTGCTCCACAACACACTCCGATCACATAGAAAAAAAAGACAAGGTCACGTCACGTTGTCACGTCACGTCACGTTGTCACGTCACGTCACGTTGTCACGTCACGTTGTCACGTCACGTCACGTTGTCACGTCACGTCACGTTACCTCACGTCACGTTGTCACGTCACGTCACGTCGTCACGTCACGTTGTCACGTTCTCTCTCTCTCTCTCTCTCTCTCTCTCTCTCTCTCTCTCTCTCTCTCTCTCTCTCTCTCTCTCTCTCTCTCTCTCTCTCTCTCTCTCTCTCTAGGACAGCTCATCAAACACGTCGTAGCCATGATTGCAAGCCCCAACAACCTCATCAATCACACACACACAGCGCCTGGACTGCTAAAACGGACGAATCCATTACCCGATAACCGGAAGATAACAAGAGGAAGCCTCCCAATCTCCCCTCCACCACACGCCTTTACGGCAAAATATATCAAACCCAAATTAACAAATCGACTCTGCTAGCCCACCAAAATACACTTTATCTCAAGACACATCCTCCTAAACTCAAGATATCCCCCCCTTCCTCCTTTCACCCTCTTACCTCTCTCCACCTCCCCCCCCCCATTAAGTCTGATCAACCTACATATCCCTTTACCAGAAAAATGGGATTATGTTTTTCTTCTCCCGTATTAATATGCATAAGCTCTCGCACACAATATTTATATCGGAGGCATATCTGGGTCGTCAGCATATATATGGTGATTAATACTAGCGTCTCCGGCACCCTGGATTCACGAGGAATTTATTTTGAGCGGTCCACCGGAACTATCTTAACTACAGAATGCTTATCTGCTCAGACAAGGCACCGTCTTGATACAGTAGTAGGAGTAGGCATCCATCAGATATCTGATCAACCAGGCTGTGACTCATACGTCAGGCTGCGAGCAGCCGCGTCCAACAGCCTGGTTGATCAGTCCGGCAACCAGGAGGCCTGGTCGACGACCGGGCCGCGGGGACGCTAAGCCCCGGAAGCACCTCAAGGTAACCTCAAGGTAAGGTAGGCATCCATCAGTCTCAGGAGACTGTGTCTTGATATACATATATAATTTATATCTAAACATCGTAGACATTGTAGACATCCATTCGTCTCAAGCCAACGCTTGAAACAATCCATCGATCCCATGGCTTATGGTGAGCGGTATTTCTAGTTTTCCTCAAATCTGTTTCGAAACCAGTATTTACCCAGGTCTTTCCTGAAAGGGAAGCTTCTCTTAATATATATCCACTGTTTAGTGTTTTAGTTTGTAAACTCCACACGGCGACATTATCTACATTTCTGGGTTAGGTCAGGAGTTTGGATCAGTATTTTTAAACAGAATTTGCTTTGATTTATACACCTGTTTCAGCATGATCTACCCTAATTTCTTTGGTTTACCTGGACTTTGTTCCAGGTAAACTCCTGGACCCAGTTTACCTGGAATTTGTTCCAGGTAAACTCCTGGACCCAGTTTACCTGGAACAGATTCCAGGTAAACTGGGTCCAGGAGTAGTTGTCTTCCCCCGATCATGGCCTGAGGGCCAGGCTCAACTAATTACGACTAAAAGGCTGCTTCCCTCCGTCAATATAAAGCCTATTAACAGACTTTCACCGGCTGGGTCTATTCTCCTAACCCAACTTTCAATCACCATCACTGAAGGATAGCACAGCAGGATAGGTCTGCTAGACCTATCTAGCGGGATAGGTCTGCTAGACCTATCGTCTGGTCGAGTCTCCCTACGAGGCCCCGCTCCCCAGGGGCCCCCCAGTGTAGCTTCAGGGGCCCCCCACAATGTGTAAATATTATATACAATTCCCTCCACTCGCATGATTATTAGCGGCGAGCGACCGCGCCGCATGCTAAGTGAGCGCCCCGCGGCTACGGTCACCTTGTTTAAGGTATAATGACTCGTGCTCCGGACCCGACGTGCGGCGACGCGCGCAGGCTGTTGCGCAGGACTCCCAGTGGACGCATTGTGGGTGGGGGAGAGAGAGGGAGAAGGAGATGGTGTCTGGAGCAAGAGTGGCAGTGAGTGAAAGTACATTTAGTGCGTTGATTTAAACAGATAATCTGGAAGACTTTCGTCAGCATAGAAACTCCGCCGAACGACGAACTTTCACAGCCGGTTTCTCCACGTGAAGACCACCATAGCAGCCTCGACACCAGCCATCAGAACAGCCTGGTGGGGAGCCGGTCGGCCGAGCGGACAGCACGCTGGACTTGTGATCCTGTGGTCCTGGGTTCAATCCCAGGCGCCGGCGAGAAACAATGGGCAGAGTTTCTTTCACCCTGAATGCCCCTGTTACCTAGCAGTAAAATATGTACCTGGGTGTTAGTCAGCTGTCACGGGCTGCTTCCTGGGGGTGGAGGCCTGGTCGAGGACCGGGCCGCGGGGACACTAAAAAGCCCCGAAATCATCTCAAGATAACCTCATCATCTCAAGATAGCCTCGACAACAGCCACTACAACAGCCTCGACAACAGAATAACCCCAACAACAGCCACCATAACCCCCCCCCCACACCCCCCCACAAAAACCAAGTACCACAACCTCCACCACTGACAACCAAAGCCTCGACAACCAAAGCCTCGACAACCAAAGCCTCAAGATAAACCGGTCACGTTTCTTCCTTCCCCTCAAGAGACGTGCATTTGAGGACTTATTGCACAGCTCAACTCTCAATACCAAAACGCGCCATTTTCTGGGAGCCAGCATCGGGAGACACCGTCGCACGAAATACAATTTCACTCTCTCTTTTTGGCGACACAAAAGTTCGCCGCGGGGGTAAAATTGTCGGCGATATGGCGCGTCATCCTTCCGAGAAGCGAGACGTTGTCGGAGGAGTGTTTTGTCCGATCAATGGTCGGTAACCGTCCGCTCCGGGGGCCCAGTGGACGGCTCTCCTTTTGTCCAGCAGAGATAACGAGGGCCCTCCCCCCACACACCCCTGCACCACCACTAACAACGAGGGGGCCCCCCACACCACCCCTAACGAGGGCCCCTATCCACTACACCACCAACGAGGGCCCCTATCCCCTACACCACCAACGAGGGCCCCTATCCCCTACACCACCAACGAGGGCCCCTATCCCCTACATCACCAACGAGGGCCCCCTATCCCCTACACCACCAACGAGGGCCCCTATAACCTACACCACCAACGAGGGCCCCTATAACCTACACCACCACCGAGGGCCCCTATCCCCTACACCACCACCGAGGGCCCCTATCCCCTACACCACCACCGAGGGCCCCTATCCCCTACACCACCAACCACACGCTTCTCACTCCTGACAATTAGTGTTATTTTACGAAAGTAGTTAAAGAGAACCTATAATTCTCTGAGTTTAAAAGCTTCATTTCCGATAACCGCGAGTCTATCATTTCCGATAACCGCGAGCCTATCATTTCCGATAACCGCGAGCCTATCATTTCCGATAACCGCGAGCCTATCATTTCCGATAACCGCGAGCCTATCATTTCCGATAACCGCGAGCCTATCATTTCCGATAACCGCGAGCCTATCATTTCCGATAACCGCGAGCCTATCATTTCCGATAACCGCGAGCCTATCATTTCCGATAACCGCAAGCCTATCATTATAGCAAAGACGCGATATTAACTACGGTCTAGACCCCTCCCTCCCCCCTCCCCCCAAATCATCGCCCCATATTCATCACATTCATCAACCACTTACGTGCCTCGTACGAGACCCGTACCTCTTAAAACCCCTTATGGCCACTTAATCGTATTTAATAAATATATTACGAGTCGCAAAGCACTATTCGGTCGCCCTTATCATCTTAACTCTACCAAGCTCTTAAAACTGTTTAGTAAATACCTCGATTACTGCGGATGAGCGTAAGAGGTTCCATTCTCTTAAGACAAACTAAGCCGCCATGATTGCAAAGAGATGCAGAGGTTTCGTCAGTGGTTCCTGCTTGAAGATCCCGGCCTGAGAGCGTAGCTGACCTGAGATCATAGGTTACCTTGAGGCGCTTCCGGGGCTCAGCGTCCCCGCGGCCCGGTCGTCGACCAGGCCTCCTGGTTGCTGGACTGATCAACCAGGCTGTTAGACGCGGCTGCTCGCAACCTGACGTATGAGTCAGGCTATTTAGCTACGCTACCGATACCTAGCTATCTAGCGATAGCTACGGGTTAGCTATCGTTTCCTTGAAGGACCTTAGCACCCCCCCTGTAGCCCTTAGATCCTGTGGTCCTGGGTTCGATCCCAGGCGCCGGTGAGAAACAATGGGCAGAGTTTCTTTCACCCTATGCCCCTGTTACCTAGCAGTAAAATAGGTACCTAGGTGTAAGTCAGCTGTCATGGGCTGCTTCCTGGGGGTGGAGGCCTGGTCGAGGACCGGGCCGCGGGGACACTAAAGCCCCGAAATCATCTCAATCTCAAGATAACCCCCCCCCTTCACACAACTGCCCATTACGCTACCTTGAGGCTACCTTGAGGCGCTTCCGGGGCTTAGTGTCCCCGCGGCCCGGTCGTCGACCAGGCCTCCTGGTCTATCCTCAACTTCTAAACTGAAAACCCTAAGTTGGTACATTTTTTTTATGATGAATTATGACAGATCATAACTATCCCAATTATCTTCAATTCTATGCTAAATTATTCATGTGATTCCTCCGGATGAATTAGTATTAATGGGACGATCTTCGAAGCGGCCAGCCAACTCCGGCTGTTCAGTGCCCTTCAGCTCAGTAGGTTAGGTTAGGTTAGAGGAAAAGTAACGTAGCCGAGTCAATGGTGTCTTCTGGCTTGGGGTTTAGAAGCCTATTCACCTCAGGCTTGGGGTTTAGAAGCCTATTCACCTCAGGCTTGGGGCTTAGAAGCCTATTCACCTCAGGCTTGGGGCTTAGAAGCCTATTCACCTCAGGCTTGGGGCTTAGAAGCCTATTCACCTCAGGCTTGGGGCTTAGAAGCCTATTCACCTCAGGCTTGGGGCTTAGAAGCCTATCCATCTCAGGCTTGGGGCTTAGAAGCCTATTCACCTCAGGCTTGGGGCTTAGAAGCCTATTCACCTCAGGCTTGGGGTTTAGAAGCCTATTCACCTCAGGCTTGGGGCTTAGAAGCCTATCCATCTCAGGCTTGGGGTTTAGAAGCCTATTCACCCTGGCTTGGGGTTTAGAAGCCTATCCATCTCAGGCTTGGGGCTTAGAAGCCTATCCATCTCAGGAGGGTAATTAAGACCACCACAAGTTGACCAGACCACACACTAGAAGGCGAAGGGACGACGACGTTTCGGTCCGTCCGGGACCATTCCATCCCATGGTCCAGGACGGACCATTCGATCTTACTCCTCTATTCTGTCAATCTCTCTTCCTCCTCCACAGGACGTCTTATCCTGTCTCCTCTTGCAGGGGGAGTCCTAGGGGCTTGAATGGGGGGCGGGATGGGGTTGGCGACCCGCTGTCTGATGCTCTTCTCCCTTCACCAATACCGAGAATTACAGCCCCGCACCCTCTTTCTCCACGTCATTTCGCCTCAGGGGGGAGCGAACCCTCCCAACCCCAACACCCCCCAGAACGTGTCCCATGCCGCAACACCAAGCCCTCCCCATACACCCCCCCCCCTCCACATACACACCCACTCGTTGCTTGATGGTTGAGAGGCGGGACCAAAGAGCCGAAGCTCAACCCCCACAAGAGCGACCACTGCCTCCTGGATCGCCTGCCCCACGGACACACACACAATTTGGTTAGGTGAGTGTACGTACACACACACACACACACACACACACACACACACACACACACACACACACACACACACACACACACACACACACACACACACACACACACGCACACGCACACACAATTACCTCCACCACTTCCAGGGGCCTCGTAGCCTGGTGGAAAGCGCGCAGGATTCGTAATTCTGTGGCGCGGGTTCGATTCCCGCACGAGGCAGAAACAAATGGGCAAAGTTTCTCTCACCCTGAATGCCCCTGTTACCTAGCAGTAAATAGGTACCTGGGAGTTAGTCAGCTGTCACGGGCTGCTTCCTGGGGTGTGTGTGTGTGTGGTGTGGGGAAAAAAAAAATAGTAGTTAGTAAACAGTTGATTGACAGTTGAGAGGCGGGCCGAAAGAGCAAAGCTCAACCCCCGTAAAAACACAACTTGTAAACACCAGACAGCTGGACTAAAAATAGGTGCCTCGATCAACCAGACATTTACCTATCTGAAAGAAACACTTCTCTAGTCATGCCATCTTGGTCTACACCAAGTATTTGTAGCCTAACTTAGCTCCATCTTTCCTCAATCTTTGACGGCTTTGGTTACATTTATTAAACAGTTTACAAGCATGAAAACTTGCCAATCCACTGTTGTTATTGTTATAAACAGCCTCCTGGTGCTTCGGAGCTCATTAACTGTTTAATAATTGTAAACAAAGCCGCCAAAGATTGAGAAAAGATGTACAGGTTCGTAAGTGCTTTCGTGAATCTTGCTCCTAGACACCATAAATTACGAGACGAGAAGAAATAACACATTTGGTTATCATATGTTGGTATAACATGCAGCACTAAGATATATAACCAAATTGGACCGAAATTGGCGTGGGTAACAGGCATATAAACCCTTCGACTTTTAGTGTCGTAATCCACCACCAATTTGGTGGTCATTTCGCAGTGAAATGAGCCTATTTCAGTCATATTGCTTTTCATGCTAGTAGCAGTGGGCATCCATCAGTCTCTGAAGACTATGGAGTTGGGCTCTGGTTGTCGGTCTGGAGTGGCCTCTCCAGGGCACAAAGTAGGTTGATATGGCAGAGAAGCTGTTACCCATGCAGCAGGTCCCCTCCCCTTTTCCACGACGAAGCCGGTCGGCCGGTCGGTCAGCACGCTGGACTTGTGATCCTGTGGTCCTGGGTTCGATCCCAGGCGCCGGCGAGAAACAATGGGCAGAGTTTCTTTCACCCTATGCCCCTGTTACCTAGCAGTAAAATAGGTACCTGGGTGTTAGTCAGCTGTCACGGGCTGCTTCCTGGGGGTGGAGGCCTGGTCGAGGACCGGGCCGCGGAGACACTAAAAAGCCCCCGAAATCATCTCAAGATAACCTCAAGATAACGACGACGAAAGTCTCTAATGGAAAGGAAAACTCACTACACATTCAGCATTATTATAGTAAGCAAATATATATTCTTTAATAACCTAATTTAAGAAGACTGTTGTCTGCCGCGGCTCTGGGTAACTTTTAGAGACCTCTAGGTAACCTTAGAGACCTCTAGGGGCAACTTTAGAGACCTCTAGGGTAACCTTGGAGAGCTCTAGATAACTTTAGAGAGCTCCAGATAACTTTAGAGAGCTCCAGATAACTTTAGAGAGCACTAGATAACTTTAGAGAGCACTAGATAACGTTAGAGAGCTCCATATAACTTTAGAGAGCTCCAGATAACTTTAGAGAGCTCCAGATAACTTTAGAGAGCTCCATATAACTTTAGAGAGCTCCAGATAACTTTAGAGAGCACTAGATAACGTTAGAGAGCACTAGATAACTTTAGAGAGCTCCAGATAACTTTAGAGAGCTCCAGATAACTTTAGAGAGCTCCAGATAACTTTAGAGAGCACTAGATAACGTTAGAGAGCACTAGATAACTTTAGAGAGCTCCAGATAGCCTTAGAGAGCCGTATGTAGGTCCGGGGAACAGGTTCTCTATGCTAGGCTTCGTGCGTGTGTCCAATATTTCAAAAACAATTTAGCTGCCCCAATTAAGTCATGTGGACGCTAATATGAAACAAATTGTGATCTTAGATAGTTATAGTTCTCTTAAAGTTAGTTTAGATCTGGTTTAGATTTAGTTCAGCGAAGGAGATATTTATGAAATTATCAACACTTATTTAATTTCTTATCGCGCGTGAGGTTGGGTGATTTAGATTAATTTAGATTTAATTATATAAATTATTTCCTCTATTAAAATCATTCTACAGTTGGGATTCTGGCCTCTATTGTAGGCCTAATGAAATGCGTTTTCCTTATGC
>NC_059658.1:107500-177500 GCF_020424385.1 Procambarus clarkii
CAATGGTTTCCAGGTAAGGGGTGGGGGAGGGATTTGCTATCCAGCTCAGAATACTAAACGCAGGAGCTACGCTTGACCTCTGGGCCGTCAACAAGAGTCTCGGACCAGTTTGTAAACCCGTTTGGCCTGCGTCCGGCCCGTGGTCCGCACCTGGCCGCCTCTAGCCTGGATCCGGCCCGCCTCTCCCCCAGCCCTAGGATCCGGCCGCCCCCAGGATCCTGCGGAGGAGCGACGGACTGGGGGTAAGGGGGACTAGCCAAGGAGTAAAGCAGAATCGCACCTGTCCAGTAGAGGTCAGTACTAGCCGGAGGCTGTGATGACCATCCCCCATCCCCCCCCCGCCCCATCTCCTATCCCTCTCCTCCTCCCCCTACCTCCTCCTCGTTCCCCAACTTCCTAATTCTCAATCTCATTCTATACTCTTCCCCCTCTCCAGAAACTCCCATGAACTCAAAACATGCATGCATTCCCCCTACCCATCACCACTCCCCACACACTCTTTCCCCTACCCATCACCACTCCCCACTCACACTCTTCCCCTACCCATCACCCCCCCATACACACACTTCCCCTACCCATCACCACCCCCCCCACACACTCTTCCCCCTACCCATCACCACTCCCCACACACTTTTTCCCCTACCCATCACTACTCCCTCACACACTCTTCCTCTACCCATCACCCCCCCCCCGATACACACTTCCCCTACCCATCACCCCCCCCACACTTCCCCTACCCATCACCCCCCACACACACACTTCCCCTACCCATCACCCCCACACTCTTCCCCTACCCATCACCCCCCCCCCACACACACACACTTCCCCTACCCATCACCCCCCCCCCCACACACACACACTTCCCCTACCCATCACCCCCCCCCCACACACACACTTCCCCTACCCATCACCCCCCCCCCCCCACACACACACACTTCCCCTACCCATCACCCCCCCCACACACACACACTTCCCCTACCCATCACCACTCCCCACACACACACACTTCCCCTACCCATCACCCCCCCCCCACACTCTTCCCCTACCAATCACACCCCCGCCCACACACACTCTTCCCCTACCCATCACCCCCCCCACACACACTTTCCCTACCCATCACCCCCCACCCACACACACACACTTCCCCCTACCCATCACCCCCCCCCCCACACACTCTCCCCCCTACCCATCACCCCCCCCATCACCCCTCCACCAGTCGACCAACAGCTTTTTCTTGTGCCAGCTCACAAGGCCTGGGGCTACCACACCTGCCCTCCCATCTCCCTCTTCCCTCCCACTAGCTCACTCTACTTCCCTCTCCCTGTTTGTCTGGCTCCCTCCCTCCCAGACAAGAGAGGGAGGGAGCTCCCTATCCCTCCCTCTTTCTACCTACTTACCTTTCTACCTACTTACCTGGGGTTCTGGGAGTTCTTCTACTCCAAGCACTTTATTGTCCTTATGTCTATCCATTCCTTTTATTTTATTAACTCCATATCTATTACTCACACAGCCTGACACCTAGTGTTATCTATTGCTCTCCCGCCAATCTATTACTCCCTCCCAGCAGCCCCCCACTTCACCGATCTATTACTACCCCTCCCAGCCAGCCACCCCCCTTTCCATCTATTACCCCCCCCCTTCCCGGCTCCTCGACCCCTCACACAGCCAGGTAAATTAGGGTAATCAGGTCCCATTATCCCAGCTGCTCTCTCTACATCCTGTGTCCTCTTATCAAGTACTCTCTGAAGCCTGCCACGCTCTCCAGATGTTCTGTTCCAGCGTTCCCCTTCCCTCAACCTTCCCTTCCCCTCCCCTTCCCTTCATGCAGGTCGGCGTTCAATCCCTGACTGTCCACCATGGGGTTGGGGCACCATTCCTTTCCCCCGTCCCATCCCAAATCCTTATCCAGATCCATTCCAAGTGCTATGTATAGTCGTAATGGCTTGGCGCTTTCCCCTTGATAATTCCCTCCCTCCCTCCATCTTATGACGTCACAACACCATCATCTTATGACGTCACGCACCAAGATGGAAACAAAGTGCCTGTGACCTTTATACCCCGAGGTGTTAAGAGCAGAGAGGGGGCAAGAAGATGCCTTTGCCACACGGTCTCTTAGGCCCAGAATCCTAAGCAGCACAAGTGGAGATGACGATCTTGCGTTCGAAGGTTCCTGGAGACGGTATACCTGGAGTTCCCAGCTGCCCCGGCTAACAGACAGACAAGGCGAAATGGATCTATTTACATCTTCAAGAGGAAACTAGAGTGTTTCCTCCAAGGAGTGCCGGGCCAACCGAGCTGTGGTGGGCCTGCGGGCCGCTCCAAGCAACAGCCTGGTGGACCAAATTCTCACAAGTCAAGCCTGGCCTCGGGCCGGGCTTGGGGAGTAGAACTCCCAGAACCCCATCAATCACGTATCAACCAGGTATCACCATCACTAACTGCACCACCACCATCACCACTACCACCACCACCACCACCGAAGCAGAGGAAAGCCACGAGTCAGCACACACCCCCACCCTCCCCCACTCCCCCAGTTTACACCGACAATAAAATCAATAATCCCCAGCTATCCACAACCAAGAGTTACTCCTCTAAGCTTCTCAGGTTCATTCAATTAGACGAAGCTGATCATCGACTACTGCATTTTTCATTTTAATTAGTACTAATCTGCAGGCAAATATTGATTGTGCTAATTAAATCATCGGATAAAGCAGATGATAAGCCCAAGCACTTAATTAGCATTAATTCTTTCTTCAAATTTAAAATTTAATAAGATATTCTCGCTAAATCCCAGAAGCCATTGTTACCCAAGCACCTCCTCTCATCATTACTATCTTCTTGAGGTTATCTTGAGATGATTTCGGGGCTTTTAGTGTCCCCGCGGCCCGGTTCTCGACCAGGCCTCCACCCCCAGGAAGCAGTCCGTGACAGCTGACTAACACCCAGGTATCTATTTTGCTGCTAGGTGACAGGGGGCATAGGGTGAAAGAAACTCTGCCCATTGTTTCTCGCCGGCGCCTGGGATCGAACCCGGGACCACAGGATCACAAGTCCAGCGTGCTGCTGTCCGCTCGGCCGACTGGCTCCTCGCCGAACTAGAGCGAAAGAATTTTCCCTATTTATTGGGTTTGGTTACTGAAACAAGGCAATTTGTGGGGGCCCTAATAGTTAGTTGGTATAATAACTTTGATGATAACTTGTTAATTGTGTCGAGTAACTGCTGTTATTAATTCTGTTCAGTCAACAGAGCATGCCATCTGTCAACCGAGTATGTCACCTGTCAACCGAGTATGTCACCTGTCAACCGAGTATGTCAACTGTCAACCGCTTGTATGGTCATTACTGCTCCTGCCAGATGCTGATGATCTTCAGAATGATTACCTGGATCTTACCTGAGAGGGATCTCGAGAGTTGTCCAACTCCCCGAGCCAGGACCGAGGCCAGGCTCGATTCCATCCGTCGACTCTATCCCTCTTCCCTGTCCTGGGAGACTAGACTCCCCTTCCTCACTTCCTGTCCCAGACAATTCCTTTTCCACCCCTTTGTTCCGTCCTCTCTCTCCCTTATCTATCCATTCCTCCCTCCTTGTCTATCCATTCAATTGGGTCGTGTAGGCTACTCAGGAAGGTGGTGGTGGGTTAAGGGGGCAGACGTTGCCCCCTTAACCGACCCCTTAAAGGGTGACTTTAAGGAGATTTGAGACGTGAGGAGGGGGGGGGGGGGGTGAGACGCATTGACGTATGGAGGGGGCTGTGATTGACGTAAATATACAAAGAAGCACGTCATTGATACACAGTTACAGCCACGCTCCTGTGCCAGGTAAGTCCACTACGGGCTCACCATAGCCCGTGCTACTTGCCCCGCTCCTGTGCCAGGTAAGTCCACTACTGGCTCACCATAGCCCGTGCTACTTGCCCCGCTCCTGTGCCAGGTAAGTCCACTACGGGCTCACCATAGCCCGTGCTACTTGCCCCGCTCCTGTGCCAGGTAAGTCCACTACGGGCTCACCATAGCCCGTGCTACTTGCCCCGCTCCTGTGCCAGGTAAGTCCACTACGGGCTCACCATAGCCCGTGCTACTTGCCCCGCTCCTGTGTCAGGTAAGTCCACTACGGGCTCACCATAGCCCGTGCTACTTGCCCCGCTCCTGTGTCAGGTAAGTCCACTACGGGCTCACCATAGCCCGTGCTACTTGGAATCATTTCGTTCCGAGGAGCTAAATCTGAAAACAACGACACATTGACTCTTAAATTGAATGACGCGGCCAGGTGGGACGGGAGGTGTTGGGGAACCGGGGAGATTGACGGAGTTGACGGAGAGATTGACGGAGTTGACGGGGAGATTGACGGAGTTGACGGGGAGATTGACGGAGTTGACGGGGAGATGGTAGTGAGACGGGATGCGTCAAAGAACTCTACGCTCTTTCAAAAAAAAAAAAAAAAAAAAAAAAGCCTAGGACCGGAGAAAAGTATGCATTCTCCGTACGTCATTGCAATTCTCTAAACAAAAACCTACTCCAACGAAAATTAGAGATAAAAATGGCGTGTGTGCGTGTGAAAAACAAACACACACACACACACACACTCAGGAAGAGATGTGGTGGTGGAGGCTGACTCCATACACAGTTTCAAGTGTAGATATGATAAGAGCCCAGTAGGCTCAGGAACCTGTACACCAGTTGATTGACAGTTGAGAGGCGGGACCAAAGATCCAGAGCTCAACCCCCGCAAGTACAATTAGGTCAGTACAAGACAGTGTCAAGTCAAACACTGTTTACCAACACTCGCCACCACCTGTCAAACAGTGACACCGTCCCAGCCCATCTGTCAAGCAAGCACTGTATACACCATTGACAACCACGTGCTCCAAGAGAGAGAAAAACGGCAACAGTGTCTTAGACACCGGCAACACTGCCCCAAGTGTCAACAGGCCGCCATTCAACATTTGCCAGAAAACGGCTTCAAATTTTAAAATATTCAAAAACACACTCGGCTCTCGTATAATTATTCATGCAATGTGTACGACTCTACACTAAAAAAATTATTATCTTGCGAAAAGAAATCAATTTAGATATTTTTACTGTCATCGTAGACAAGAGGCTTCTACATCATTCATAAAATATTGTTTCCTTTCTAGGCTTGGCCTTTGAGTCTTGGAACAAGTCTTCAGGCTTCCAGCCCTTGAAGACTTTCGTGTTCATTCTTCCTTCTCAGGATCCGAGGTGGCCAAACACGCCTTGTATTTGGACAAGAAAATGAGCGGTTGGCGTTTTTATTTTTTGGCGGGAATCCTTTTGTTTATATTTTTTGGCGGGAATTCTTTTTTTATTTTTTGGCGGGAATCCTTTTGTTTATATTTTTTGGCGGGAATTCTTTTTTTATTTTTGGCGGGAATCCTTTTGTTTATATTTTTTGGCGGGAATTCTTTTGTTTATATTTTTTGGCGGGAATTCTTTTTTTATTTTTTGGCGGGAAGCCTTTTTGTTTTTATTTTTTGGCGGGAATCCTTTTGTTTTTATTTTTTGGCGGGAATCCTTTTATTTTTTGGCGGGAATCCTTTTGTTTTTATTTTTTGGCGCCAACACTGCACAAGAACTCTCTCTTTCCTTGTATATCCAGCCTCTTTCCTCCAGGTACCAGTCCAACTTTTCACTAATACATTGCATTTTTTTAAGGACTCAACACCAGTACATATGCCAGATATTAGTACATAAAACGTCACAATACGGACGTTCTCTATACAGCGGCCTCGTTGGAGGGGGGACCCCGATAAAAGCCAAACGTGTATGACGTACGTTTCTGGTTGGGCAAAACGGTTGGATTTTTTAACCGGAAAGGCAAATTGCCCTGAAGAACGAACACCTCTGACGTACAAGACCTGACAGTCGAAACACTAAAGCACACACTTCAAAATTCTTGAACATTGTTTGCATCATGCACTTGTGATGCAACATACCTGGAACATACCTGTAGAGGGTTCCTAGAGTTCCTCTCCTCCCTGAGCCCGTCCTGGGGACCACAGTTCTGTCAAGTTGTGCGCAAAGTAATGATTTAGATTTATGATGAATACATGTTTCTTCAGGCATTGTGGTCTCGTTCGTTCTGGTAACACTTCCTCGCAGATAAGGGTTGACATCTTGTCTCATTGTCCCATGCGGCCCGGTTTCTGACTAGGCATCGTGGTTGGTGGGGTATGGTCAACCGGCTTGTTGGAAGCCGCTGGTCGGAGTCAGGCCTATCCCTGGAAACACAAACCGAAACTGTCTCTATTTTCCGCTTGTTACAACTTGTAATAAAGTTGTTACATCTTGGCTTAACGTGTTTATGACGTATTAGAACGTTGTTACAACTTGCTATATTGGTTGTTATAACTGGTTAGGAGGTGTTAAAACTTGTCGAACGTTGTACCAACGTCGTAGTTTCGGTGTGTGTTTGGCGGGATGAATCATAGCCCGGTTGGTCAGGTATCCGTAGGTCCTTAAAGGTGGTGGTTAGGTGGTGGTGGTACTTATGTCCTTAAAGGTGGTGGTTAATGTACTCCAGCTGATGTCTTTAAGACGGCGTCACCCTCTGGGCGACTGTCGGAACCATCCAGAGAAAGGTTTAGTGCAGGCGATGAGTCACAATAACGTGGCTGAAGTATGTTGACCAGACCACACACTAGAAGGTGAAGGGACGACGACGTTTCGGTCCGTCCTGGACCATTCTCAAGTCTCACAATCGACTTGAGAATGGTCCAGGACGGACCGAAACGTCGTCGTCCCTTCACCTTCTAGTGTGTGGTCTGGTCAACAAAGGTTTAGTGGTCTAAGACCGTTCCCGCTTCACGGCCCATCGTCTCCTGCGAGAGTAATGGCCAATCTATCAACACCAGCCGTAACCATAACCTGTTCTTCTCAAACTACAATAATTAATCCTTCGTGGGCTCCAAGATGGCTACCCTTACCTACCCTTCTCTCCCTCTCCCAACCCAATCCCGTTTCGCCCGTTGAGCACCCTCGATGCCCCTAACTGCTTGCCGTTTCGACCGCCGTTGAACTAGCCTGAGGTCTCGTATTCCGGAATCCTCGTATTCCGGAATCCTCGTATCCCGAGGTCCGACGCGAAGACTGCGTCTGCCGGCCAGACCTTGAGATGATTCCTTGAGGTTATCTTGAGATGATTTCGGGGCCTTTAGTATCCCCGCGGCCCGGTCCTCGACCAGGCCTCCACCCCCAGGAAGCAGCCCGTGACAGCTGACTAACACCCAAGTACCTATTTTACTGCTAGGTAACAGGGGCATAGGGTGAAAAAAACTCTGCCCATTGTTTCTCGCCGGCGCCTGGGATTGAACCCAGAACCACAGGATCACAAGTCCAGCGTGCTGGCCGACCGGCCCCCCTTGAAAAACAGATCATACTTTTAGTTTTTTGGGCTAGTTTATTGTGCACCCCATACTCATCCTGTGAGCGGTAGCGCAAAAAGCATTAGAGGGGGCACAAAAGGTCTTTATAAGAACACAAAACCTTTATCACTCTCCACCACTAACCTCTCGACATGACCCTCAAGACGCAGCCAATCGCACTAACTTTGAGGTCAGAGGCAATAGGACAAAGGTCAACGACCGTATATTATTAATAGCATGCTATACTCCAGGCTCTGGGATGATCCACGAGGGTTTATTATAAATAAACCCCTGGTCGTTAGCGGGGTAACGAGCACATGGTAGCGAGGGGTTCCGATGGCAGCAGCCGATACGGCTAAAATATAGCGTGCCAGTCACTCCTGGGATGACCACCCTCCTCTCTCTATTGCCTCTTGTCCCCTCCCCCTCTATTGCCTCCTGTCCTCACCCCCTCCTCTATTGCCTCCTGCTCTCACCCCCTCCTCTATTGCCTCCTGCTCTCACCCCCTCCTCTATTGCCTCCTGCTCTCACCCCCTCCTCTATGGCCTCCTGCTCTCACCACCACCTCTATTGCCTCCTGCTCTCCCCTCTCCCCCCTCTATTGCCTCCTGCTCTACCCCCCCCCCAATTGCCTCCTGCTCTCCCCCCCCCCTCTCCCCTCTATTGCCTCCTGTTCTACCCCCCCCAATTGCCTCCTGCTCTCCCCCCCCCCTCTCCCCTCTATTGCCTCCTGCCCCCCCCCCCATACTTCCTGAGGTCCACCTTCATCTCCAAGTGACAGACATTTCAAAATACCATTCATAGAGGCTTCCATCGTAGCAGTACGGGGTTTAACGAGACAAACCTTGGCTCGAAAGACCTGTCCTTTCTTAGACTGGTCGGTAAGATCACGGCTTCGCTTCTTGCAGGACCGGCGTTCGCACCCCCAGTAGTCCAAGTAGCCAGATAGACGGTACTCGGCTGTCTCTTTGTTTTCATATCCGTTCCATATGAACAAATCCACAAGGGCCGTGACGAGGATTCGAACCTGCGTCCGAGAGCATCCCAGACACTGCCTCAATAGACTATGTTATCACGTTAGTGTGATATCCGTTCCATGTGTTATATATACTCCCGATAGTTTAATTTCGGCGTCTCCTTTAGGAACGGTGTGTGAGTGCTCGCTCCCCCCCCCCCCCCCCCCGAGACAGTCCTGCCCTAAGGGCTTCTCCTAGCAAGATATCCCAGCTGACGCTACCTTGAGGTGCTTCCGGGGCTCAGCGTCCCCGCGGCCCGGTCGTCGACCAGGCCTCCTGGTTGCTGGACTGGTCAACCAGGCTGTTAGACGCGGCTGCTCGCAGCCTGACGTATGAGTCACAGCCTGGTTGATCAGGTATCCTTTGGAGGTGCTTATCCAGTTCTCTCTTGAACACTGTGAGGGGTCGGCCAGTTATGTCCCTTATGTGTAGTGGAAGCGTGTTGAACAGTCTCGGGCCTCTGATGTTGATAGTTCTCTCTTGAACACTGTGAGGGGTCGGCCAGTTATGTCCCTTATGTGTAGTGGAAGCGTGTTGAACAGTCTCGGGCCTCTGATGTTGATAGTTCTCTCTTGAACACTGTGAGGGGTCGGCCAGTTATGTCCCTTATGTGTAGTAGACACATTATGTGCCCGTCTATAGCAGTAGTAATGTGAACGCTGCGCCTTCTCTGGACTCCTGCAAGATGGGGACCCAAGACAGCCTCAACTGGCGCCTATGGGAGGTGACGGTCTGACGAGCGGGAAGGCCTTTGATCACCTGGTCTGGTCTGACCAGACCAGACGGACGTCAAGATTAAAATTTGAAAACCAGCCAGGGACGCTAACGAGCTCATTCAACTAATGGCCACAGAGATAAGCCACCTCGCAGGCCAAGCGTGCATTTACATATCTATTATGTGACTCCGGTTCCCGCTGTGGGTCGCTCATGACCCTCCAAGTGGACCACTTACAAGGGGCTCGAACATCCTTGGAGTGGTTGGCGGTCCCTCCGAAGACCTTCCAGAAGGGGGGGGGGGATGGTTTTGTTCCGTTCTTAGTATACCTCTGGATCGTCGGAACAAAGCCTAACATCTCCCATCAAAATAGCCGCGCAACCCTTCCAGGATTGAACAAATCCACAAGGGCCGTGACGAGGATTCGAACTTACGTCCGAGAGGATCCTAGACGCTGCCTTACTCGACTAAGCTACGACACGGTCAAAAAAAGCCTTCCAGGATTCTTAAACGATGCTACGAGCCGCTGGTATAATATAAGATCCCCTTGGAAATACACCAGGTCGCTATGGCGTACGTCTTCAAGACGAGAGCAAGACGTAGATGTAGACGAGTCAGAGCAACGTAACAGCAGCTTAACGTTAAAGAACCCGTGCAATCCACCAATAGGGAAGTGGTCGGCCGAGCGGACAGCACGCTGGACTTGTGATCCTGTGGTCCCGGGTTCGATCCCAGGCGCCGGCGAGAAACATTGGGCAGAGTTTCTTTCACCCTATGCCCCTGTTACCTAGCAGTAAAATAGGTACCTGGGTGTTAGTCAGCTGTCACGGGCTGCTTCCTGAGGGTGGAGGCCTGGTCGAGGACCGGGCCGCGGGGACACTAAAAAGCCCCGAAATCATCTCAAGATAACCTTAAGATGCCAGAACAGAAAAGCTTATTCGCTAAAAATTGAAAACAAGTCGGTATTACAACGATCGACAGCTACCGAGGCGGGGTCCAAGAGCTAGCACCCGCCAAGCCCTCGCGCTTGTGCACGCGTGCGCACAGCACGCTAGACATCTGCCCCCTTCCCCCCTTAGGCCTATAAAAACTAGTTTCTTACCTGTGTGCACCTGGCAGCCCCCCTGCCCCCCTCTCCCCCCCCCATAACCCAATGATCTTCCCCGTCTCCTGCCCCCCTCCCCCATCTTGACAACCCCCCCATTGCCCCCCTCTCCCCCCCCCATAACCCAATGATCTTCCCCGTCTCCTGCCCCCCTCCCCCATCTTGACAACCCCCCCATTGCCCCCCTCTCCCCCCCCCCCATAACCCAATGATCTTCCCCGTCTCCTGCCCCCCTCCCCATCTTGACACCCCCCCCCCCATTGCCCCCCTCTCCCCCCCCCCCCCCCCATAACCCAATGATCTTCCCCGTCTCCTGCCCCCCCTCCCCCATCTTGACACCCCCCATTGCCCCCCCTATTCTCTCCCCCCCCCCTCCAACGTCTAACATTACAACACAAATTAGTAAAATTATACCCCCCATAATCTTAATTTCTTAAGAGAATGAACCATTTGTATTATCTTTCATTCTCGATTTTTCCTTGAGAAATATTTTTTGTGTTATATAAGTTATTAAGCTGATGTAATTTTAATGAGAAATAAAAGGTATGATTACAGTAATTAATTTTCAGAGCTGACTGTAGTCTGATGCTGTAACCTCACCCCCCCCCCCCCACCCAAGGCGGCGAGGGGGAGCGTGCGCACGCGCGCCTCAGCTCATATCTTGAGATGATTTCGGGGCTTTTTAGTGTCCCCGCGGCCCGGTCCTCGACCAGGCCTCCACCCCCAGGAAGCAGCCCGTGACAGCTGACTATCACCCAGGTACCTATTTTACTGCCAGGTAACAGGGGGCATAGGGTGAAAGAAACTCTGCCAATTGTTTCTCGCCGGCACCTGGGATCGAACCCAGGATCACAAGTCCAGCGTGCTGTCCGCTCGGCCGACCGGTATCATCTTATCTTGAGATGATTTCGGGGCTTTAGTGTCCCCGCGGCCCGGTCCTCGACCAGGCCTCCACCCCCAGGAAGCAGCCCGTGACAGCTGACTAACTCCCAGGTACCTATTTACTGCTAGGTAACAGGGGCATTCAGGGTGAAAGAAACTTTGCCCATTTGTTTCTGCCTCGTGCGGGAATCGAACCCGCGCCACAGAATTACGAGTCCTGCGCGCTATCCACCAGGCTACGAGGCCCCTACGATCATACTCATATACAATTTACCAAGCGAGAGAATCTTCCGCCAGCCACAACATTACTTGTAGAAACATACTAATAACGAGGCTTCTTGAGGTTATCTTGAGGTTATCTTGAGATTATCTTGAGGCTGTTAACCAGACCACACACTAGAAAGTGAAGGGACGACGACGACGGCGTTTCGGTCCGTCCTGGACCATTCTCAAGTCAATTGTGATCTAATTGCCTAATAACGAAGTCGGTCTCTCCCCTCCCATGTGAGACAGGTCCAATGTGTGACCAGCCTGATCAACCAGGCTGTGACCCATACGTCAGGCTGCGAGCAGCCGCGTCCAACAGCCTGGTTGATCAGTCCAGCCACCAGGAGGCCTGGTCGACGACCGGGCCGCGGGGACGCTAAGCCCCGGAAGCACCTCAAGATAAGGTAGTTTTCTCCTCTCTTCCATCGCAGCCACTGCTTGAGAAGCTCAGGAACCTGTACACCAGTTGATTGACGGTGGAGAGGCGGGACCAAAGAGCCAAAGCTCAAACCCCCGCAAGCACAACTAGCTGAATACAACTAGGCGAGTATAATGGCCACCTCTGGCCAGCAGCAGCAGACGTTGGGGGCCTTCCCAGCTGACGTGGGGCCCCCAGGAGACGTAGGGGGCCTTCCCAGGAGACGTAGGGGGGCCTTCCCAGCTGACGTAGGGCCCCCAGGAGACGTAGGGGGCCTTCCCAGCTGACGTAGGGCCCCCAGGAGACGTAGGGGGCCTTCCCAGCTGACGTAGGGCCCCCAGGAGACGTAGGGGGGCCTTCCCAGCAGACGTAGGGCCCCCAGGAGACGTAGGGGGGCCTTCCCAGCAGACGTAGGGCCCCCAGGAAACGTGAAGCCCCCAGGAAACGTAGGGGCCACCACCACCAAGGGCCTCCAGCACTCTCAGAAACATCACCATTAACGCCTTGAGACACTGAGGGTCTTAAGAAGCCCACTAAAACATCGATATCGCAGCCCCTCTCCAAGAACTACCAGACTTAACTACCACAATACAAAACTTGCGGGAACCACAAACTTCCGGGAACTACCTTGCGATTGCAACTTTTGTTTAAAGATCACTCCAACGGAATATTTCTAATTATTTCATCGTTAAGAAGACTATTTAAGCTTCTAGAGAAGTCTGAAGACACAATCTGGCTTGTGTGTTGCTGCGATGCAAAACTGTTCTTCAGTGTTTTTTATAGTAACTATGTTATCAAGTCAGTTGTTGTTCGGATAAGCTAAGATACAATCTAATCACTTACAATCGACTGTTCTTATCCATCTTCCTCCAAGCTATCTGTTCTTCCATCCTTGCAAGTCGTCTCTGTTCTTGCACCCCTCCAAGACGTCACTGTTCTTGCACCCCTCCAAGACGTCACTGTTCTTGCACCCCTCCAAGACGTCACTGTTCTTGCACCCCTCCAAGACGTCACTGTTCTTGCACCCCTCCAAGACGTCACTGTTCTTGCACCCCTCCAAGACGTCACTGTTCTTGCACCCCTCCAAGACGTCACTGTTCTTGCACCCCTCCAAGACGTCACTGTTCTTGCACCCCTCCAAGACGTCACTGTTCTTGCACCCCTCCAAGACGTCACTGTTCTTGCACCCCTCCAAGACATCTTCGCCTTACACACCTACAGGACGCGTCCTCTACTCTCACCCACACCGCCTCCAGCAGTGGACGCCTCTCTCTCTCTCTCTCTCTCTCCCTCTCTCTCTCTCTCAACCCTCGTCTCCTTGCAGACGCCATCCCTACTCCTCATCGCGCCCTTGTCGTCGATACGTTTATGACCCATAAAACAAGGCTAATCAGCGAGCTCATTACGACGTGTCGTCGCTCGAGAGTCGTGACGCAAAGTTGCGCACCCTGTCGACCATTTTGCGTCCCGCCTGCGTCACGGGCTATTCATGCCCGTGCCACCTCTTGGGTGGCTTAATCTCCATCAGTCAAGCCTGATGTAGCCTGATGTATTCTGCTGTAGCCGCTCCGGAGCGCCCAGGGCCTCCTACACCTGGGGCCTTCCTGACAGCCCCCTAAATGTCTACTCAGCTAAATGCGAAAGGAGTCCACCTGACAGGGGGTCACCCTGCCGGTCGGCCGAGCGGACAGCACACTGGACTTGCGATCCTGTGGTCCGGGTTCGATCCCGGGCGCCGGCGAGAAACAATGGGCAGAGTTTCTTTTACCCTATGCCCCTGTTACCTAGCAGTAAAATAGGTACCTGGGTGTCAGTCAGCTGTCACGGCTGCTTCCTAGGGGTGGAGGTCTGGTCAAGGACCGGGCCGCGGGGACCCTAAAAGCCCCGAAATCATCTCAAGATAACCTCAAGATAACCCGTCTTAAGACGGGTGACAGGAAGATGCTGTGACGGGTGAAGGGACATCCACACTACCTGATCCGCCAGCACGTGGGATTGAAGCCTCTCCAGGTGTATACATACCTGTAAATTAAAAAAAATATATATTAATACTTCCATTCATACTTTCAGAATCCACCCCCTACCCCCTCCCCCCCCCCCATAATACACAATTCCAGCCCAACCACCTTCAAACCACTGACACAAGTCATGACCTTCTGACTCCCACACATTACACAATTTCAACATTAAAAAAAAGCTAATTCCAGAATATTGTTGCATATGAATACTGCAATACGTGTCTCTCTCTCTCTCTCTCTGTGTGTCTCTCACTCTCTCTCTGTCTGTCTCTCTCTCTGTGTGTGTCTCTCTCTCTCTCTCTCTCTGTCTCTCTCTCTCTCTCTCTCTCTCTCTCTGTGTCTCTCTCTCTCTCTCTCTCTGTGTCTCTCTCTCTCTCTCTCTCTGTGTCTCTCTCTCTGTGTGTGTGTCTCTCTCTGTCTCTCTCTGTCTCTGGCGTCAATCAAATGTTACATAACATGTATAATCCTGTTTACATCTCCCTCCAGGACGCCAACACAGGAAGCTGCAGCTCTTCGCATTATCGCTTAAAAAAACCCTACAATTATAACGCCCATAAACTTAATGTATTATTGCTACGTGATTTCTGTCCAGGCGAAAAAGATATAATAATAATTTAATTAATATTGCGGCTTTAACTCTGTGTGGGAAAAATGTCAGTGGGGAAAAATGTCAGTGGGGAAAAATGTCAGTGGGGAAAAATGTCAGTGGGGAAAAATGTCAGTGGGGAAAAATGTCAGTGGGGAAAAATGTCAGTGGGGAAAAATGTCAGTGGGGAAAAATGTCAGTGGGGAAAAATGTCAGTGGGGAAAAATGTCAGTGGGAAAGGGGAAGGGGGGGGTGTTAGGGGGGGTTAAATTATAGACTGAGTTGGTCTATCACAGAAGGGTGATAGACCAACCTGTGGAAGGGTGGGTGGAAGGCCTGTGGAAGGGTGTGTGTGTGTGTGTGTGTGTGTGAGAGAGAAAGAGAGAGAGACGGGAGTTGATGGAAGAGGTATCGAGTTGTTTATGGTTGGGGGCCGCATCAGCTAACCAGATACTGACTACAAGGGATAGAGGGGGGGGGGAGGTGGGATAGGGGGTCGGAGGGGGGAGGGGGGATAGGGAGGACAAGGAGTGAACACCTGTTGGATAGAATACAGGTGTTCACTCGCTGGGTTAATTACCCTCAGACTCACCTCCACCCTTACAAGGAGATGCCCAAGGCAAATCCTCCCCCCCCTTCCCCACTTCCCTCCCCCTCCCTCCCCCCCCTTCCCGTCACAGATAAAGACAAGACGATGTCGGTCGGCCGAGCGGACAGCACGCTGGACTTGTGATCCTGTGGTCCTGGGTTCGATCCCGGGCGCCGGCGAGAAACAATGGGCAGAGTTTCTTTCACCCTATGCCCCTGTTACCTAGCAGTAAAATAGGTACCTGGGTGTTAGTCAGCTGTCACGGGCTGCTTCCTGGGGGTGGAGGCCTGGTCGAGGACCGGGCCGCGGGGACACTAAAGCCCCGAAATTATCTCAAGATAACCTCAAGATGTAGAGGGGTTTAAAAATAATAATAATGCAACGATCTTTCCTACCTTGGCCTGGACGGTAGAGCGACGGTCTCGCTTCATGCAGGTCGGCGTTCAATCCCCGACCGTCCACATGAGGTTGGGGCACCATTCCTCCCCCCACTCCCCCCCCCCACCCCCCGGTTCCATTCCAAATCCTTATCATGACCCCCTTCCCAGTGCTATATAATGGCTTGGCGCTTTACCCCCTGATAGTTCCCTCCCCCCCCCCGCTATACTCAACGATTGGGCACTATTGTATGTGGGAAGGTGTGGGAAGAGACGGATCTTGAACCCCCTCCCTCAAAAAAATTACCCTCCTTACCTAGAACCCTTTGTCTCAAAACCTCCTCCTCTCTCCCCCTCCACCACAGGTGTTATGGGGCAGGTGTTAGAGGGGGGGGGGAAGGCAGGTGTTAGCTCGCGTCGAGGGCGAACAATGAAACAAGCAATCCTGTTGACCCAAGTCTAATGACCTACGCAGACGAGGAGTCACAATAACGTGGCTGAAATGTCTTGACCAAACTACACACTAGAAAGTGAAGGGACGACGACGTTTCGGTCCGTCCTGGACCATTCTCAAGTCGATTTGACTTGAGAATGGTCCAGGACGGACCGAAACGTCGTCGTCCCTTAACCTTCTAGTGCGTGGTCTGGTCAACATACTTTAGCCACGTTATTGTGACTCCTCGTCTGCATTCAGAAACGCCTCCTAGCCTTCTATCCTAACAAGCCGGGACCAACGACCACACGAGACCATCTTAGAACAAGCCGCTGTCATGACTTAACCAACTCCCAGTGCTCGCCTGTAAACACACAATATCAAACATTTCAGAAACAAGTTGTTGTATCTGTGCCACACATCTTTCCAGACCCGGCCAGGTGTAATCAGGCGTGACAGACTGATCCCACCAGGACCTCAGTCTTGGGGGGCCTCCAAGGGCTACAGGAGTCTCTGGAAGGCCCCACCAAGGGCTACAGGAGTCTTCGGGGCGCCCCCAAGGGCTACAGGAGTCTTCGGGGCGCCCCCAAGGGCTACAGGAGTCTTCGGGGCGCCCCCAAGGGCTACAGGAGTCCTGGGAGCGCCCCTAAGGGCTACAGGAGTCCTGGGGGCGCCCCCAAGGGCTACCAGAGTCTTGGCCCCCCCCCCAAGGGGCTACCGGAGTCTCAAGTGACCAAGAAGGTAATCAAGGAGACAAAAGGCTCCCCCTCCCTCCCCTTGGCCACCTTATCTTCCCCTACCAACGACCACCACCTGCTTCAGCCTCTTGCCTTCTTCCTTCCCCACTGTGGGGGAGGAAGTAGGGAGGGGTGGCATGGTACCCTCCCCCACCCCTGTGGGTAAGGGTGCAAGGGGGGGGGAGGGGGCTGGAATGATCGTTCTAACGGCTATTGACAGTCAAGACATTCCAAGCCATGACAAAAACAATGCAAAGAATATGGAAGTAACCAGAGGCAGAAACCATCGTCTGAAAAGTGTGTACAAGAAAAACAAAAATGGCGACAAAGACAACAGCAAAACAACATAAAATTACTAAGAGGAAAAGAGATGTTGATTCAGAAAAACAATAGCAGTCTGAACCAGTTAGATATAACTAACCAAAATGGTTGATACCTGGTTGATACCTGGTTGATACCTGGTTGATACCTGCTTGATACCTGGTTGATACCTGGTTGATACCTGGTTGATGGGGTTCTGGGAGTTGTTCTACTCCCCAAGCCCGGCCCGAGGCCAGGCTTGACTTGTGAGAGTTTGGTCCACCAGGCTGTTGCTTGGAGCGGCCCGCAGGCCCACATATACCTGGTTGATGGGGTTCTGGGAGTTCTTCTACTCCCCAAGCCCGGCCCGAGGCCAGGCTTGACTTGTGAGAGTTTGGTCCACCAGGCTGTTGCTTGGAGCGGCCCGCAGGCCCACATATACCTGGTTGATGGGGTTCTGGGAGTTCTTCTACTCCCCCAAGCCCGGCCCGAGGCCAGGCTTGACTTGTGAGAGTTTGGTCCACCAGGCTGTTGCTTGGAGCGGCCCGCAGGCCCACATATACCTGGTTGATGGGGTTCTGGGAGTTCTTCTACTCCCCAAGCCCGGCCCGAGGCCAGGCTTGACTTGTGAGAGTTTGGTCCACCAGGCTGTTGCTTGGAGCGGCCCGCAGGCCCACATATACCTGGTTGATGGGGTTCTGGGAGTTCTTCTACTCCCCAAGCCCGGCCCGAGCCCAGGCTTGACTTGTGAGAGTTCGGTTTGAAAATACAGTTGGCGGTTGAAACAAAGAGCCAGGAGACAACAGCAGCCGGCCCCTGGAACACGCCGCCTGTGAGAACCATGCAAGAACTACTTAGTTGTGCTTGCGGGGATTGAGCCGCGGCTCTTAGGTCCCGCCTCCCAACTGTCAGAAGAGGCGCGGCAGGGCGGGTGGGGTCGTCCTGGAAGCGCGGGAACCCGCCCTTGTGACAAAAGACAAACGCCTCGCCCACAACAGTTCCTTAACCGGGTAAATTGCCAGTTACCATCACTCTGGTCGTCCCGTTGACCTCCCCCCCCCCTCCCCTCCACTTCCCCCCACCACAACCCATCTCCCACAACAATAACTGACGATAAAGAAACATTAGTATAACCTATCTATAATCGGGACGTTAACAGGGCCGTTAGAAAGAACTTTTTGAGAGTCAGGGTAGTTTAACAGATGGAATGTATTAGGCAGTGATGTGGAGGAGGCTGACTCCTGCTTGAAACTGTGAATACTTTGTAAAAACACAACTAACAATCTCTATTACTAGGCGTCAGAGAGTGAGAGAGTGAGAGAGTCAGAGAGTGAGAGAGTCAGAGAGTGAGAGAGTCAGCGAGTCAGAGTGTAGATGTAAAAGTTAATATAATAAACATTGTCAACCACACTTCCTTGCTTATGAGATATTTCCTTATTAAGGCCACTCAATAGCTCGGTCGATAAAGCTTCGGCCTCACACACGTGGGGTCAGCGATTCGAGTCACCTAGAGCCCGGGTGATTGGAATATTAATGTAATAATCTCCGTTGAGGTCTGATGAAGCCCACTGCGCTAGAGCTTTTTTGCGCTAGCGCTCACAGGTTGAGCATGGAGGTGTGCCCAACACACTCCGCCCTCTCCGGGGGCAACAATCACTAGCATCAGTGACAATGGGTGGACAAGAAGCGAGTGGAACAGTCTGGAACACCAGGTTATGGAAGGTTACGGAACATTTTGGGCTATTTGCCGCCATATTGGGGGAAGAGGAGAGGGCTTCATAGTTACTTCCCAATTTTCAACAAATACGCCAGCGTCTTCCCTCATTATCTTCAGAATTGGCCGTAATACACCTGTCGCCACCTCTTGCCCATCAGTTACCCCTCTTCCACCCCTCCCTTAATGCCCCTCCTTCCCTCCCTCAACTCCCCCCTCCCTCAACTCCCCCCTCCCTTAACTCCCCCTTCCTCCCTCAACTCCCCCTCCCTCCCTCAACTCCCCCTCCCTCCTTCAACCAATGTCATCCATTCACAAGCCACAATGTTCATATATTATATATATATATATATATATATATATATATATATATATAATATATATATATATATATATATATATATATATATATATATATATATATACACACACATCTTCCCAGCTGTTACCATGTTAACAACCAGGCTTCTGAGGCTTTACATTAAGAACATCAATACACAAATAAAATTGGGACGAGGCTAACACGCATCTCGTCCACGAACCTCAGACAGACACAGATAGACACGACACAGATAGACAAGGCACAGATAGACAGACCAGACTCCACTGTCAAAGGACAACGTTATAACACCGGTTGTGTTATAACATTGTGTTGTGTTGACGGTTGTGGGGGATAGGAGGAGGGGGTGGAGGGGTAGAGGAACCCACCCGGGGAGTGGGGAACCCGCCACCAGCAAAGATTATACTGCGTTGCAAGGCAGGACACATTAGCTCTTTCCGGAAGTGGTGGGGGGGGGGGGGGAGAGGGTCCCCAGCCACCCGCCATCTCTCTGGTAATCTGTTTTGGGTGTAGATGCTGCCAGGTGGAAGGGAGAGGGATGGGAGATGGGAGGGTAGGTCTGGCAGACCCCTCATCACATGATGAGTTAGAGGGGAGGGGGGGTTAACAGCATCCACCCCTCCTCCCTCCTTCCCTTACGTGATATCCATATCCATTCCACGTTCACCACATGCTCTCTCTCTCTCCCCTTCCCAACATCCTCTCCTATCCTATCTCCCCTCCACCCCTTCCGCCTATCCCATCTTCTCACGTCTGGCAGGCTTGTCTAACAACCCCTTTACATCATCGCAATTATAATCTCAAATGAGGCATCGCCACCATCTTAGATCTGCTCTGGACTCTTACCCAGGCATTAAACTCCAATTTACTCAACCCAACTTTAGATGTAAATACTTTCTGGCGTCTTCTAGACGAAAATATGAAATTTAGTGTATATATAATATGCTAGAAAGAATACTTACCTTCCCTGTGGTATCTTGAGATGGTTATCTTGAGATGATTTCGGGGCTTTAGTGTCCCCGCGGCCCGGTCCTCGACTAGGCCTCCACCCCCAGGAAGCATCCCGTGACAGCTGACTAACACCCAGGTACCTATTTTACTGCTAGGTAACAGGGGCATAGGGTGAAAGAAACTCTGCCCATTGTTTCTCGCCGGCGTCCGGGATCGAACCCGGGACCACAGGATCACAAGTCCAGCGTGCTGTCCGCTCGGCCGACCGGCTCCCCGGTAGGTACTCTTTCTAGCACAGTAGAAGTACCGTGTATCGCAGGGGGGGGGGATTGACCCCCCAATGGGGCTTCCAGAATGCAATCTGACCCCAGAACATCAATATCCAAGTTCTGTGATACAAGATAAAATACATCTGACTCTGCGCCACACATTTCATCTCCTCACAGACTTGAAATTAGGTCATTTGGTCCTGACACGCCCTATGACAGTCCCCCTACACTCACCAGTCACCCTGCAACCTTAGATAGACATCCTGGTTTACAGGTATACAGAAGGTTCATTAAGATGAGCCAGAATCCTTTAAGAAGCATCCGGCCATATTGACAGGTATAATACTAAAATAAACAGAGAACCCTCGTACCATTCAGAGTACCAAAACCTTCCCAAACCGGTTTCTAATGGCTGTGGGCGCCTGCGGGCTGCTCTAAGCAACAGCCTATTGGATCAAGTTATCAGAAGTCAAGCCTGGCCTCCAGATTGGGATTGGGAGGTATTAGAAGTCTCAAAACCGACTCCAGCAGACAAACTCCAGGTATTCCAATCAGTTCCAAGCCACGCAGGACTTGGCCAACACCAAATCTGACCAATCACATTCCGTGGGAGGCGGGGGGGGGGGGAGGGAAAGGAATGAGGGAGAGGAGGAAGCCAAGGGGATTGGGGAGGAAGCCAGGGGTGTTAAAATACAGAAGCTTAAAGCTGAATTTACGAAGCGGGGATCCTATCACCCCAGTACCTCCTTTGAAGGATGTCCTACCCCTCCCCCATGACCTCTGACGGAGAGGTCCTGTCCCCCCCAGGACCTCCCTCCGTGTACCTGACGAAGGAGCTGGTATCCAAGAATCCCCCCAACCACCCCATCCACCCCCAGAACCGTCCCCAGCAGACACGCGCGCGGCAAGAGTCGAGGTGACGACCCATAAAATTACCAATCCTGAGCAGTGTCAAGCCCCAACTGGCTTCGTCCCCCCCCCACCCCTTCCCCCTTCCCCCCAACGCCCCCCCCCCCCCAATCCCAGCCACGAAAGTTGACCTAGCACCACCTAGCCCCCTTAGCTGCGACTCGGGGAGTAGAAAACCTCTTGAAACCGTCTCCAGGTATACCTGGCTGTGTCCACCACAGCAACCAACCCTGTGTGGGTGGTTGTGGCCACCACAACCAACCACCACCACCACCACAACCAACCAACCACAACCACCACCAACCCCCACAACAACCCCCCACCACCACCACAACCACAACCCCCCACCACCAACAGCCGCCTTGACCCACGGTTAAAACAAACAAGGCAGCAAGTCGAGTGTCTTCCTCTTCAGACCTGCTCAGGCACTCTGAAAAGGAACGGGGGGGGGGAAGACGGGAGGGGTGGAAAGGCGTGGGAAAGTGTAAAAAAAAAAATGGGAAAGGTGTCAAATCATATTGTGGAAGGGAAAGGCAGTAAGAGAATAGCATGTTGTGGAAGAGACAGGAGGCAGAGACTAGGTTGAGAAGTTTGGATGAGGGAGCAAGGAGGGTGAAGGGAAAGGGGAGAAATGGAGAGGGAGGGAGGGTGGGATAGGGGAGAAAAGGAGAGGGAGGGAGGGTGGAATAGGGAAATGAGGGGAGAAAGGGGGAGGAAAAGAGAGGGGAGAGAGAGAGAGAGACTCCCAACCCACAGTCGCCCCCATCCCACCACCTCATTCCCCTCCCATCTACTCCCCTCTCCCCCTAGCGAGCCATCCCCAGAGTGTCCAACTCCCCTCCAGTCTGGGGCCAGCAGTTTGAGGGGAGGTATTGATGGCACTAGTTGAGAACCGGGTGCCATTGAGGGCCAAAGTTTCCTGCTGTATGACCTCTTTTGTCACATGCCAGGGGGGAGTGTCCCCTGGGGCCTTCCCCTCACCTACACCAGGGGGAGTGTCCCCTGGGGCCTTCCCCTAACCTACACCAGGAGGGAGTGTCCCCTGGGGCCTTTCCCCTCACCTACACCAGGGGTAGTGTCCCCTGGGGCCTTTCCCCTCACCTACACCAGGGGTAGTGTCCCCTGGGGCCTTCCCCTCACCTACACCAGAGGGGAGTGTCCCCTGGGGCCTTCCCCTCACCTACACCAGGGGTAGTGTCCCCTGGGGCCTTCCCCTCACCTACACCAGGGGTAGTGTCCCCTGGAGCCCTCCCCTCACCTATACCAGGGGGAGTGTCCCCTGGGGCCTTCCCCTCACCTACACCAGGGGGAGTGGCCCCTGGGGCCTTCCCCTAACCTACACCAGGAGGGAGTGACCCCTGGGGCCTTCCCCTCACCTACACCAGGGGTAGTGTCCCCTGGGGCCTTCCCCTCACCTACACCAGGGGGGAGTGTCCCCTGGGGGCCCTCCCCTCACCTACACCAGGGGGGAGTGTCCCCTGGGGGCCCTCCCCTCACCTACACCAGGGGGGAGTGTCCCCTGGGGCCCTCCCCTCACCTACACCAGGGGAAGAAGCACAAAGGGCCAGAGAAGAGAAAGGGACGGAAAAGGACACGTGCAAAGGCGACATTAGACCCATGGAAGAGGAAGGAAAGGATGATATAAAATAAAAGAAGGGGAAAACGGAGAAAAGGAGGAGGTAGGGGAGGGGAGAAAAGGAGGGGAACCAACTAAAGAAGGAAACATTAAACCACCATAACAAAATGATTAGTTCTAATTCCCCCCCACCCCCCACCCCACCCCTCCCCAGATGGGAAAACCTCCCGCTTCTCCCCCTTGCCCATCTCCCCTCAGGTCAGGTGCTACAGATTACAAGCATTACCCCAATCTACGAGAAGCCATTACACTTCCCCATCTCCCTTCGGCTCCCCACTAACCCTAAGATACCTTTTTTAGGCGGAAAAGAGGGGGGAAAGAGGGGGCAGAGACGGCCAGAAGGGGAGACACGTCACATCCTCCCCTCATCCACCCCTCCCTTACCCATACGTGACTGCCATTATTTACCTAATTTAAGGCAAAACTGGCCTCAAGTCTACAGCGGAAAGTGAAAATCAGTTTTGGCGCGAGAGAGGCCAGTCAGTTTTGGCGCGGGAGAGGCCAGTCAGTTTTGGCGCGGGAGAGGCCAGTCAGTTTTGGCGCGAGAGAGGCCAGTCAGGACACGGGTAGAGGACGATGGTGTGCTGAGGTTACGGGAGGAACAGTGCTGTGACGGGCCATGGGGCCAAGACGTCTGCCTGGATGATAAACAATGGAATATTTATTGCAATTGCCATGGAAGTGGCGACTGGGGGAGAAAGAGAGAAAGAGAAAGGGAGAGAGAGCGAAAGGGAGAGAAAGGGAGAGAGAAAAAGAGAGAGAAAGAAAGAGAGAGAGAGAAAGAAAGAAAGAAAGAGAGAGAGAGAGAGAGAGAGAGAGAGAGAGAGAGAGAGAGAGAGAGAGAGAGAGAGAGAGAGAGAGAGAGAGAGAGAGAGAGAGAGAGAAAGAGAGAGAGAAAGAAAGAGAGAGAGAGAGAGAGAAGAGAGAAAGAGAGCTCAACTCCTTTACAGCGACAAGCCCTATGACATTCTCACCAGAGAACTGATCAGAACATCTTTGCAATAATAGCATTGAAGATCTCACTAATCTCACGTAAGTCAAACAGCATTACACTACCATTCTACACAATGTGTTCGACTTTTACACATTTCTGCAACAGATGTATATAAGGAGAGCTGGTCGGCCGAGCGGACAGCACGCGGGACTTGTGATCCTGTGGTTCCGGGTTTGATCCCGGGCGCCAGCGAGAAACGATGGGCAGAGTTTCTTTCACCCTATGCCCCTGTTACCTAGTAGTAAAATAGGTACCTGGGTGTTAGTCAGCTGTTACGGGCTGCTTCCTGGGGGTGGAGGCCTGGCCGAGGACCGGGCCGCGGGGACACTAAAGCCCCGAAATCAACTCAAGATAACCTCAAGATAACAGACTACAACACAGAGTTCAACTACTGATAAATTTCTTTATCGTGGTTACCTTCCGGGGATCAATGGCCCCGTAGGCCCGGTCGGAGGCCTGATTCGCTGTATGCGCTTTCCTAGTAGTAATTACCTAACTTAGATCACTGTGTGGGCGTACGGGGAGTGGGGGGGGGGCAATATAGCAGTATGTCAAACCGCTTCCTACCATATTGCATACTGTGCCTTCTAACACATTATCACCTAACACACTGGGTGTTGCATTTGCAATTGAAGCCGTTTACGGGCGTTTAGACTAAGAAGTCTAAGGAGGTACTAACCCAGGAGTCTAAGGAAATACTAAGAAGTCTAAGGAAATACTTAGAAATCTAAGAAAATACTAAGAAATCTAAGGAAATACTAAGAAATCTAAGGAAATACTAAGAAATCTAAGGAAATACTAAGAAATCTAAGGAAATACTAAGAAATCTAAGGAAATACTAAGAAATCTAAGGAAATACTAAGAAATCTAAGGAAATACTAAGAAGTCTAAGGAAATACTTAGAAATCTAAGAAAATACTAAGAAATCTAAGGAAATACTAAGAAATCTAAGGAAATACTAAGAAATCTAAGGAAATACTAAGAAATCTAAGGAAATACTAAGAATCTAAGGAAATACTAAGAAATCTAAGGAAATACTAAGAAATCTAAGGAAATACTAAGAAATCTAAGGAAATACTAAGAAATCTAAGGAAATACTAAGAAATCTAAGGAAATACTAAGAAATCTAAGGAAATACTAAGAAATCTAAGGAAATACTAAGAAATCTAAGGAAATACTAAGAAATCTAAGGAAATACTAAGAAATCTAAGGAAATACTAAGAAATCTAAGGAATACTAAGAAATCTAAGGAAATACTAAGAAATCTAAGGAAATACTAAGAAATCTAAGGAAATACTAAGAAATCTAAGGAAATACTAAGAAATCTAAGGAAATACTAAGAAATCTAAGGAAATACTAAGAAATCTAAGGAAATACTAAGAAATCTAAGGAAATACTAAGAAATCTAAGGAAATACTAAGAAATCTAAGGAAATACTAAGAAATCTAAGGAAATACTAAGAAATCTAAGGAAATACTAAGAAATCTAAGGAAATACTAAGAAATCTAAGAAAATACTAAGAAATCTAAGGAAATACTAACCAAGATGTCTAAGGAAATACTAAGAAGTCTAGACCAATGACCAACAGGTAAATACACATTCAAATAACAGGCCCGAGGACCACAAAGTCATAAGAGGGGGGAGGAGGGCCAAGATGATATAGACGAGTCAAGAAGCAATCTTGATAATTAGAGGAAGCGGAGAATTAAAGAAGTAATGACGATAGTTAATAATGGGGCAATAATGCCTATGAATGGAGAATGGGTGAAGCAAAGGTGTTGTGAAGATGAGAAGCAAGGGAGGAGGAGAAAGAGAAGGAGATAGAGGAGGGGGAAGGGGAAGAGGAGGAGAAAGAGGAGGGGGAGGGGGAAGAGGAGGAGAAAGAGGAGGGGGAAGGGGAAGAGGAGGAGAAAGAGGAGGGGGAGGGGGAAGAGGAGGAGATAGAGGAGGGGGAGGGGGAAGGAGGAGGAGAAAGAGGAGGGGGAAGGAGGAGGAGAAAGAGGAGGAATAGGAAGAAGGAAGAGGAATAGAGGACTGTTTGTTCGAGCAAATAACGAGACGAAGGGAAGTCAGGGAGGGAGGGAGAGAAAGAGAAGGATAAATGAGATGGGGAACAGAGGGAGGAGTCATATTAAAGCAGGGAGAAGATGACAGAGAGAGAGAGACAGAGAGACAGAGAGAGAGACAGAGAGACAGAGAGAGAGAGACAGAGAGAGAGACAGAGAGAGAGACACACAGAGAGACACACACACAGACACACACAGACAGACACACAGACAGACAGACACACAGACAGACACACAGACAGACAGACACACAGACAGACATTAAATACAACAGACCAGGAAAAATAAATACCCAAAGACCTTCCAACCATCAACCAAGACCACCTCCATAAGAACACATGTACCCATGAACAAACCCGCCCCCCCCCTAAACCCCCCAAACTCCCCCCCCCCCTAAACCCCCCCAAACTCCCCCCCCCCCCCCCCGGTGTTAACAACCATCATTGTAGTTAAGAATGGTGGTGAGTGATTCGACGATAACATGAATGCTCGTTTGATATGATGGTTCAGTAATGAAGACGATACCTGGTTGATGGGGTACGATACGACGTCGAGCACCAGCCGAGATAAACAACATGCAAAGAGGGGGAATGAGGGGAGAGGAGGGGAGAGGAGGGTGAAGGGGAGACGTCAGGTCTCTCTCCCCTCTCCCCCAGTAATGACAAAGTAATGGGAGGTGAGAGTGGGAGGGAGAATGACACTACCATCCCACTTATCCTTCAGTAATGGGGTGGAAAGGGGAAGGGTGGAGACAGAAGAGTGGGGAGGGGGTGGGGTGGGACAGAAAGAAAGAGGGGGTCAATAAATCCATAAAAAAATGAAAACAGTTAGAAGACAGCAAGGTGTGAGGAGAGAGACAGGCCTCTTGAGAGCCTCTTGAGAGCAAGCAGCAGCACAAGTTACAGCTCAAGTTACAGCTTCAAGTTACGCTCCAAGTTACAGCTCCACATCTCTAATACAGCTGCTGCTGTAATTATTATGAGGCGGCTGCTGTATCGACCACCACCACTGTGTCTAAGGGGTTCCACCACCACCATCTCCACCAACTCCTTGAGGGAGAGAGAGAGACGCCGGCTGCCACATCCACAACGGAAAGAAGGGCCGTTATGGAGGGCGAAGTAGTTTTCTTGAAAAACAGTAATGTTGGCGAGGTATGGCGTCGCCCGGGACGGGTGAGGACAGACCCAACAGAAAATGGGGAGAAACCACCAAAAATTATCCACCATTTCACCTTCTCAAACAAAACTCCACCCGGATCTATTCACGGGTCAGTACGGGTCATGTACACGCTGTCACACCGAGTTCCATATATACAGACTCCGAGCACCGGCCAACCCGATATATATCAAAGTAAACTACAACTTTTCCATTATTTTACTCTAACCAAGCACCGGTAAAGGCAGTTCCCCTGCGAGCCTGCTTGCCATCTTGGGAGACGGGTTCAAGCCGTCGCCCAATACCCTGTCACATCTTGGGACAGACGGGGACGACAACCGTCGGTTTCTTGATAAACTTTTCTCGCTTTCTGCTCCTGCTTAAATTATAAATTTTGCCCCGAGGGGCGAGTTTATTGGGCAGCGCCACTCATCCTGTGAGTGGTCACACCGCCATAGTGACAGTATTGGGCAGCGCCACTCATCCTGTGAGTGGACACACCGCCATAGTGACAGTATTGGGCAGCGTCACTCATCCTGTGAGTGGTCACACCGCCATAGTGACAGTATTGGGCAGCGCCACTCATCCTGTGAGTGGACACACCGCCATAGTGACAGTATTGGGCAGCGTCACTCATCCTGTGAGTGGACACACCGCCATAGTGACAGTATTGGGCAGCGCCACTCATCCTGTGAGTGGACACACCGCCATAGTGACAGTATTGGGCAGCGCCACTCATCCTGTGAGTGGACACACCGCCATAGTGACAGTATTGGGCAGCGCCACTCATCCTGTGAGTGGTCATACCGCCATAGTGACAGTATTGGGCAGCGCCACCCATCCTGTGAGTGGACACACCGCCATAGTGACAGTATTGGGCAGCGCCACTCATCCTGTGAGTGGACACACCGCCATAGTGACAGTATTGGGCAGCGCCACTCATCCTGTGAGTGGACACACCGCCATAGTGACAGTATTGGGCAGCGTCACTCATCCTGTGAGTGGTCACACCGCCATAGTGACAGTATTGGGCAGCGCCACTCATCCTGTGAGTGGACACACCGATAAAGTGACAGTATTGGGCAGCGCCACTCATCCTGTGAGTGGACACACCGCCATAGTGACAGTATTGGGCAGCGCCACTCATCCTGTGAGTGGACACATCGCCATAGCGACAGTATTGGGCAGCGTCACTCATCCTGTGAGTGGACACACCGCCATAGTGACAGTATTGGGCAGCGCCACTCATCCTGTGAGTGGACACACCGCCATAGTGACAGTATTGGGCAGCGTCACTCATCTTGTGAGTGGACATACCGCCATAGTGACAGTATTGGGCAGCGCCACTCATCTTGTGAGTGGACACACCGCCATAGTGACAGTATTGGGCAGCGCCACTCATCCTGTGAGTGGACACACCGCCATAGTGACAGTATTGGGCAGCGTCACTCATCCCGTGAGTGGACACACCGCCATAGTGACAGTATTGGGCAGCGCCACTCATCTTGTGAGTGGACACACCGCCATAGCAGCATGTACAACACTCCCCAAAAGGAAGAAAACCCGCTGGGTTGTTCATCCTGAATGTACACTGGTGAACAGAGACGTTCACTGGTTCAATTCTTGCAACCCAAAAGATTAGCATTTCCCAACAGTAGGTCTAATTATGGATCTCTGATGAAGATCCGTAAAAAATGTTCTTTAACAGGGCCGCTCCAAGCAACAGCCTGGTGGACCAAACTCTCACACGTCAAGCCTGGCCTCGGGCCGGGCTTGGGGAGTAGAAGAACTCCCAGAACCCCATCAACCAGGTATATGTGGGCCTGCGGGCCGCTCCAAGCAACAGCCTGGTGGACCAAACTCTCACAAGTCAAGCCTGGCCTCGGGCCGGGCTTAGGGGAGTAGAACAACTCCCAGAACCCCATCAACCAGGGCTTATGACAACCTCAAAGTGTATCTATGCCTTGTAATGCCTTTAGGCGGTGTCTGTTACAGCGGTGCTACTAAACAAACTATCTTGCTCTTCAACTTAACTCCAAGTTGCATGGAGAATTGCCAATCCTCAATTAAAAGTACCTTGCAGATGCAACTGACCAGCCCTGTCTGCTGGCTATCATCAGAATGACGGCAACACCGCGCAGAGAGCCTGCTTTGGCTCAGTGTTATGCTCCCATTGGCTGAGTTCAAACATGCTTCTCTCTCTGGCCTAAAATCAAGCGTCCCTGATTGGTCAAATTCGATTTAAAAGCAATCTGGGGAAAATCCGTTGGTCCGTTAGCCAGAGTTGACAGTTACTAAAAAATATTCGATTCTCCGTCGTTTGATTTTTACATTACAGAATGTATATAATAAAATATTTGTTGAGTAAGAATGTAAGTCACGTTTGCAGACGTGACATGTCCGACCATTTCAAAACACGATTTGGATCAGAATACATCATGTTACACCTGTGACAAGTCTTGTGTCCCCTGACCCCCCCCCTCTCTCCCCAACTTTAATCACCTCACGCAATCATTCCCCCCCCCCAACCCAACCCCCCATCCCCCCCACCCCCCCAAGACACCGCCCCCTCCCGCCAAAATAGTGTGTTTATCTTTTAAAAGTTCCCAACTTGAAAGCGGCAAACTTTTGTGAATGGCGTGGGAGTGCCAAGCGTGGTGTGGCGTCTGACACGCTTTGGCACTGTTCTTGCTGGGGGGGGGTCAAGGTTATGTCACTGGTGCCACACCCACATCAGTACTTGTATCATACCTGGAGTGAGTTCTGGGAGTTGTTATACTCCCTTACAGAACACAAACTACTCAACAACCCTGCCCCCTCTTTCCCCCAACCACACCCCCTTCAAAACCCTGCCCCCCCTCCCTTCCCCCCACCACACCCCCTCCAAACTAGGTAACACTGACCATGTCGTAGCTCAGTCGATTAAGGCAGCGTCTGGGATGCTCTCGGACGCAGGTTCGAATCCTCGTCACGGCTCTTGTGGATTTGTCCAAATTAGGTAAACCATCGACGTCACACCCATCCCCCACCCATAACCACACCTCGGGGATAATGACAGGCGCCGCCCATGCTGTGGGTGCGCCCACACACCCAATATATCCCAACACTGGATTACACGCCCGGCCGCCCACTCGAAGTCATAACTCCCCCTCCTCCCCGTCAACCCACGCCCCCCCCCCGTCAACCCACACACCCCCTCCCCCCGTCAACCCACACACCCCCTCCCCCCGTCAACCCACGCCCCCCATAACGAGCTGAATGAAGCAAACGAGACATAATAACGATGGAAACGACTAACCTAATTTAAAAATGACGACGTATTGAAATGCTAATTTGCCTCTCAGCTGGGATAGGAGTGCGCAGATCCGCACCGCTGCGCATGTATTTCTCCACCTAATTCTGTCGCCGTCTTTTTGCTTTACTAAATTGAACATAAATATTGAAGCTGTACAATGGGATCGAACCCGCGTCTATGAACTCCGTGCATTGCTTACAGTCTTGATTGAGGTAACTCAAGCCACTTAAGATGTATGCAAGAACTTTACAAAACCCCCTCGACCCGATGTCTTCGTAACCTCCAGGAGGAGTATACCTGTAGAGGATTTCGAGAGTTCCTCTATACTCAAGACGGGACAGCACCAGTGATTTAAATAGTATTATTATTGCTGTATCTCTGGATGTGAACGTTCTCATAATCTATCCTATCATTGTCCTGGCCGCCGCCGCTATATTTGCTCGGTTATGTTCACTAAATGTCAGGTCGTCAGACATCATAATTCTCAGAACTTTCACATGTTGCTTTCCTTCTATGAGTAGGTCTGTTTGTGTCCTGTACGCCTGTGTCCTGTACCCCCCTGTGTCCTGTACCCCCTGTGTCCTGTACCCCCTGTGTCCTGTACCCCTTGTGTCCTGTACCCCCTGTGTCCTGTACCCCCTGTGTCCTGTACCCCCTGTGTCCTGTACCCCTGTGTCCTGTACCCCCCCCCCTGTGTCCTGTACCCCCTGTGTCCTGTACCCCCCTGTGTCCTGTACCCCCCCTGTGTCCTGTACCCCCCCCCTGTGTCCTGTACCCCCCCCTGTGTCCTGTACCCCCCCCCCCCCTGTGTCCTGTACCCCCTGTGTCCTGTACCCCCCTGTGTCCTGTACCCCCCCTGTGTCCTGTACCCCCCCCCCCTGTGTCCTGTACCCCCCCTGTGTCCTGTACCCCCCCCTGTGTCCTGTACCCCTGTGTCCTGTACCCCCCTGTGCCCTGTGTTTGGTTTAAGTTCCTCGTTTCTACCATACCTCAGTACCTGGATCTTGGGAGGGTGTTGAACAACTGTGAACCTCTGATGTTCAGACACTGTTCTCTGATTGCGCCTTTACCATCTCTACTTCACTGGTTCTATTCTGCACTTCCTGCCGTATCACCATTAAACATCATGTTATTTTCAGTTGCCCAATCGAAGACTTTATTAACATCTGCCTGCAGTTTTCCCAGCGTTTTCTACAGGAGGAAATTGGGGCATGGGACAGAGGAAGACAGGCTCTGGGAGCGATGGGCCAGAGACACAAAGACAGCCAGCCAGTCAGCGAATGAAAGCAAATAAGCACCAGTGTGGAGTGAGTGAGTGAGTGAGTGAGTGAGTGAGTGAGTGAGTGAGCTGTTTTAACTATGTGCGAACGCGCCTGGCCACACCTCCATATTCAGAAACCACAGATCAGTTTGTGAATTAGTGTCGTCATATGCAGCTAAATCCCGTCTATGTGTGTGTGTGTGTGTGTCTGTCTGTCTGTCTGTCTGTCTGTCTGTCTGTCTGTCTCCGCCCTGTCGTTTGTGTTCTGAGGAGCCGCCTCTCTGACCGCTTTTGGTCCTGTGATAAACTTTACCCGTCAATATTTCTGACCGTGAAATAACATGCTTTAGTATTATGCAAATGAATGGGAATATAAGGCAAAGCAAGCCTGCCCCTCCCCCCTCAAAGAAAGCAAGCCTGCCCCTCCCCTCAAAGAAAGCAAGCCTGCCCCTCCCCCTCAAAGAAAGCAAGCCTGCCCCTCCCCTCAAAGAAAGCAAGCCTGCCCCTCCCCTCAAAGAAAGCAAGCCTGCTCCTCTCCTCCTCATAGGACCCGGTGGCTGAGCGGACAGAACACTGGACGCGTGATCCTGTGGTCCCGGGTTCGATCCCGGGCACCGGCGAGAAACAATGGGCAGAGTTTCTTTCACTGATGCCCCTATTACCTAGCAGTAAATAGGTACCTGGGAGTTAGTCAGCTGTCACGGGCTGCTTCCTGGGGGTGGAGGCATGGTCGAGGACCGGGCCACGGGGACACTAAGCTCCGAAATTATCTCAAGATAACCTCAAGATACTGTGTAACGCTACCGTTGTTATAGATTCAGCTACTCGGAACAAGTTCCAAGTAGCACGGGCTATGGTGAGCCCGTAACTTACCTGGCACAGGAGCGGTCCCCTTAACGCTACCCTTTGCAGGGATACATAGTGTGTCAAAGGCTATGTTGATACATAAAGATACAGGACAGTTTGTCTTACAGCGGACGTAACCACTACCCGCTACAGGCACACTTAGAGTGGATTACCAGTTATTACAAAGCTCCAGGGAACTGTAACGTCAGAGATGACAAGTCAATACAGAATGACCTGCAAGCAAGCTGTAAATCACCCCCTCCCAAGGGGCCTCGTAGCCTGGTGGATAGCGCGCAGGACTCGTAATTCTGTGGGGCGGGTTCGATTCCCGCACGAGGCAGAAACAAATGGGCAAAGTTTCTTTCACCCTGAATGCCCCTGTTACCTAGCAGTAAATAGGTACCTGGGAGTTAGTCAGCTGTCACGGGCTGCTTCCTGGGGGTGGAGGCCTGGTCGAGGACCGGGCCGTGGGGACACTAAAGCCCCGAAATCATCTCAAGATAACCTCAAGATAACCTCCCCCCCCCCCACAACACATTACCAAACTAGCCTAATTTGTAATTATGCGCGAGTTTCTTGAAGAGGTCAAATTGGGTGATTTGTGTGGCGTAACTCCAAGGGTGGTACAATAGTGGTAGTTATAAGTCGATAACTGACATACCTCGAGTTGAACTCGACCCATTCCACCCTCTCCTTCCTATTCCACTTCCTCTTCCCCTCTCCCTCCCTCTCCCCGTCTCCCTCCCTCTCCCCCTCTCTCTCCCTCCCTCTCCCTCCCTCTTCCCCTCCCTCTCCCTCCCTCTCCCTCCCTCTTCCCCTCCCTCTCTCTCCCTCCCCTCTCTCTCCTCTCTCTCCCTCTCCCTCCCTCTTCCCCTCTCTCTCCCTCCCTCTTCCACTCCCTCTCCCTCTCCCCCTCTCTCTCCCTCCCTCTCCCCCTCTCTCTCCCCTCCCTCTTCCCCTCCCTCTCCCTCCCTCTCCCTCCCTCTTCCCCTCCCTCTCCCTCCCTCTTCCCCTCTCCCTCTTCCCCTCTCCCTCCCCCCTCCCTTCCCCCTCTCCCTCCCTCCCCCTATCCCTCCCTCCCCCTATCCCTCCCTCCATCCACTCCCTCCCTCCATCCACTCCCTCCATCCCCACCATTAACCTCCAACAATGCCTCCTTCTCGTTAAGTAACCTTCCTCCTCACCCTCCCAGACCAAACTGATCGGCGTAAGCCGGGATGACAAATAATCGCCTTAAACTACTCTAAGCTAGCAGACCTAACGACCGGCCCTGGTAATTCGAGTGCTACGAGTCCAGGACGTAAGGGCGAGAGTGGTTTGGCCCCGGGGGTCAACAGCTGGTCTTCGAGGAGAAAGACTTCACTTCCCCCCCCCTCCTCCCCCCTTCCTCTTCCTTCTTCTCACCTGTCGCCCCCCCCCTCCCCCGTCTTCAGCGAAGGGTGTGATTAGCCGGCAAGACTTCTAATCCTTGGAGTCTGTGTCTAGTTCAAACGTCTTCAGCGTGAGGGGGAGTAAATGGTGTCACAGCTTACACCTGTGTTCAGTGAATGGTGATTGTTTGGTGAGAGGGAGGGGGAGAGGGAGGGAGGGAGGGAGGAAGAGAGAGAGAGAGGGAAGAGAGAGAGAGAGGGAAGAGAGAGAGAGACAAAGGAATCCCACATATAAACTACACCAAGTTTATACCGCCCCATCCCCCCTAACCCCCGCCAGACCCCAATATGCCTGGAAGGATCAAAAGGCGGGGCCAAGGAGCTAAAGATCTCCCTCAGGAAGTACAACTGAGCGAGCGAGTTTCTTTACGCCTAAATTTATACAATTACATGAACTATATTCCCGTTCTGGCAGCTCACGGACCTTGAGAGAGATGAACAAATCCACAAGGGCCGTGACGAGGGCTCGAACCTCCGTCCGAGAGGATCTCAGACGCTGCCTTAGACATTCCATCTTTCACAGAACCTCAGCCTTAAAATGCATTTAACGTCGAACGTCTGACAGCCTGATTGACCAGAAAGCCTGCCGGAGACCGGGCCAACAGGGACATTAAATCCTCGGACGCAGCACTAGGTAGAGAAAGAACTCGGTCCATTAACGACCGGCATACCTGAAGTGTATTTCGAGAGTAGTTCTGTACGACCCTCGGGGCGAGGCTACCTACCTACCTTGAGGCCCGGTAGCCTACCTTTGGTAGGTAGCCAAAGCGATACTAGGCTTTGTCGACCACGGAGAATTGCAAGTTAATATTACAATCAGCTCATGTGATTTGCAACCTTTGTACTCGCAGCAGGATTGGCGTAGGGAGGATGACTCGCCTCCAAAGGTGCCCTTCGGCAGGAGGGAGCCTGGTCATGTCGCCCGGGGCACCCAGCAGTACCGGTGTGCTGACCTGCATGCGCGTCGACGGTAGTTTGTTGTTGATTCAGCTACTCGGAACAAGTTGCAAGTAGCACGGGCTATGGTGAGCCCGTAGTGTACTTACCTGGCACAGGAGCGGGGCTCGGTGAGCGATGTTCGTGAGCGATGTGTCGTATTCTGAGAATGAGTTTGGAAAGGCATGTCGCATCCTGGCACTACTCAGCCCTGAGCCCACCACAGTGGCACTCAATCCTGAGCCCACCACACACTGGCACTCAATCCTGAGCCCACCACACACTGGCACTCAATCCTCAGCCCACCACACACTGGCACTCAATCCTCAGCCCACCACACACTGGCACTCAATCCTCAGCCCACCACACACTGGCACTCAATCCTCAGCCCACCACACACTGGCACTCAATCCTGAGCCCACCACACACTGGCACTCAATCCTGAGCCCACCACACACTGGCACTCAATCCTGAGCCCACTACACACTGGCACTCATCCTGTCGACAGTGCCTCAGCCCGACACCAACCTCTCGCCCTGAACAGGTGGAACGTACCTGGCTTGCTCCCTAATCCACGCCGAGTGGATTAGGGAGAGTGGATTAGGCTCTCAAGATTATCATCTTGAGAGCCAAGATAGGTCTGGCGGGACACGTCCTGGGCGTTGGAGGCCGGATAGGAGGAATTAGAGCATGAACAAGGGTCGTTATGTAGTGAACAGGTCCACTGATAGTCTTATCTTGAGGTTATCTTGAGATGATTTCGGGGCTTTAGTGTCCCCGCGGCCCGGTCGTCGACCAGGCCTCCTGGTTGCTTGACTGATCAACCAGGCTGTTAGACGCGACTGCTCGCAGCCTGACGTATGAGTCACAGCCTGGTTGATCAGGTATCCTTTGGAGGTGCTTATCCAGTTCTCTCTTGAACACTGTGAGGGGTCGGCCAGTTACATGGATAGAGACAAAGGATAGAGCAGCTTGGGTTACTTCTATCCCTCCTCTACTTCAAGTCCCTCAAAGGGCTCTCAAATCCATATACATTACACAAATTATATTTGACATAATAAAATAATCATTTCGTCGAACTTATTACAAAACTGCGTTTCAGTGTTACCCTTTGGGGTAGAGTGCTTATACCACCTAAGAATCCTATCATTCCAATGTCACATCTAAACAATTTGATGTGGAACACTACTCCACATCAAACTACCTTGAGGTGGTCCCCACTACCTTGAGGTGGTTCCAAGGAACGATGTCCTAACAGCCCGGTCTTTGACCAAGGCTCCTCCTGGTTGGCGATCTGTTCAACCAGGTTGTTAAGACGCCGCTGAGTGCAGTCTACACGTACTAAGGACCTCCGTCGCCTCTTTCACACCCTCGACAAATAATCCGTAAACAAAGATAGAATTCATGTAATGACTGATACGAACTTGAAGCAATTCGAAGTCACACACACACACACACACACACACACACACACACACACACACACACACACACACACACACACACACACACACACACACGTGATACACAACACGACGGCCGGTCCATGTGTCACCTGCTGTGTCTTCAGGTGTGTGTAAATCCACTCTATACATGAATTACGAAGCTGGGACGGAGCAAGGAGGGTGACTTGAGGTATGACCAAGTACTTAGCATGGGCTGACAAATATCACCTAATTCACTCGCTTCCAATGTTCCCTTTCGCGAAACCTTTTCCCCCCCCCTCCCTCCCCCCCCCTTACCTGCTCTATTTTTTTGCCCCTCTTCCCCTTCCTCCCTCCCTCCCTCCCCTCCCATCCTCTCCCATTCCACCCCTTTCCCTCGGGGTCAAGCGTAAAAACTAATACTACAGACGAGCCCCGAATTATGTAACAGCTGCCGTTCCATAACCCGCCTTGCTAAGGTTTCCTCTCCCCCTCCCTTCATAATCCCTCCCTCCCACCTACCTGGGACAGCTGCAGCTCTAGTGGAAGGGAGCAAGCCTCTACAGTGACAGTCTACACCGGATGCAATGATGGAGAGAGAGGGAGAGAGAGAGAGGGATGAGAGGGAAGGAGGGAGAGAGAGAGAGGGATGAGAGGGAAGGAGGGAGAGAGAGAGAGGGATGAGAGGGAAGGAGGGAGAGAGGGAGAGAGAGAGAGAGAGGGATGAGAGGGAAGGAGGGAGAGAGAGAGAGAGGGAGAGAGAGAGAGAGAGGGAGAGAGAGAGAGAGGGATGAGAGGGAGGGAGGGAGGGAGGGAGAGTGCACGCGGCTCTTTCTAAGAAATGGAGAGACAGACAGAAAGGTGAGAGAAGACAGGATGCGATTGGGGAGTGAAGGGAGGGGGTGAGGAGAGGGGGTGAGGAGAGGGGGGTGAGGGGAGGGGGTTGAGGGGAGGGGTGGGGGGGGAGCCCCTCAACCCCACACCCCAGATGTCTGGAGAAACGCGGGGGGGGGATGTACATCTACAAGGCTTTGTACACCATAGTGACGTTTTCTCACTTTGTAACTAGGGTAGTCGAACCCACAGTGGGTGGGCGAACCCCACAGTGGGTGGGCGAACCCCACAGTGGGTGGGCGAACCCCCCACGACATTGGGTAACCTGTGGGAGCGAGGATCAAGCATAACCGATAGATTTTAAGGAGCTTTTCCTGCTTCAAGGTTCGACCCGAAGCTTAAGAGATGAACACAGTGGGTGGTGTGGGAAAGGGGGGGGAGGGTGTAGTCCCAGCAGGTAGTCGGGACGATGGGTAAGTGCGGTTAGCAGGGAAGGCAACGGGAAAGTTTATAGACATTGTGGAAAGGAAGATGGGTGGTGTAGGTGGGACAGTTAGCAGGGCGTTTGGGAGGTCCTGTAGGCGGGCGGGTGATACCTGGTTGATGGGGTTCTGGGAGTTGTTCTACTGCCCAAGCCCGGCCCGAGGCCAGGCTTGACTTGTGAGAGTTTGGTCCACCAGGCTGTTGCTTGGAGCGGCCCGCAGGCCCACATATACCTGGTTGATGGGGTTCTGGGAGTTCTTCTACTCCCCAAGCCCGGCCCGAGGCCAGGCTTGACTTGTGAGAGTTTGGTCCACCAGGCTGTTGCTTGGAGCGGCCCGCAGGCCCACATATACCTGGTTGATGGGGTTCTGGGAGTTCTTCTACTCCCCCAAGCCCGGCCCGAGGCCAGGCTTGACTTGTGAGAGTTTGGTCCACCAGGCTGTTGCTTGGAGCGGCCCGCAGGCCCACGGGTGGGTGGACCGAGTCGTTGGGGAGGAGGGGAAGTGTAGGGTAACAGGAGGGAGGTCCTGCCTTTGGCGTATCTCATATCGCACACCAATCATGTGAATCAATAGGTGGGGAAAGGGGGAGGGGGGATGTCAATGGGAAAGGGGGAGGGGGGATAGGGGATGCTGAATGGGTAAGGCAGCCAGCCAGTGATAGAGCACGTACAGGGAACAGGATAGTTAGGGACAGACAGCCTCTTGCCCTATTTCCCCATTTCTAAACTTTTTTCCCTTCACATGGACCTCTCAATCTCCCCCTACCCCCCACCCACCCACACACACAAAAAAGTCCAACATTTCCCTAGCACCGTAACACCCTATTCATTAACTTTTTAAAACAAATATCCCCACCCCCTCAACTTCAGGACCAGGTCTACAATCTTGGCTCGATCCCGGACCAGCAAGTGTGTGAATCTGACAGCAAATGACCTACGACTTGACATGACCAGAGGGGCCTCGTTCCTGGAAGACTGAACACTTGTCTTGTCCTCAGACCAGTACATGGACTGGACGGTAGAGCGACGGTCTCGCTTCATTGCAGGTCGGTGTTCAATCCCCGACCGTCCACAAGTGGTTGGGGCACCATTCCTTTCCCCTGTCCCATCCCAAATCCTTATCCTGACCCCTTCCAAGTGCTATATATAGTCGTAATAGCTTGGCGGTTTCTCCTGCTATTTCCCCCCCCCCCTTCCTCCACCCCCCTGCCATTCCCCCCGCCCCCCTGCTCCCCCCCTGCCCCCCCCCGCCCCCTGCTCCACCCCCCCGGTGCCAAATTCCACCTACGGCAAATATAGCGCAGGAATGACAAGAGACCGTCCACTAACAATGTTATGCCAGGTGTGGCACTGGCTCTACCCCCCCCCTGGCACCTCACCCACCCCCTGGCACCCTCCCATCGAGTGCCACGCCACTAACCCGCCTGTGCAGTGACCCGTCAACAGTTCGTCATCCTCCGTGGCACCTACCCGCTCCGTCGGCGACCGTAGAAAATAATTCATTTTAGAGCAAAACCTCGACCTTGCGGGGGGGACACAAAAAGGGGGCACCATAGTGCCGCCGGGCGCTTGGTCTGGCACCGTGCCACCGCCTCGGCGTCACGGCCGTGTACACAATCGCCAGAATACGCGTGCGTACGTGTGTATATACGCACGCGTGGCGGGAGTGCGTAAGTTAACGCCGGAGATCTTCACATCCGACCGGTTCAGTTGCTTCCGGTCACTTCCGGTGAAGAATCAAGGGTGCGGAGGTTCATTTGCATAATTCGTTCATTTCGTCGGGGACAGGAAGCCTGTGGATGTACATCCGTTAGCTTATATCAAGCTCCTACCCCCCCCCCACTCCCACAAAACAGTTGTCTAACTCCCTGATACCTAATTTGATACCTATTTACTCCCTGATACCTATTAACTGCTAGGTGAACAGCGGCACTGGGTGAAAGGAAATGTGCTCAACTATTTAATAATTCAATCCAGCCCGGGAATTCGAACCCGGGGTTCCCGAATACGAGTCGAGAACGAATCCCAGTTGTACCAGCAGCAGCCAAGGAGGGGGAAGAGGGGGGGGGGGGGGGGGGGAAGAGGGGGGAAGAGGGGGGGGAAGAGGGGGGAAAGAGGGGGGGAAAGAGGGGGGGGGGAAAGGGGGGGGGGAAGGGGGGGAAGAGGGGGGAAGAGGGGGGGAAGAGGGGGGGGAAGAGGGGGGGGGAAGAGGGGGGGAAGAGGAGGGGAAGAGGGGGGGAAGAGGGGGGGGAAGAGGGGGGGGAAGAGGGGGGGAAGAGGGGGGGGAAGAGGGGGGGAGGAGAGGGGGGGAAGAGGGGGGAAGAGGGGGGAAGAGGGGGGGAAGAGGGGGGGAAGAGGGGGGGAAGAGAGGGGGGGGAAGAGGGGGGGAGGAGTGTGGAAGGGGGGAGGATTGGGAAGGGGGGAGGAGTGGGGAAGGGGGGAGGAGACGGGAAGGGGGGGGCGCGGTGAGGGGGGGGCGGTGAGGGGGGGGCGGTGAGGGGGGGGGCGGTGAGAGGGGGGGGGGCGGGTGAGAGGGGGGGGGGGGCGGTGAGGGGGGGGGCGGTGAGAGGGGGGGGGCGGTGAGGGCGGTGGGCGGGCTGGCGGACCTGCGGCTATTCCTGGCCCGGGGCCGAGGGTGGGCGCGTCTCTCCCCGCCCACCCCACCAGTCTCCCTACCCCTGCAGGTAGCAGGGAGGAACACGGGATTCGTCTATCACTTACGAAGCCTCTACATCTTTCACTAACCATTTATTATAACTTTTTTTTTTGGTTATGCTATCATTTATGAGCTGCGAAGCACAACGAGGTAGTTTATAACATAATAACCTCGGGTTGTGAAGTTCCAAGCGCGTATACTGTTTAGTAAATCAAAACCAAGCCATGATGATTAATCAAAGATATAGAGACTTACTTAGTGCTTGCGTAGATGATAAACAACCCTAGGGCCAAGCAAGGTTTCCCTAGGGCCAAGCACGGCATCCCTAGGGCCAAGCAAGGTTTCCCTAGGGCCAAGCACGGCATCCCTAGGGCCAAGCAGGGCTTCCCTAGGGCCAAGCAAGGTTTCCCTAGGGCCAAGCACGCATCCCTAGGGCCAAGCACCCATCCCTAGGGCCAAGCAAGGTTTCCCTAGGGCCAAGCACGCATCCCTAGGGCCAAGCAAGGTTTCCCTAGGGCCAAGCACGCATCCCTAGGGCCAAGCACGCATCCCTAGGGCCAAGCACGCATCCCTAGAGCCAAGCACGCATCCCTAGAGCCAAGCACGCATCCCTAGGGCCAAGCACGCATCCCTAGGGCCAAGCACGCATCCCTAGAGCCAAGCACGCATCCCTAGAGCCAAGCACGCATCCCTAGGGCCAAGCACGCATCCCTAGGGCCAAGCACGCATCCCTAGAGCCAAGCACGCATCCCTAGGGCCAAGCACGCATCCTAGAGCCAAGCACGCATCCCTAGAGCCAAGCACGCATCCCTAGGGCCAAGCACGCATCCCTAGGGCCAAGCACGCATCCCTAGGGCCAAGCACGCATCCCTAGGGTCAAGCACGCATCCCTAGGGCCAAGCACGCATCCCTAGGGCCAAGCACGCATCCCTAGGGCCAAGCACGCATCCCTAGGGTCAAGCACGCATCCCTAGAGCCAAGCACGCATCCCTAGGGCCAAGCACGCATCCCTAGAGCCAAGCACGCATCCCTAGAGCCAAGCACGCATCCCTAGGGCCAAGCACGCATCCCTAGGGCCAAGCACGCATCCCTAGGGCCAAGCACGCATCCTAGGGCCAAGCACGCATCCCTAGGGTCAAGCACGCATCCCTAGGGCCAAGCACGCATCCCTAGGGCCAAGCACCCATCCCTAGGGCCAAGCACCCATCCCTAGGGCCAAGCACCCATCCCTAGGGCCAAGCACGCATCCCTAGGGCCAAGCACGCATCCCTAGGGCCTAGCACGCATCCCTAGAGCCAAGCACGCATCCCTAGAGCCAAGCACGCATCCCTAGGGCCAAGCACCCATCCCTAGGGCCAAGCACCCATCCCTAGGGCCAAGCACCCATCCCTAGGGCCAAGCACCCATCCCTAGGGCCAAGCACGCATCCCTAGGGCCAAGCAGGGATGCATGAAAATTAAATCACAGACAATCCCTTCCCGCTGGAAATCACACTATCTGATAAAAAAAAAATAATTCAAAGTTTCTGTACTTTTTAAATTACATCTAACCCCCCTCCCCCCCCCCCGCCCCCCCCGCCCCCCTCCATGGCCCTGGCAGCCTGGCCTGATGCCCAAGGATGTAGGTCAGGATATCTCAACTTGCGAGGTTACTGGACAACCTATTCACTGTCACTACGAGGTCGTATTAATAACACAGAAAATGGCCCCCCACAGCCTAATAAGCACCACACGCTTAGGAAATAAGGTTACGAGATGATATCGTGGCTATGTAATGGGATCAAACGCTCGTCCCTGTAAATCTTTTATGCCAGTAACATCAGAAACCAATATACAGCTCACTTTTGTATCTGTGCTTGCAAGGTGGGCTGTGTCTTCCAGAATCACGCACCCATACCTTGAGATGACTTCGGGGTTTAATCGTCCCCGCGGCCCGGTCCTCGACCGGGCCTCCTCGTTGCTGGACTGATCAACCAGGCTGTTGGATGCTGTTAAATTTTAATTTACTAGTGATTGTACACCTAGACACCCTCTCCCCCCTAGTGACATATTAAGCCTATTTCAGACCCTCCACCCTCCCCCAATCTACCCTCTTGAGATTATCTTGAGATGATTTCGGGGCTTTAGTGTCCCCGCGGCCCCGGTCCTCGACCAGGCCTCCACCCCCAGGAAGCAGCCCGTGACAGCTGACTAACACCCAGGTACCTACTTTACTGCTAGGTAACAGCGGCATAGGCTGAAAGAAACTATGCCCGTTGTTTCTCGCCGGCGCCTGGGATCGAACCCAGGACCACAAGTCCACAAGTCCAGCGTGCTGTCCGCTCGGCAGAACACACAAAACATACATCAGCTGCTGTTCAAACTCTGCTGATCACTTGAAGTATCGACCGAAACGGAAGACAATGAACAGACACGAGGCTGCTCTCCCTCCCTCCCTCGCCAACCCTCAACTCTCTCCTGCTTTTCTAACAAAGATTATCGATCTCTTACCTACCTTGAGGCTACCTTGAGGTGCTTTCGGGGCTTGGTGGACCAAACTCTCACAAGTCGAGCCTGGCTTCGGGCCGGGCTTGGGGAGTAGAAGAACTCCCAGAACCCCATCAACCAGGTATATGTGGGCCTGCGGGCCGCTCCAAGCAACAGCCTGGTGGACCAAACTCTCACAAGTCGAGCCTGGCTTCGAGCCGGGCTTGGGGGAGTAGAAGAACTCCCAGAACCCCATCAACCAGGTATATGTGGGCCTGCGGGCCGCTCCAAGCAACAGCCTGGTGGACCAAACTCTCACAAGTCAAGCCTGGCCTCGGGCCGGGCTTGGGGAGTAGAAGAACTCCCAGAACCCCATCAACCAGGTATATGTGGGCCTGCGGGCCGCTCCAAGCAACAGCCTGGTGGACCAAACTCTCACAAGTCGAGCCTGGCCTCGGGCCGGGCTTGGGGGAGTAGAAGAACTCCCAGAACCCCATCAACCAGGTATATGTGGGCCTGCGGGCCGCTCCAAGCAACAGCCTGGTGGACCAAACTCTCACAAGTCAAGCCTGGCCTCGGGCCGGGCTTGGGGGAGTAGAAGAACTCCCAGAACCCCATCAACCAGGTATATGTGGGCCTGCGGGCCGCTCCAAGCAACAGCCTGGTGGACCAAACTCTCACAAGTCGAGCCTGGCCTCGGGCCGGGCTTGGGGAGTAGAAGAACTCCCAGAACCCCATCAACCAGGTATATGTGGGCCTGCGGGCCGCTCCAAGCAACAGCCTGGTGGACCAAACTCTCACAAGTCAAGCCTGGCCTCGGGCCGGGCTTGGGGAGTAGAAGAACTCCCAGAACCCCATCAACCAGGTATATGTGGGCCTGTGGGCCGCTCCAAGCAACAGCCTGGTGGACCAAACTCTCACAAGTCAAGCCTGGCCTCGGGCCGGGCTTAGGGGGTAGAAGAACTCCCAGAACCCCATCAACCAGGTATATGTGGGCCTGCGGGCCGCTCCAAGCAACAGCCTGGTGGACCAAACTCTCACAAGTCAAGCCTGGCCTCGGGCCGGGCTTGGGGAGTAGAAGAACTCCCAGAACCCCATCAACCAGGTATATGTGGGCCTGCGGGCCGCTCCAAGCAACAGCCTGGTGGACCAAACTCTCACAAGTCAAGCCTGGCCTCGGGCCGGGCTTGGGGAGTAGAAGAACTCCCAGAACCCCATCAACCAGGTATATGTGGGCCTGCGGGCCGCTCCAAGCAACAGCCTGGTGGACCAAACTCTCACAAGTCAAGCCTGGCCTCGGGCCGGGCTTGGGGAGTAGAAGAACTCCCAGAACCCCATCAACCAGGTATATGTGGGCCTGCGGGCCGCTCCAAGCAACAGCCTGGTGGACCAAACTCTCACAAGTCAAGCCTGGCCTCGGGCCGGGCTTGGGGAGTAGAAGAACTCCCAGAACCCCATCAACCAGGTATATGTGGGCCTGCGGGCCGCTCCAAGCAACAGCCTGGTGGACCAAACTCTCACAAGTCAAGCCTGGCCTCGGGCCGGGCTTGGGGAGTAGAAGAACTCCCAGAACCCCATCAACCAGGTATATGTGGGCCTGCGGGCCGCTCCAAGCAACAGCCTGGTGGACCAAACTCTCACAAGTCAAGCCTGGCCTCGGGCCGGGCTTGGGGAGTAGAAGAACTCCCAGAACCCCATCAACCAGGTATATGTGGGCCTGCGGGCCGCTCCAAGCAACAGCCTAGTGGACCAAACTCTCACAAGTCAAGCCTGGCCTCGGGCCGGGCTTGGGGAGTAGAACAACTCCCAGAACCCCATCAACCAGGTATCAACCAGGCTTAGTGTCCCCGCGGCCCGGTCGTCGACCAGGCCTCCTGGTTGCTGGGACCCGCGCTGTATGTTAAAAACAAAAAATTGCTGCAGTACATTTTTTACAGCTTTTTAACATTTGAAAAAAAATCTTGCCTATATATGAATCCTCTTGCAAATTCCAGACGCCAAATACCGCAAATTCCAGTCGCCAAATACCGCAAATTCCAGTCGCCAAATACCGCAAATTCCAGTCGCCAAATACCGCAAATTCCAGTCGCCAAATACCGCAAATTCGTCGCCAAATACCGCAAATTCCAGCCGCCAAATACAGCAAATTCCAGTCGCCAAATACCGCAAATCCCAGCCGCCAAATACCGCAAATTCCAGTCGCCAAATACCGCAAATCCCAGCCGCCAAATACAGCAAATTCCAGTCGCCAAATACCGCAAATCCCAGCCGCCAAATACAGCAAATTCCAGTCGCCAAATACCGCAAATCCCAGCCGCCAAATACAGCAAATTCCAGTCGCCAAATATCACGTTATCAAATGGTAAAGGAATATTCGCGGCAAGTGGCATGTCGTGTCTAATGCGTCTCATATTTGACGTAATGGTGAGCCTGTCATTTACACCTTTGTATTGGGCAGTTTCATGGCGATATCCACTCGTTAGGGGGAAGAGGATATCCACTTGTGTCAAATGCTGCACATGGATATCCGGTGTCCTGATTTATAGACGAGGGCGTGGCTGGCGTCTCAGCGCACAAGAGAACCATTCCTTGGATGGTTCTGGGTTCTAGGAGACTCGAACTCTGGACCCCATGTGTATTTGTGAGGCCAAAGCCCTCATGTGTGGGGTTCATCGAAGTCCTATTGCTTGGATGGTATTTCAATCTTTTGCTTGAATCAACTTTCACGCGATGCAAAGTGTATCTATTAAAGTAACATAGAATGGTGAAACTTAAGTGCTGTTGTGTAGAGAACTAGATGCGAGCTGCCTACACCAACAGCCTGGGTGATCACTGACTAGGGTGGTTACAAGAGGCTCTAGGACCGAGACCAGAGGCACCAAGGCTCAGACTAGTGTTCAAGGTCCACCACAAATCTAAGACGAGCACAATCGCGATACTCCCAGCAACCAAAGAATGGGACTCGATACCCTTTTGTCAGTGACGTTCCAATATTTACTGGTGTTTACTCCTTTCCCTTGTATCTCCTCCACGCCCCCTTCCTTGCCCCCTTCCTTCCCCCTTCCTTCCTCTCTCCCTCCCTCCCTCCCTTCCTCTCTCCCACCCACTGTCTCGCTCTGTGAAGGTGCGGCAGTGGTGGGAACAGACGTGACGTAGTAGGGAAGGCTGGCTGGCTGGCTGGCTGGCTGGATGCCTGGTCTTGGCCCACATACGACTCAAGTGCCAGCATCAAGTGCCAGCATCAAGGTCGGCTGGGGTGCCACGCGCCTCAAACCCGCCCACCAACACCACCCTCACAAGCGGCGCGTATTCCCCCTCCACCATGGCCTTAGTCCCTGGCGTCTGGGGAGAAAATGCAGGGTTAAAATAAACATATAAAACATGGATTAGAGGCACGGGAGACATCTCCCGTCACGCAGGGTGCAGTCGCACCTCCACAGATCTCCAGTATCAGCTCTTGATACTGGTAATGGCTCAAAAGGGCCACCACTTACGGGCTATTCATGCCCGTGCTCTACCTTTTGAGTGGCTTCATCTTCATCTTAACACATTCACAAGGGAGACATCTCCCGTCACGCAGGGTGCAGTCGCACCTCCACAGATCTCCAGTATCAGCTCTTGATACTGGTAATGGCTCAAAAGGGCCACCACTTACGGGCTATTCATGCCCGTGCTCTACCTTTTGAGTGGCTTCATCTTCATCTTAACACATTCACAAGGGAGACATCTCCCGTCACGCAGGGTGCAGTCGCACCTCCACAGATCTCCAGTATCATCTATTGATACTGGTAATGGCTCAAAAGGGCCACCACTTACGGGCTATTCATGCCCGTGCTCTACCTTTTGAGTGGCTTCATCTTCATCTTAACACATTCACAAGGGAGACATCTCCCGTCACGCAGGGTGCAGTCGCACCTCCACAGATCTCCAGTATCAGCTCTTGATACTGGTAATGGCTCAAAAGGGCCACCACTTACGGGCTATTCATGCCCGTGCTCTACCTTTTGAGTGGCTTCATCTTCATCTTAACACATTCACAAGGGAGACATCTCCCGTCACGCAGGGTGCAGTCGCACCTCCACAGATCTCCAGTATCATCTATTGATACTGGTAATGGCTCAAAAGGGCCACCACTTACGGGCTATTCATGCCCGTGCTCTACCTTTTGGGTGGCTTAATCTTCAATCAATCAATCAATCTGGATTAGAGGGAGAGGGAGATGGCGCCTGCTAAGGAATATTGCTTGCGTCTAAAGGCCGATTGATTTATGGAATAAAATAAAAATCATTACGTTAAGGCGCAAGACTAACATGACTGGTTTTGTGTACAATTCACTTGGACAAGGAGATGGGATGCCCAAACACTTCCATCATCGAGAAACGAACCCGGAGCTCGCAGGAAGCGAGACCCTTCACTATCTTGAGATTATCTTGAGGTGATTTCGGGACTTTTTAGTGTCCCCGCGGCCCGATCCTCGACCAGGCCTCCACCCCCAGGAAGCAGCCCGTGACAGCTGACTAACACCCAGGTACCTATTTTACTGCTAGGTAACAGGGGCATTCAGGGTGAAAGAAACTTTGCCCATTTGTTTCTGCCTCGTGCGGGAATCGAACCCGCGCCACAGAATTACGAGTCCTGCGCGCTATCCACCAGGCTACGAGGCCCCTACGAGGCCGAGGGGGGTTGAGCATTTTCCGCCCTGAAGACGGACTCTTCTCTCCAGTTCTTGTGGGGTATATATATATTACAATTATTACAGCCTAAGAGTTACAAAATAATAGCAAACTTTACAATAATGGCAGAGGAGCGACGCTGCAACGATGCAGGACAAGAGTATCAACATTACAGCCTACCTTACGTACCTTGAGGCTACCTTGAGGTGCTTCCGGGGCTTAGTGTCCCCGCGGCCCGGTCGTCGACCAGGCCTCCTGGTTGCTGGACTGATCAACCAGGCTGTCTGAAGTGTGCAAGCAGTTTTGCTCCCTGTGTAGCGAGGTTATCTTGGAGGTTATTTTGAGGTTATTTTGAGGATTTCTGGAAATCCTCAAGATACTTGAGGATTTCATGGACTTGAGGAAAAGGAGGATTTTAGCGTTCCCGCGGCCCAGTCCTCGACCAGGCCTCCACCTTGGATGGATTAAAATCAAAGCACTGTGTCCAATTCTGAGACCAGTGGCTCAATAGCCTTGCAGGTGATCCACCGGCTCTACCACACTAACCCAGGGTTCGACCCCCTCCTCTGACGAAACCCAGGCTATCAAGCCTTGAACCACCTTCCAACGTGAGAAAAAGATAGGAGCAAGATAGGAGGAAGTCTGCTATCTTGATATCCACAGCTTCCACAGTCTGCACGACACGAAGGCACCAGTTGCGGGGCCCAGGAGCTAACACCCGTCCAACCAACGCAACGAGGAGAGTCCACATTTGTTTCAGATTTAGCTACTCAGAACGAAGTGTCCATGTAGCACGGTCTATGGCGAGCCCGTAAACTAGAGTCCACAACATGTGATCGATGCTAAACATCCGGCTTAGCCAAGCATGCTGACGGACACCCGGCCCTGACCAGACGGTAATGGGGAAAAATGGCCACAAGCGGGGCGCGGGGAGCAATAATTTGCTGGATCAAGAGCACGCGAAGGGCCTCTGCGGGCTCCTGCAGCTGGAAAATGATTAGCAACTGAAAACAAGTACTATAAAATGCCTTTAAGTCTTCACTAGACAAGCATTTAGTACAAGTCGAGCCGGTCGGCCGAGCGGACAGCACGCTGGACTTGTGGTCCTGGGTTCGATCCCAGGCGCCGGCGAGAAACAATGGGCAGAGTTTCTTTCACCCTATGCCCCTGTTACCTAGCAGTAAAATAGGTACCTGGGTGTTAGTCAGCTGTCACGGGCTGCTTCCTAGGGGTGGAGGCCTGGTCGAGGACCGGGCCGCGGGGACACTAAAAGCCCCGAAATCATCTCAAGATAACCTCTAGATAAGAAGTCAAACGAGCATCTGAAGGCTCTGCTACACACACAAAATCACCCAGTAACTAGCATGACCATTACTTCACTAACTGCTAGTTCCCACTAAGATCAAACTACAATGAGCTTATCAAATAAACTCGTCTCTATGGCCAGGTTCACTAGGGTTCCTAATGAACCCTAATATTTATAAAAACAAATGAAGGAGAAGAGAGGAAGAAGGCATTTTCTTATTGATTAGACGGAGAGATTAAAGATAGCGAAAAGCTGGAGAAATGTGACGTATTATGTTAGACGCGCTGGCCGCCTTGCTGACACGATGGGTGAGGAGGAGGCTGAGCTTGTTCTCTAAGAGAGTTGGAGCTGAAGGACTAGACACGGGAGACATCTCCCGTCACGTAGGGTGCAGTCGCACCTCCACAGATCTCCAGTATCATCTATTGATACTGGTAATGGCTCAAAAGGGCCACCACTTACGGGCTATTCATGCCCGTGCCACCTTTTGGGTGGCTTAATCTTTATCAATCAATCAATCAATCAGCTGAAGGAACGATTGAAGGGGACATGGGAGAGGCAGGCAGGCAGGCAGGCAGGCAGGCAGGCAGGCAGGCAGGCAGGCAGGCAGGCAGGCAGGCAGGCAGGCAGGTAGGTAGGTAGGTAGGTAGGCAGGCAGGCAGGCAGCCCCGGCAGGCAGGCAGGCAGCCCCGGCAGACTCCCCGGCAGACTCCCCGGCAGACATCACTGCTGGCGACTCAAACCCAAGGATACGAACCGCCTTGCATTATCGGGCCTCGGCACCTACAGGCTGACGCCGCTACACGTCAGCGCAGACATCTGCTGACGTTTCACCCACCACAGTACCCCCCAATGCACGTCCACAACCCCCCATTTTCCCCCCACCCAACCCTTCATATTCCGATACCAACGCGAATCAATCTCCCATCCCCCCCCACACCCACCCACCCACACCCACCCACCCACACCCACACACACACACCCACACACCCACACCCACACACCCCATTCTTACTACCGTGGCACTGGCATAATTCTACGCCAATCGCGTCATTTCAACTACCGTAAGATGAGCCACACCCCCCTACCCGGAGGCCTCAAGTATAGAGCAATATGAAAGGGGGAAATACTGCTCATTGAAGTAGTGGGTGTCGGCTGACGGGGAAATTTGTGTAGGGGAAGGGGGAGGGGGGGGAATTTGTGTAGGGGAAAGGGGGGGGAGGGGAATTTTGTGTAGGGAAGGAGGGGGGGGTAATATTAGGCACTGAGGGGGGGGATGGATTTACTGTAATAGTTCTTGGGTTGAGAGTGGGGGAGGTGGATTTCTGGCTGTGGAGGGATTGGAGGAGGGGGGAGTGGATTTCTAGGCGTTGGGGGGGAAGAGGGTGGATTTCTAGGCGTTGGGGGGGGAAGAGGGTGGATTTCTAGGCGTTGGGGGGTGGAAGAGGGTGGATCTCTAGGCGTTGGGGGATGGGAAGGGGGGTGGGATTTCTCTCGTAGGGAAGGAGGGGGGGGGGGGGGTTCAGGTTATGAAGTTATACGATATTCAGATCTCTCAAACCACAATCACATGGCGTGAACAATGGGACAGTGATCAAGAGGCAGCAACATGTGGGGGATTGTAAGGTGATTGTTGATTGTGGCTTCCATGTTTACGGTTCAAGCAGATTTGCTGGGAGATTGTAGCGAGCTGAATTAGCATTTATTAGTGAAGCTAAACCGTCAAGCAGTATGATCATTAACTTGCTCCCGTTTGCTTGGGCCAGAAACCATCGCCCCCAGGTGTGGTGGTGACGGAGTGGTGGTGACGGAGTGGTGGTGACGGAGTGGTGGTGACGGTGACTGGTAGTGATGATGGTGGTGGTGATGGAGGAGGCGCCGTCGACGAGCAATGGCGCCAGTGGTGACCGAGTTTGACCAGTTGTGAGTCAGCGAAGCATTGGACCCCCTGAAGCAGGACGGGTTCTTGCCCCTCTCTCTCTCCCTCTCTATCTCTCTCTCCCTCTCTATCTCTCTCTCCCCCCCCCTCTCTCTCTCTCTCTCCCCCCCCCTCTCTCTCTCCCTTCCCTTCCCTCTCTCTCTCTCCCCTCTCTCTCTCTCTCTCCCCCCCTCTCTCTCTCTCTCCCCCCCCTCTCTCTCTCTCCCCCCCTCTCTCTCTCTCTCCCCCCCCTCTCTCTCCCTCTCTCCCTCTCTCCCCCTCCCTCTCCCTGCTTCGTACCGTCGTACCGGGTACTGTACCTCCAGGTTGTCTCTGTACCTTCAACGGCAAAGTTGATTCAATAACATTACCGCCAAAGTTTCAGAGTGATCGAGCATTCACCGCAGTCCTAATGCCCTATTCTCTCTACGTTTACAAGAGGCCCTGGTATACCTTATTCGTTATCCTCGATATTTTGTATGTAGTGACCATGTCCCATCTGCTAAGGTTGAGAGAGTTTGCCATGTACTAAGTGAGAGAGTACATGTGACTTAAAGTTAATTCAATTAGATTTGTTTTAACATTTTTGACTTCCCGATTCCTGTAGCTACTGCCTTCTTTCAAAAAATCATGACCTTACACTTGGTATGGTTGAACTCTTGTAGCCATGTGTTTTCCAACGCTCCCTAACCGGTTATTCTCTTAAATTAGAAACTGTTACAATGCTGCTACTCGGTCCCCTGGCAGCCTGGTCAGGGACCGAGCCGCTTGGGCACTGGTCTTCTGAATCAACTGAAAGTAACCCTAATTTAGAAAAAAATAATTGTCTTCCTCTAGAGGTACTGGTGTTAATAGAGCCCGGAGGAGAACGGGAGACTAAAGAGGCTCAACAGAGGTAGTTAGACAGAAGGAGAAGTTAGACCTTTAGAAGTTGGACACAAAGGAGGCCTTGTAAACCAGAAGTTGATACCTGGTTGATACCTTACTGAGGTATCAACCTGCAACCTGGTTGATACCTTACTGAGGTATCAACCTGCAACCTGGTTGATACCTTACTGAGGTATCAACCTGCAACCTGGTTGATACCTTACTGAGGTATCAACCTGCAACCTGGTTGATACCTTACTGAGGTATCAACCTGCAACCTGGTTGATACCTTACTGAGGTATCAACCTGCAACCTGGTTGATACCTTACTGAGGTATCAACCTGCAACCTGGTTGAAGTTGCAGTCCATGTTTTATTTTCCACCGCCAGACGTCGCGATACATTTATACAAAACCAGGATAAGTGCATTGACATCTGTCACCTGCTTGACACCTGGTTGATGGGGTTCTGGGAGTTCTTCTACTCCCCAAGCCCGGCCCGAGGCCAGGGCTTGGGGAGTCTTGTCAAGTCAAACTTGTGAGAGTTTGGTCCACCAGGCTGTTGCTTGGAGCGGCCCGCAGGCCCACATATACCTGGTTGATGGGGTTCTGGGAGTTGTTCTACTCCCCCAAGTCCGGCCCGAGGCCAGGCTTGACTTGTGAGAGTTTGGTCCACCAGGCTGTTGCTTGGAGCGGCCCGCAGGCCCACATATACCTGGTTGATGGGGTTCTGGGAGTTCTTCTACTCCCCAAGCCCGGCCCGAGGCCAGGCTTGACTTGTGAGAGTTTGGTCCACCAGGCTGTTGCTTGGAGCGGCCCGCAGGCCCACATATACCTGGTTGATGGGGTTCTGGGAGTTCTTCTACTCCCCAAGCCCGGCCCAAGGCCAGGCTTGACTTGTGAGAGTTTGGTCCACCAGGCGATAGACAGGTCACAGCAATGGGTTCGAGCCCCGAGCATATTAACAGTAGAGAAAGCTAGTACACTCGTGTAACTGGTCCAACAGGTGGGAGGTACTACGAGTACACCCCCCCCCGCCCCCCTCACACCTGCACAGGTGAGGCGGCCCACAAGTGAGAGCGCCAAGGTGCCTCGATCATGAATGAACCAGCAGACCAGCTGGCGAGACTCCAGGTAGAGTACCACGTGTACTCCCAAGTCAGCTGATCCAATGTCAACAAAAAGAGAAAGAGAAAGAGAGAGAGAGAGAGAGAGAGAGAGAGAGAGAGAGAGAGGAGGGGGGAGGGGGGATGCTGATACCAAAGGGTGATACCAACTGTTATCTTGAGATGATTTCGGGGATTAGCGACCCCGCGGCCCGGGTCTCGACCAGGCCTCCTTTTTGTTACACCCCCCCCTCCCAGGAAGCAGCCTGTAGCAGCTGTCTAACTCCCAGGTACCTATTTACTGCTAGGTAACAGGGGGGGGGGGCATTAGGGTGAAAGAAACTCTGTCCATTTGTTTCCGCCTCCACCGGGGATCGAACCCGGAACTTCAGGACTATGAATCCGAAGCGCTGTCCACTCAGCTATCAGCCCCCCCCCCCCCAGAGCCCTGAAGTGTTGCCTCAAGAAGTGAAGATAAAGCAGAAAGAAGAGGTGGAGGAAAGATAAAAGAGAGAATTAAGATATGCTACTTTTGCTAAGTTAACTAATAAATTTGGACAAGGAAATGGATCTAAGACATCGACACGCTGAAGGACTAATCACGGTTGTTGTTGTTATAGATTCAGCTACTCTGAAGAAGTTCCAAGTAGCACGGGCTATGGAGAGCCCGTAACTATTCACGGCGTCTCAGGCGCCTTAATAACCTGGTCATCAACGCCATATATAAGAAAAAGAAAATGCTCGACACTTAAAAAGAATGAATTTACATTTTAGCGTATTTACGACCAATTATTTTTAAAGCACATGTACATATGCAAGGTAGGTGTGTGTGTGTGTGTGTGTGTGTGTGTGTGTGTGTGTGTGTGTGTGTGTGTGTGTGTGTGTGTGTGTACTCACCTAGTTGTGTTTGCGGGGGTTGAGCTCTGGCTCTTTGGTCCCTGTGTGTGTGTGTGTGTGTGTGTGTGTGTGTGTGTGTGTGTGTGTGTGTGTGTGTGTGTGTGTGTGTGTGTGTGTGTGTGTGTGTGTGTGTGTGTGTGTGTATGTGTGTGTGTGTGTGTACTCACCTAATTGTACTCACCTAATTGTGCTTGCGGGGGTTGAGCTCTGGCTCTTTGGTCCCGCCTCTCAACCGTCAATCAACTGGTGTACAGATTCCTGAGCCTATTGGGCTCTATCATATCTACATTTGAAACTGTGAATGGAGTCAGCCTCCACCACATCACTTCCTAATGCATTCCATTTGCTAACTACTCTGACACTGAAAAAGTTCTTTCTAACGTCTCTGTGGCTCATTTGGGTACTCAGCTTCCACCTGTGTCCCCTTGTTCGCGTCCCACCAGTGTTGAAAAGTTCATCCTTGTTTACCCGGTCGATTCCCCTGAGGATTTTGTAGGTTGTGATCATGTCCCCCCTTACTCTTCTGTCTTCCAGTGTCGTGAGGTGCATTTCCCGCAGCCTTTCCTCATAACTCATGCCTCTTAGTTCTGGGACTAGTCTAGTAGCATACCTTTGGACTTTTTCCAGCTTCGTCTTGTGCTTGACAAGGTACGGGCTCCATGCTGGGGCCGCATACTCCAGGATTGGTCTTACATATGTGGTGTACAAGATTCTGAATGATTCCTTACACAGGTTCCTGAACGCCGTTCTGTGTGTGTGTGTGTGTGTGTGTACACACATGCACGCACGCGCGCGCGCACACACACACACACACACACACACACACACACACACACACACACACACACACACACACACACACACACACACACACACACACACACACACACACCCCTATAGAGCCCAGTAGGATCAGGAATCTGTACACAAGTTGATTGACAGTCGAGGCGGGACCAAGAGCCAGAGCTCAACCGAAAGCACAACTAGGTGAGTACACAAGGTCCATAATTCCCCCCCCCCCAGTGATTCACCTATGCAATTCACAGAATTAAAAAAAAGCAAAAAAACAATACTGAAGATGACTCATGATTCACCTGCCTGACGGTGCGCGCGCGCGCGCTCACCTATCAGTAATCACCTACTTGTATTAGAAGGGGGGATGAGCCTCGGCTCTTGGGTCCCGACTCTCAACCCTTAAAATCGACTGGTGAATAGAGGTTATCTTGAGGTTATCTTGAGATGATTTCGGGACTTTTAGTGTCCCCCGCTGCCCGGTCCTCGACCAGGCCTCCACCCTCAGGAAGCAGCCCGTGACAGCTGACTAACACCCAGGTACCTGTTTACTACTAGGTAACAGGGGGGGCATCAGGGTGAAAGAAACATTTTGCCCATTTGTCTCCGCCTCCACCGGGGATCGAACCCGGAACTACGAATCCGAAACGCTGTCTACCCAGCTGTCAGGCGCCCTGATGGTGGTAAATTTTGTACGATTCACGTAACTTTAGTTCAATAGTTTCTATTTCTCTACCTAACCTTCTTCGCCGTTCTTGAGATAGGGTGCGACTCTCAAGTTGTTCCGCGATTCGTTTTCTTCGCCTATATAGGGAACGACGTTCCCGTTCCAATCTGCATCTCTTCCTCTTTTTATATGTGCTTCAGCCTACAGTTCAGACCTATTGTCTTGTGTATGACCCTCTGTCCTGCGTGACAGTGAATACCAGCATTATCCTCACTTTAATAAGACTATCAAAATCCTTAGATTAGGCAAAATTTTAATTAATTTTGTCAATAAAGATGTTAATAACAATAATAATTCCTCTTTTTTTCTTAGGAGTATGCGGTTTTAGCATATTTCTAGAGCTACTGAGCTTATCTTTTCCCAGGCACTGGTTCAGGTTTGCATTTTCTAGCTGTTCTTCCCAGCTTATTCCTGTGAAGTCCTGGTTTATTTCCTCCCAGTTAATCTATTATGAAAATTGTCTGTCTGCGAGTGTAGAACAACTCTGTTAACTGTCAACAGGTAATAATTCAGTATTAGAGAAATTGACAGTTACCGTCTAGCAAGAAAAACAGACGGAGAGTTCCAATCTTTAACAGACCTTTGTACTACCGAGGACAATCCACCTATTCCACCATTCCTAGTCCGGCAATCATGTTTGACGGCCTGAACAGCTATAGACTAGAAGACTGTTGGTGCTTGCAGCTCGCAATCTGGCGCAACATTAAGAAGAAAACGTGTCAAGTTTCCTCCTTAAGTCAAGTGGATATCACCTTAAACCAGTCAGGAAATTTACAGCCCGCCGGAAAGTCTGAAAGGAACATTTTGTTCATCTTCCGGCAGACTTTCCGCCCCCTTACTCTCCCCGCTGTCAAGGAGGCAGCCGGCCAAGGAGGCAGCCGGCCGAGGAGGCAGCCGGCCGAGGAGGCAGCCGGCCGAGGAGGCAGCCGGCCGAGGAGGCAGCCGGCCGAGGAGGCAGCCGGCCGAGGAGGCAGCCGGCCGAGGAGGCAGCCGGCCGAGGAGGCAGCCGGTCAAGGAGGCAGCCGGCCAAGGAGGCAGCCGGCCAAGGAGGCAGCCGGCCGAGGAGGCAGCCGGCCGAGGAGGCAGCCGGCCGAGGAGGCAGCCGGCCGAGGAGGCAGCCGGCCGAGGAGGCAGCCGGCCGAGGAGGCAGCCGGCCGAGGAGGCAGCCGGCCGAGGAGGCAGCCGGCCGAGGAGGCAGCCGGCCAAGGAGGCAGCCGGCCGAGGAGGCAGCCGGCCGAGGAGGCAGCCGGCCGAGGAGGCAGCCGGCCGAGGAGGCAGCCGGCCAAGGAGGCAGCCAAGGAAGGAGCCGGCAGAGAGAGAAGGGCAAGGAGAATAAGAAAAGACAAACGAAGGGAGGATAGTGAAAATTGAGTAGATCATTGCAAGAGAATTTAATCTTTGACCTCTTAACGCACGGAAACCTGACCCAAAGCGACACCTGAGATAGGGACCCAATTAGCGCATCACGAACTAATCCATCTCCCTCCTTACACACACTCGGTATTATACACCTTTCTTGCCCCTCGAAAGACTTGACAAGAGCGTCGTGCGAGTTGCCAGGAGTTTGATATATGGGTCAAATTATCCGGATATCAGCTGTACGCTATCGTGACCTCTCTTGAAGGGGGGTAGAAATAGCCTAAGCTACTCTATCCCTTTGAGATGTATTTATTGCTTATCTCAATAAACATACTTGAACTTGAACCTCTCTTGACAGTCTTAAAATGACATCTGATGACCCTTAACGATGCCAGACATGTTGGTAATCACTGCCGTATATTTCTGGTTCAATCATTTCATCACAACTACTCGACTATCTGTTTGCAACAACCAATCAAAACACCAGGATGAACATACCATGTTGTTGACCAGGGGGCAGGTTCACGAAAGCACTTACGCAAGCACTTACGAACGTGTACATCTTTCCTCAATCTTTGACGGCTTTGGTTACATTTATTAAACAGTTTACAAGCATGAAAACTTGCCAATCAACTGTTGTTATTGTTATAAACAGCCTCCTGGTGCTTCGGAGCTCATTAACTGTTTAATAATTGTAAACAAAGCCGCCAAAGATTGAGAAAAGATGTACAGGTTCGTAAGTGTTTGCGTAAGTGCTTTCGTGAATCTGGCCCCAGACCACACACTAGAAGGTGAAGGGACGACGACGTTTCGATCCGTCCTGGACCATTCTCACAATCGACTCCAGAATGGTCCAGGACGGACCGAAACGTCGTCATCGTCCCTTCACCTTCTAGTGTATGGTCTGGTCAACATAATTTAGCCACGTTATTGTGACTCATCGCCTGCAACATACCATGATCTCACTAGGAACCATTACAGAAGCAACAGCCTGTTGGACCAAGCTCGCAAGTCGAGCCCGGTTTGGGGAGTAGAACAATTCCCAGAACCCCATCAAGTAGGTCAGACACCAACGATCGTTTGAGTACTCCAATTACAACATAACACTTGCAACAAGGCTAGTAGGCGGGGCCTCAGGAGCTAGACCTCACTTCCCCGCACTCATAGGTAAGTGTTACCGAGAACTCAGTTTGCAAAAGCAATCTGGACCTTTTGTCAACAAACTTTAGAAGAATGGCAGCTAGACTTATCACAGTCTGATAATGACCTGCACTGAACAAGACTTTCACCAACGCCTTCACAAAGCGGCTACTGTGCCCACCTCCACACACACACACACACACACACACACACACACACACACACACACACACACACGGGAGCCCCCACACAATAGAGCCCAATAGGCTAAGGAATCTATACACCTGTTGATTGACGGTTGAGAGGCGGGACCAAAGAATCAGAGCTCAACCTCCGCAAGCACAGTTAGGTGAGTACGTACACACACACACACACACACACACACACAACACACACACACACACACACACACACACACACACACACACACACACACACACACACACAACACACACAACACACACAACACACACACACACACACACACACTGCAGACTTCACGGGAAATCGAACACCGTACCAACAGTGAAGCGAGGCTGACGACCCGAATTTCAGCGCCATGAATGTCGGCGGTAACAACGGGTTACGACACGACTTACGACGCCTCTGGACGATCCCGACGGAGCTTACGACAAGCTGAAGGTGTTCGATACCCCTACAACCGGTAGAAGAAAAGTGGATGATATCCGCCCTACGTATCGAAGTCTTGAGGTGATTTCGGGGCTCAATGTCCCCCGCGGCCCGGTCCTCGACCAGGCCTCCGAGGGAGTAAAAAAATAAGAGAGGTTACCCACCTTACCTTGAGACAGCATACAAGACGAACACAAAGGAGAGGAGACAAATCTTGAGATGTTATCTTGAGATGATTTCGGGGCTATTTAGTGTCCCCGCGGCCCGGTCCTCGACCAGGCCTCCACCCCCAGGAAGCAGCCCGTGACAGCTGACTAACACCCAGGTACCTATTTTACTGCTAGGTAACAGGGGCATAGGGTGAAAGAAACTCTGCCCATTGTTTCTCGCCGGCGCCTGGGATCGAACCCAGGACCACAGGATCACAAATCCAGCGTGCTGTCCGCTCGGCCGACCGGCTCCCAGGGTCGTGAGGTAAGGGGGTCGTGAGGTAAGGGGGTCGTGAGGTAAGGGGGTCGTGAGGTAAGGGGGTCGTAAGCTAAGGGAGTCGTAAGCTAAGGGAGTCGTAAGCTAAGGGGGTCGTAAGCTAAGGGGGTCGTAAGCTAAGGGGGTCGTAAGCTAAGGTGGTCGTAAGCTAAGGTGGTCGTAAGCTAAGGTGGTCGTAAGCTGAGGTGGTCGTAAGCTGAGGTGGTCGTAAGCTAAGGTGGTCGTAAGCTAAAGGGTCGTAAGCTAAGGGGTCGTAAGCTAAGGTGGTCGTAAGCTAAGGGGTCGTAAGCTAAGGGGTCGTAAGCTAAGGGGACAAGGGGGCGGTGGTCAAGATATCTCCAAGGAAGTCCACGAACTTGACCACAAATTACCCTTAATTCCTCCTCGACCCAAAGTTAAGGGCAACATCTATTCATGGCTACAGTTAAGCATAACTTTATCTCCGTTAGGGAGGAAGGGAAGAGAGAGAGAGAGAGAGAGAGAGAGAGAGAGAGAGAGAGAGAGAGAGAGAGAGAGAGAGAGAGAGAGAGAGAGAGAGAGAGAGAGAGAGAGAGAGAGGGAGGAGAAGAGGGGGAGGGAGGAAGAGGGAGGGGAGGGGAGGAGGGAGGAGAGGGAAGGGAAGGGAAGGAAGGATGGAAGGGAAGGGAAGGGAAGGAAAGGAAGGATGGAAGGGAAGGGAAGGGAAGGGAAGGAAGGGAAGGGAAGGGAAGGGAAGGGAAGGGGAAGGGAAGGGAAGGGAAGGGAAGGGAAGGGGAGAGAGAGAGGGAGGAAGGGAAGGGAGAGAGAGAGGGAAGGAAGGGAAGAGAGAGAGAGAGAGGGAGGAAGGGAAGGGAGAGAGAGAGGAGAGGAGGAGGGAAGGAGAGAGAGAGAGAGGAGGAGGAAGGGGAGAGAGAGAGAGAGAGGAGGAAGGGGGAGAGAGAGAGGAGAGGAAGGGAAGAGAGAGAGAGAGAGGGAGAAGAAGGGAAGGGAAGGGAGAGAGAGAGAGGGAGGAAGGGAAGGGAGAGAGAGAGGGAGGAAGGGAAGGGAGGAGAGAGAGAGAGAGGGAAGAAGGGAAGGGAGAGAGAGAGAGAGAGGAGAGAGTAAGCAAGACAAGGACAATAAAGCTAGCAACAAGAGAAAACTAAGAAGGAAGGAAGGCTACGTACAGTGATAAAGACAGCCAATTTAAGGACACAAGACATACCAGTATACACCAATTATCTAAGAAGAACAATTATATACAACAAAACATACTGGGAAAAAGGAAGAGGTAGTTGTAGTGATCTTGAGACGATAATTACCGTCTCAGGAAGAGGAGACTTGAGTCCTTCTCTCTCACGAGGGTCAACATACCGTAACTTGACCATCATAGGACAATATGACCTTAACTACCCCCCCCCCCCGGCACAATATTGTTGACCTGGGTCCTTGAGGGCTAACCAAAGCTTCTTGCAACATACTTGAGATATAGAAGTTCTTTATAAACACAGTAGCATGGCCCAGGAGACTTGTAGACACGGTAGACTTGTAGACACGGTAGACTTGTAGACTTGTAGACACGGTAGACTTGTAGACTTGTAGACACGGTAGACTTGTAGACTTGTAGACACAGTTTCACTTTCGGTGTGGAGATTGTGATGATATTCGGTATTAAAGTGTCAAGGTATTCGTTGTATCTTGAGGTTATCTTGAGATGATTTCGGGGCTTTTTAGTGTCCCCGCGGCCCGGTCCTCGACCAGGCCTCCACCCTCAGGAAGCAGCCCGTGACAGCTGGCTAACACCCAGGTACCTATTTTACTGCTAGGTAACAGGGAGCATAGGGTGAAAAACTCTGCCCATTTTTTTTTTTTTTTTTTTTTTTTGAGATATATACAAGAGTTGTTACATTCTTGTAGAGCCACTAGTACGCGTAGCGTTTCGGGCAAGTCCTTAATCCTATGGTCCCTGGAATACGATCCCCTGCCGCGAAGAATCGTTTTTTCATCCAAGTACACATTTTACTGTTGCGTTAAACAGACGCTACAGTTAAGGAATTGCGCCCAGTAAATCCTCCCCGGCCAGGATACGAACCCATGTCATAGCGTTCGCGGAACGCCAGGCGAGTGTCTTACCACTACACCACGGAGACTGCAATTGTTTCATTGTTTCTCGCCAGCGCCTGGGATAGACCCTGGGACCACAGGATCACAAGTCCAGCGTGCTGTCCGCTCGGCCGGCCGGCCCCTCAAGCTTGCAATGGTGGCGGTTGTATGGTTCAGTCCCTCCGGGCCGCGGGGACACTAAAAAGCCCCGAAATCATCTCAAGATAACCTCAAGATAACCTCAAGATAACCTCTAAGCAACAAACAGTCAACTGTTTGTTGTTAAAGATTTAGCTACTCAGGACGAAGTATCCATGTAGCACGGGCTATGGTGAGCCCGTAACGTTCCTCCGTTTCGTAATGTTAAAAAAAAGCACAGGGCTGCCACCTTGTCTCTTGCCCCACTTCCTGTTTATCATCTCCCTTCCCAGCATCTTCCCCTCCCCCACTCCCCCCCCCCTACCCACCCTCCCTTGATCGACCTTCTTCTCAGGGCTCGAGTGCCACTCGAGGCGGGTCGTCCTCGAGGCCAACTCAAGACTATTGCTTGCCTGCTTCTTTGAGGCACTTCCCCCCATCCCCCCCCCCCTTCCCCCCTAATCCCTACATGGTCCCGTGGATCAATGTCCCCCTCGGGACTGTCCCCGACCAGGCCTACCTTTATACTTAGGTGATGCAGTAATTGTGGAGGGTCAACTCAGACGAGCTGGATGAAGAATGGTCCAACTAGTGGATACTAGAGTTTAACTCGAGCAGGTGTAATGAAGCCGGGTGCTGGAAGCGCCTATAGAACGTGGGAAAGGACCAGTGATATCCTGCTTGATACCTGGTTGATGGGGTTCTGGGAGTTGTTCTACTCCCCAAGCCCGGCCCGAGGCCAGGCTTGACTTGTGAGAGTTTGGTCCACCAGGCTGTTGCTTGGAGCGGCCCGATATCTGGTTGATGGGGTTCTGGGCATTCTTCTACTCCCCCAAGCCCGGCTCGAGGCCAGGCTTGACTTGTGAGAGTTTGGTCCACCAGGCTGTTGCTTGGAGCGGCCCGCAGGCCCACATATACCTGGTTGATGGGGTTCTGGGAGTTCTTCTACTCCCCAAGCCCGGCCCGAGGCCAGGCTTGACTTGTGAGAGTTTGGTCCACCAGGCTGGTGCTTGGAGCGGCCCGCAGGCCCACATACCCACCACAGCCCGGTTGGGTCTAATTGACCCAACAAACAAATTGCTCGTCTTTAAACCCAAGACATGTGGGACACCTCAAGTACCACGTGGGTACTTAAACCAGATGCTGCGACGGTTGGGCATCATTCATTTTTTTTTAAAGCGCTATCGCCCCCCCCCCCCCCACCAGTACCTGGTGACCTGGTTGTAAAGCACTTAGCGCATCGTGTTCTGGGTGAAAAGGAGGGATGGAGGAGACCACAGTTAAGAGACAACGAAGCGATTGACTGATGATAACGAAGCCCATTCCAAGAGGTGGCATGGGCATGAATAGCCCGTGTGTGTGTATAAGATTGATTGATGAAGATTAAGCCACCCAAAAGGTGGCACGGGCATGAATAGCCCGTAAGTGGTGGTGGCCCTTTTGAGTTATTACCAGTATCAAGAGCTGATACTGGAGATCTGTGGAGGTGCGACTGCACCCTGCGTGACGGGAGATGTCTCCCGTGTGTATAAGATTGTGTACATGTGTGTACATAAGCTGCCTAGGAAAGGCAGCTTATGAGCCGAGAGGATTGATTGATTGATAAAGATTAAGCCAACCAAGAGGTGGCACGGGCATGAATAGCCCGTAAGTGGTGCAATTTTTTTTTTCCCAGTGTTCTGAGGTTGCATTTAACCATCAAGCTGTTATCGTGGGGGAGGATACTGCTTCACAGTCTTTATGAGGGTGTCCAGCTGCGACGAGCCGAGAGGAGCCTGGTGTGGTGTAATTGTATGAAACGTTCTCAAGGTCAGGCGTGGTGCAGCCTTACACTTCCGGCCACCACCACACTACCACACACACAGGGCACAAGAGCCACACACTACCACACACAGGGCACAAGAGCCACACTACCACACACAGGGCACAAGAGCCACACACTACCACACACACAGGGCACAAGAGCCACACACTACCACACCACGACACAGGTTTACGGGCTATTCATGCCCGTGCCACCTCTTGGGTGGCTTAATCTTTACCAATCAATCACCACGACATAGCCCCGCTCCTGTACCAGGTAAGTCCACTACGGGATCACCATAGCCCGTGCTACTTGCCCGGCTCCTGTACCAGGTAAGTCCACTACGGGCTCACCATAGCCCGTGCTACTTGCCCCGCTCCTGTACCAGGTAAGTCCACTACGGGATCACCATAGCCCGTGCTACTTGCCCCGCTCCTGTGCCAGGTAAGTCCACTACGGGATCACCATAGCCCGTGCTACTTGCCCCGCTCCTGTACCAGGTAAGTCCACTACGGGATCACCATAGCCCGTGCTACTTGCAACAAATATATAATATATATATAAAGCGTACAAACCCCCACAACCCACCTAACCTATACAAGTCGATGCTTATAAAACCACTATAACAACGATTCAATTTTGACTAACACGTCAATTTTTTTTAAGAGATTAATCGATTCCGTTCAAAATACGACGTAAGGGGCGAGATGATAGAGGGGGGGGGACCTCTTTGGGGGGAGAGGGGGGGAGGGACCTCTCTGGGGGGAGAGGGGGGGAGGGGGGTGTGACCCCCCGTCATCCAGGGCAAAGAAAACAAAAACAAAAAAACGTGAGAATTTTTACAAGGACAACGGTGGTTCCCAAGAGATTAAAATACTTGAGAATATGAGTAACGTGCAGGGAAGCGTAGATGAGGAGGAGCGTAGATGAGGAGAAGCGTAGATGCACTGGGAAGGGAGTCAGGATAAGGATTTGGGATGGGACGGGGGGAAAGGAATAGTGCCCAATCATTTATGGACGGTCGGTGATTGATTGATGAAGATTAAGCCACCCAAAAGGTAGAGCACGGGCATGAATAGCCCGTAAGTGGTGGTAACCCTTTTGAGCCATTACCAGTATCAAGAGCTGATACTGGAGATCTGTGGAGGTGCGACTGTACCCTGCGTGACGGGAGATGTCTCCCGTGTGGTAAGCTGCAGATCTTCAGTCTTATGTGTTGCTGTTGGTGATGGCGGGGTGGGGGAGGAGGGGAATGGCGTCTCTTCCTCTCTCTCCTCACTGTAGGGTAGGGGGAGGGACGGGGCTGGGGATAGGGGCGGGGATAGGGCGGGGCTCAGCTGCTAGGAGGGTGCTGGTGGGGGAGGGATAGACGGCGAGGGAGAGGAGGGATGCTGGTGATGCTTCCTCTCTCTCTCTCTCTCTCTCTCTCTCTCTCTCTCTCTCTCTCTCTCTCTCGTCCCTTCATCTATTCCTTCTATTTATTCTTCTTTCCCACAACTCTCCTTCCACCCCACCCCTCCTCTATGGCTTCATTAGGCTTCCTTCACGATCCTGCCTTCATAATAACGCGCACACAACACCGTTCCTGTGCCAGGTAAGTCCACTACGGGATCACCATAGCCCGTGCTACTTGGAACATTTTGTTCCCGGTAGCTGAATCTATAACAACAACATACTAACCCAACCACCATCTGGGAGTTGCTCTTCACTGCGCCACACAGTGATTGCGCCACTGACGAGCTGAACAAACACTAATTCTGTTATTTCAACGACGCTACCGATCTCTCTCTGCACCTAGCGAAGAGTATCAGGAGTGTCTCTACAACCTCTCCTTTCGTTCTTTATCTTCCTGGGGAGATAAGAGGGGTTTCTTGAGGTCAATACCACCTGTCAAATGGAAACAGAGATGTCTTTCCTGGGGGAAGAGAGGGGGTTTCTTGAGGTCAATACCACCTGTCAAATGGAAACAGAGATGTCTTTCCTGGGGGAAGAGAGGGGGTTTCTTGAGGTCAATACCACCTGTCAAATGGAAACAGAGATGTCTTTCCTGGGGGAAGAGAGGGGGTTTCTTGAGGTCAATACCACCTGTCAAATGGAAACAGAGATGTCTTTCCTGGGGGAAGAGAGGGGGTTTCTTGAGGTCAATACCACCTGTCAAATGGAAACAGAGATGTCTTTCCTGGGGGAAGAGAGGGGGTTTCTTGAGGTCAATACCACCTGTCAAATGGAAGCAGAGATGTCTTTCCCCGTTTCTTGTCCAATTCTTGAAGCATGCTTCAGTAACAACTGGAGCATTGTTCAATTCACGAGTTGAGGCTTCGCTACCCTTGGCCTGGGCCCCTCGGAAGCGGCCATAGGCGGGACCAAAGAGCCAAAGCTCAACCCCCCGCAACTACAACTAGCTGAGCACAACTAGGTGAGTATAGGCTAGGGGGGGTAGAAATAGCCTAAGCTACTCTATCCCTTTGAGATGTATTTCTTTCTTATCTTAATAAACATACTTGAACTGAATTGAATTGAACAGTATAGGCTACCCCCCCCTTCCCCACCCCAGCTACAAAGACTCCCCCCCCCCCCCCAGCTTCAAAGACTTCCCCCCTCCATCCCTGAAAATAGACGGGTTAAGACTGTAGAGTGGGGGGGGGGAGAGGGGGAGGGGGGGGGGTGTCGTCGACGCGCGCCCACATTCCGACGTCACCATAAAATTCCTGGGAGATAACATGGGAGTCGTTTCTGTGGTTTAACTGGGAGAGTTTGCGACGGGATGCTGCGGGTGCCGATGGATACAGATGTGACGGGAGATGAGGGCGGCAGTGTACATCTCCCCCCCCCCTTCCCGATCCCTTCCACCCCCCTCCCCTTCCCCAATCCCGTCCACTCCCCTCCCCTCCCCCCAGGAGGCTGTGGGATACTTCCCAACACCAGGATAGGCTTTCCACTCATTCCCAACCGTGGATCATCCCTTACGGGGCCCAGTCTCCCCCCTCCCTGTGGGGGAGAGTGCCTGACCTAACTATACACGAATAACTAACGCGAACAAGCCTGAATGGTCCCCAGGACTATATGCCGGCGGCGGGGGGATGGTTCAAATAGCTTCGGCTATCACCTCCTTATGTCCGGTCGTGATGGTCGAGTGGATAAGGTATCCTGTACACACCAGTTGCATTGCTCCTGGCAGTATGGGTTCGAGTCACTTGGGGGGGGGGTGAATTTTCAGTTACGAATAACTCTTATTTCCTTCCTTCCCCCCCCCCTATCCCCCACCACCCCCCACACCCCCCCCCCTCTCCACATCTGTTCCAATCGGCTGTCACAACCATTCACGTCCAGTTTGTTGAGCAACATTTAATTTACATTAGATATTTACAACTAATAACTATTTACAACTGCTCCCACTTCCCATTTTCTTTCACTTGCTCGGTTTGGAGTTTATGCACTTATTTAATTCTGATTTTAATCATATGATCGTTTCGTCTTCTCGTGTGTTTTTTTAGCGAGTTTCTATAAAGTTTACAATGTTAAAATTTGCGTAGTTTGTAAAAGGTGTCATTAAACACACATCTACCAAACCAAACTGGGACCAAAGAGCCAGAGCTCAACCCCCCGCAACACAAATAGGTGAGTACACACACATCTATATAACTATATGTATATATAAAATCTAAAAAAACCCCAGTATTATATATAAAATATATGTAAAATATATATAAATATACATATATATTTATATATATGTATTATATATAAAATCTTAAAAAAAAAATAGTCCTTCAATAACGTGATATCGTCACCTATCCCAGTCACTATCTGCTCCTCCTTCCCACCCCCCCCTCCCTCTTGACTACCCTTCTCCTATCCCTCCCAACCCTCCTTCCATCCCATCCCATTCAACTCCACTTAAGGCCTAATCCACCTCACTTACCCCCCCAACCTGCAGGCATTACAACTTTTTAAAATTTAAATAAACACCAACTGTGTGCCAGAGAACGCTTTGGCCAAGCGGGGCACAGATCTCTGGAAGAAACTGTAAAGCCAGGAACATGGAAACTGAAGAGCGGGGCCCCTGAGGGCCTTGGAGCATAGCTGGGGGGCCCCTGGAGCATAGCTGGGGGGCCTTTGGAGCATAGCTGGGGGCCTTTGGAGCATAGCTAGGGGCCCCTGGAGCATAGCTGGGGGGCCTTTGGAGCATAGCTGAGGGCCTTGGAGCATAGCTGAGGGGGCCCTTGGGGTATAGCTGAGGGCCTTGGAGCATAGCTGAGGGCCTTGGAGCATAGCTGAGGGGCCCTTGGGGTATAGCTGAGGGCCCTTGGGGTATAGCTGAGGGCCTTTGAGCATAGCTGAGGGCCTTTGAGCATAGCTGAGGGCCTTTGAGCATAGCTGAGGGCCTTTGAGCATAGCTGAGGGCCTTTGAGCATAGCTGAGGGCCTTTGAGCATAGCTGAGGGGCCTTGGGGCATAGTTGGGGACCGAAGAGGCCGCTTGATCCACGGAAACTTCAATTCAAAGAGGGAACTAGGGGGGGGGGGGGTTAGAAATAGCCTAAGCTACTCTATCCCTTTGAGATGTATTTTTTTCCTTGTCTCAAACTTACTTGAACCTGAGGGAACTATGCCATCAACACATTGGTTACTATCCTGAACGATAACTGCGGAGTAACCAGGGGGGCCAGATTCACGAAAGCACTTACGCAAGGACTTACGAACCTGTACATCTTTGCCTCAATCTTTGACGGCTTTGGTTACATTTATTAAACAGTTTACAAGCGTGAAAACTTCCCATTCAACTGTTGTTCTTGTTATAAACAGCCTCCTGTTGCTTCGGAGCTCATTAACTGTTTAATAATTGTAAACAAAGCCGCCAAAGATTAAGAAAAGATGGACAGGTTCGTAAGTGCTTTCGTGAATCTGGCCCCTGGATCGTAACTTTTGTCACTTGCGGCACAGTATTCCACGTCCTTCACTCGTATCTCGAGGTACACGGGTTCGATTCCCCGGGGAAAGGAGAGAACCATCTGGGCAAGTTTCCTTCCATCTCATGCCTCAGTTCATAAGTAGCAGCCTGTTGGACCAAGCTCTCACGTTAAGCCAGGGCCCGGGCTTGGAGGGTAGTAGAAGAACTCACAGAACATCGTCCAGGTACAATCCAGGTGCCTAATTTAATACCCGGAGGAAGGTCAGTAGTAGGCCTAGGGGAGGGGGGGGGGGAAGCTCGATAGGCCTAAGTACTCTCTCAACCTACTTAAGACTTCACAGAGAAGCGACGGAGTCGTGAGACTGAGCAATGCTCAATCTTGTAGGTGCAAATAAACGTAAGAGAGGAGAGGTGGGGGTGGTGTAGCTCTGCTGGTAAGAAAAGGCTGGGATTTTGAGGAGATGGATATTCAGGGCTGTGAAGGTTTCAGTGACTACATAGCAGGTACTGTAACAAATGGAGGGAAAAAAATTATAGTCGCAGTCATATATAATCCACCACCAAATGACAGAAGACCTAGACAGGAATATGATAGAAACAACATGGCCACCATTAACATAATAGAAAGAGCAGCTTCTGTTGCTAGCAGGAATGGATCTGGACTACTAATTATGGGAGACTTCAACCATGGGAAGATAGATTGGAAGAACAGAGACCCGCATGGAGGACCAGAAACATGGAGAGCTAAGCTGCTGGACGTGGCAACAAGAAACTTTCTAAGCCAGCATACCAAAGAGCCAACAAGAATGAGAGGAGAAGATGAACCAGCAATGCTTGATTTGATATTTACCCTAAATGAATGGGATATAAGGGAAGTTAAGATGGAAGCGCCCTTGGGAATGAGTGACCACAGTGTATTGAACTTTGAGTACCTGGTAGAGCTAGGACTTATCTCCCCCCAAAAAGAACTAGGAATCAAAAGGCTGGCATACCGAAAGGGGAATTATGAACAGATGAGAAGTTTCCTAAGTGAAATACCTTGGGACACAGACCTCAGAGACAAGTCTGTACAGGGTATGATGGACTATGTTACCCAAAAGTGTCAGGAGGCAGTAAACAGGTTCATCCCGGCCCAAAGGGAAAAATCCGAGAAGCAACAAAAGAATCCATGGTATAATAGGGCATGTATGGAAGCGAAGAAACTGAACAAGGAGGCGTGGAGGAACTTCCGGAATAACAGAACAACAGAAAGCAGGGAGAGATACCAGAGAACCAGGAATGAGTACGTCAGGGTGAGAAGAGAAGCAGAGAAAATTTTTGAAAATGATATAGCAAACAAAGCCAAGACCGAACCAAAGCTACTCCACAGTCACATCAGAAGGAAAACAACAGTGAAAGAACAGGTATTGAAACTTAGAACAGGCGAGGACAGGTATACAGAGAATGACAGAGAGGTGTGTGAGGAACTCAACAAGAGGTTCCAGGAGGTCTTCACAATAGAACAGGGTGAGGTCACTGTGCTAGGAGAAAGGGAAGTAAACCAGGCGGCCTTGGAGGAGTTCGAAATTACGAGAGAGGAGGTCAAGAGACACCTGCTGGATCTGGATGTTAGAAAGGCGGTTGGTCCAGATGGGATCTCACCATGGGTACTGAAAGAATGTGCAGAGGCACTTTGCTTGCCACTCTCCATAGTGTATAGTAAATCACTAGAGACGGGAGACCTACCAGAAATATGGAAGATGGCGAATGTGGTCCCAATATACAAAAAGGGCGACAGACAAGAGGCACTGAACTACAGGCCAGTGTCCTTGACTTGTATACCATGCAAGGTGATGGAGAAGATCGTGAGAAAAAACCTGGTAACACATCTGGAGAGAAGGGACTTCGTGACAAATCGCCAACATGGATTCAGGGAGGGTAAATCTTGCCTTACAGGCTTGATAGAATTCTACGATCAGGTGACACAGATTAAGCAAGAAAGAGAGGGCTGGGCGGACTGCATTTTCTTGGATTGTCGGAAAGCCTTTGACACAGTACCGCATAAGAGGCTGGTACATAAGCTGGAGAGACAGGCAGGTGTAGCTGGTAAGGTGCTCCAGTGGATAAGGGAGTATCTAAGCAATAGGAAGCAGAGAGTTACGGTGAGGGGTGAGACCTCCGATTGGCGTGAAGTCACCAGTGGAGTCCCACAGGGCTCTGTACTCGGTCCTATCTTGTTTCTGATATATGTAAATGATCTCCCGGAGGGTATCGATTCATTTCTCTCAATGTTTGCGGACGATGCTAAAATTATGAGAAGGATTAAAACAGAAGAGGACTGTTTGAGGCTTCAAGAAGACCTAGACAAGCTGAAGGAATGGTCGAACAAATGGTTGTTAGAGTTTAACCCAACCAAATGTAATGTAATGAAGATAGGTGTAGGGAGCAGGAGGCCAGATACAAGGTATCATCTGGGAGAGGAATTCTTCAGGAGTCAGAGAAGGAAAAAGACTTGGGGGTTGATATCACGCCAGACCTGTCTCCTGCAGCACATATCAAGCGGATAACATCAGCGGCATATGCCAGGCTGGCCAACATACGAACGGCATTCAGAAACTTGTGTAAAGAATCATTCAGAACTTTGTATACCACATATGTCAGGCCAATCCTGGAGTATGCAGCCCCAGCATGGAGTCCATATCTAGTCAAGGATAAGAC
>NC_059658.1:182500-244680 GCF_020424385.1 Procambarus clarkii
TTCTCCACTACAAACTTCTACTGAAAACTTTGTACATAGAAAACAGTGGAAACGGCTGAGTGAATTTTTCCCAGAAGGGAAGCAAGAGGCTAAAGTGAGAATAGAGATACGAGAGACAGCCCATCCTGTACATATTATATATATATATATATATATATATATATATATATATATATATATATATATATATATATATATATATATATATATATATATATATATATAGGACCGGACGTGAAACCTTTTGTTTTTCCTCTCATGATTGCTGATAAAGTTAAACTGACGAGGAGAACAAGATTAGAGAACCGTGTTACTGTGTAAAATGGATTTTGACACGAGTTATTTTTAATTTAAATTTATTGATATAAAACACACACACACACACCAATGGAATGCATTAGGAAGTGATGTGGTGGAGGCTAACTCCATACACAGTTTCAAGTGTAGATATGATAAGAGTCCAATAGGCTCAGGAATCTGTACACCTGTTGATTGACGGTTGAGAGGCGGGACCAAAGAGCCAGAGCTCAACCCCCGCAAACACAACTAGGTGAGAACTAGGTGAGTACACGTACACATACGTACACGTACACATACGTACACATACGTACATATACACACATACATGTACGTCACATCCGCTAGTCTGATAACCAGTTATCTTGAGGTTATCTTGAGATGATTTCGGGGCTTTTTAGTGTCCCCGCGGCCCGGTCCTCGACCAGGCCTCCACCCCCAGGAAACAGTCCGTGACAGCTGACTAACTCCCAGGTACCTATTTTACTGCTAGGTAACAGGGGCATTCAGGGTTAAAGAAACTTTGTCCATTTGTTTCTGCCTCGTGCGGGAATCGAACCCGTGCCACAGAATTACGAGTCCTGCGCGCTATCCATCAGGCTACGAGGCATCTGTCTAGTGGACAAATACAACCACTAGGGCACTTAAGATGTAACACTTAGTCTATCTTGTATCCTTTGATCAAAAAGATGAGACTGAGAGGAAGGCTTAAAGCCTGAGTCTACTGCACGTCTGCTGTTCCAATAAGGCACACCGATGACTATCTTGAGGTTATCTTCTTGAGATGATTTCGGGGCTTTAGTGTCCCCGCGGCCCGGTCCTCGACCAGGCCTCCACCCCCAGGAAGCAGCCCGTGACAGCTGACTAACTCCCAGGTACCTATTTACTGCTATTTACTGACTAACCGGAAATTGCAAGGCTGAAAGTATCGTTACAGCAGTATCGTTACAGTCACAGAGTAAGGCGACGAGATGAACACACTCGCTCAACCATCGACAAGATTTTCCAGGAAAAGGAGGGAGAGGGGTGATGGAGGGGGGGGGGTGATGGAAGGGGGGGAGGGGGGAGGGTGTAGTCAACCGGACAATCAGGACACTCACACAAGCATTTCCTCTCTCAGCCCATCTCATCTGGTGGAATCTGTACACCAGTTGACAGTTGAGAGGCGGGACCAAAGAGCCAGAGCTCAACCCCCGCAAACACAACTAGGTGAGTATCCTCATACAGTAATCCCCTCTTGCTGTATCACCACACCCGAGACGTAATACAGTAGATGAAGTAATGGTGTTCTGTAATTATGTATTCTGGAGTCCATAAAGACATCCTTAACGTATCAAAAGATAGTGCTCATTAAGATACTAGATCCACATCACAAACCTATGACCCGCCCCCACCCACCTCGCATGACAAGACCATCCCTGCAAGGTGAAGGTGACTGACCGATGAAGATTAAGCCACCCAAGAGGTGGCACGGGCATGAATAACCCGTGAAAAGGTTAAGGTCTCAACACGAATCTATATAACCCTCAATATAATTTAGGGAAGCCACAAGTGACCTTCGAACCTCTTCCTTAGAGGTTCCAGAGCCTGAATAATGTGATCTACGAGTTTAAGAAAGATGCAACCCCCTCCCCCCCACCCCACACACACCACCGTGAATAGTTAGAGATGCAGAGTGGAGAGAATGAAGGGAAAGGGAGAAATAAAGTAGTGGGTACAAGGGAAATGGAGGAAGGCTGATAATTGAAGGGAGAGGCAAGAGGGGGAAGAGAATCCCACCTGACACTTCCATAGGTAGGGGAAAAGGAGGGGGGAGGGGGGAGACGTCAAGGTTGACGTACAACCCCCACGTCAAGGTCACGTCAAGGTCAAGAGACGCACCTTTACTCACGACTTAGGAGATCAAAGTGGAGTGTTTTCCAAAGGTGTTCACCCCCTCACGCAGCCATTTTTCCCGCGTCCAGGACTTTCCCGCCAAATTGACGACGTGTCCTGGTAAATGTTGATTTTCCCCACCGGTCAATTTGACATGTTTTGAGAGTGCAAGAAGAGATTATTTGATATCACCTGATGCAACATTGTGGAGGCCAGGGGAGGTGCCGCCCCCAATCTATCAGGGCGCCCCCCAGTCTATCGGGCCGCCTCCAGTCGATCAGGGCGCCCCCCAGTCTATCAGGGCGCCCCCAGTCGATCAGGCCGCCCCCAGTCTATCAGGCTGCCCCCCAGTCTATCAGGCCGCCCCCCAGTCGATCAGGCCGCCCCCCAGTCTATCAGGCCGCCCCCCAGTCTATCAGGCCGCCCCCCAGTCTATCAGGCCGCCCCCCAGTCTATCAGGCCGCCCCCCAGTCTATCAGGCCAGGCTGATAGACGGAGCATGAGATGGATCAAGATGGGATCTCGATTTAATTTTTTGCCGTTTTCATAATTTTCGTAAAGCTTAACTGGAGTACACCCGTGGTATACCTGCAGTGAATTCTAGGATTCCTAGACCTCAAGCCCGGCCCGAGGCCAGGCTTGACGTGTGATAACTTGATCCAACAGACTGTTGTTGTTGCTGCTTGAAGCAGGGCCCGCAGCCCCCCCCAACACCTCGACTACAGGACGGAGATACCGGCACCTATTACAAGAACTCTTTCTAAATGTTTCTTGAAGACAGCTTTTACGTTGCAAAGGTGTAATACCCAACCAGTGGTCACAGAGCTCGTGCTTGTGAATCAACGCCTGATTTATGCATGTCGCAACCTTTTTACTTAATCATCAACTGCGTAGATTGAGGTAATGACAGGCGAAAGCCGACGTCAATACACTTGACATTTGACGAGACTGTGTGTGTGTGAGAGAGAGAGAGAGTTCTTATCTCTCTCCGATAAGAACATATATATAGTGTCAGCTCTAAGTGATTTTAGTCTTATATATATATATATATATATATATATATATATATATATATATTATATAAACAAATGGCGACGAGGACCCTGGATCGAATCCTTGAGGACGTCATTTGAGCAGTGAGGGGGAAGGGGGAGGGGAGGGGGGCAGAAAGGGGAGAGGGGGGGGCAGAAAGGGGAGAGGGGGGGGCAGAAAGGGGAGAGGGGGGGGCAGAAAGGGGAGAGGGGGGGGCAGAAAGGGGAGAGGGGGGGGGCAGAAAGGGGAGAGGGGGGGGCAGAAAGGGGGGGGGCAGAGGGGAGGGGGGGGGCAGAAAGGGGAGAGGGGGGGGCAGAAAGCTAATCACCCCCTCCCCCCCCCCTAACTAACTATAACCACTTACACTAAGAACACAATTCCCCCCAAGCACCCAATTAAGTCATTACTAATCACTTTAATAACAATCATTATTGCCATTAAAATAATGGCAATTAGGTCTCAGGACATTAAGTGGATCTAATTATGCACCGCGTTCTCAACCCCCTTGTTAGCATAAGGGGGGGGTGGAGGGGTAGTTTGGATCTTTCAGTTGTCAAATGACCTAAAACCCCCCATTGAAAAGTTCTCAATTGTTGTCGTTAAAGATTTAGCTATTCAGGACGGAGTGTCCATGTAGCACGGGCTATGGTGAGCCCGTAGGAAAGTTCTCAAAATGGTCCTCATATTTCTAATAACAGTATATGTGTGGTGGAACTTTCAAAGGAGGGGGAGTGCTTGTAGAGATGGGGGGGAATGGGGGGATGGTTGTTAAGCCTTGCTAGTAACTACTTGTCCCTAGCCACCATTAAAGATACAACCCATGAGACAATACCTATTTGTCTAAGATCCTATAGGGTCTTGGGAGGAGGGAGCCGGTCGGCCGAGCGGACAGCACGCTGGATTTGTGATCCTGTGGTCGATCCCAGGCGCCGGCGAGAAACAATGGGCAGAGTTTCTTTCACCCTATGCCCCTGTTACCTAGCAGTAAAATAGGTACCTGGGTGTTAGTCAGCTGTCACGGGCTGCTTCCTGGGGGGTGGAGGCCTGGTCGAGGACCGGGCCGCGGGGACACCAAAGCCCCGAAATCATCTCAAGATAACTTCAAGATAAGATTGGGGGGGAGATGGGTAAATATTGCCGGAACCACCGTGGACATCTTCAAGAGAAACCAAGGTAGTTTTTCGTAATTTATAGGTCAAGAATGCAAGCAGCGGCGTGTGACAGCCTGGTTGACCACACACACCTAACACACCCTCCCTTCCATATTTCAATTTCCTTCGGTTCTACCCTGATTGTAGCCTCAGTCCCTTCCCTACCCCCTTCCCTCTCTGTTCCCTTGTCCAATTCGTCACGTAGATGTCACGCTCGAGTCCCCCATTCCATCCTTTCCCTTCTCTCCCCCTTTTACGTGACGTCACGACCTCTCACTCAAGTACACAAGCTGAGGGGAAACTATTGGGGTCTGTTCCGGATAAAGGGAAGACTCCCCTCACCTACCCTTCCTCCTACTGTCCCTTTACCCTCCCTTCTCTCCCACCACCAGTCATCCCTCCTCCTGTCTCCTTCCCTCTACCTTCCCTCCCTCTTCCCAAAAAGTTCCTCTGAAGACTTCAGGCAGTTATAACATTACTAACATTCTTAAGTACAGAAATCAAGCCACAATAGGTAAATTAGATTTACCTCAAAGGTGTAATTATTTACAAAGGTAAATTCATAGTGGAATTGCGTATTCATACGCCATGGTTTACCCAAACGACCTGTATTAATATTTTGCAGTGAGAGAAACAGGCCTACCCATGTTGTTGTGATACCAGGAATCAATGTCCCCCTCGACCCGGTCTCTAACCAGGGCTGTTGGTGGTGGTTGGTGGTGGTGGTGGTGGTTGGTGGTTGGTGGTTGGTGGTGGTTGGTGGTGGTTGGTGGGTGGTGGTGGTTGGTGGTGGTTGGTGGGTGGTGGTGGTGGTAGCCGGTGTTGATAGCCTTCTGACGTGTTAATCATAGCTCAATTGATCAGGTCTCTGTTGTTGTTGTTGTTGTTGTTTAAGATTCGCTACTCAGAACAATAAGTTCCAGTAGCACGGGCTATGGTGAGCCCGTAATAGATCAGGTCTCCTTTGGAGGTGTTTATCAAGTTCTCTTTTTGAAGACCGCGAGAGGTAGACCAGTTCCACATGGCGCCTCCACTGGGGACAGCCTCCTGGTAAGGTCTCTTGAGGACATGAGGGGAGGGGACTATTTCGGGAAGACCGCCCTAGGCCACCTTAAGGTGGGTGCTTCCGGGGCTTAGCGTCCCCGCGGCCCGGTCGTCGACCAGGCCACACTGAAATTAAATTAAACCAAGCTAAACTGCTCCTGTTAAGCAAAGCTACCTTCTCGCTACCAAAATATAGATCCGGAGCTATTCACACTGAAAGAAAATGTAGATGTTTATCTCTCAGAATGTTTGGTAATATGTTTATTGTTTGTGATGTGTGTCTATGTATGTATTAATACGATGTACTGAACGGGGTGAGAATAGCTACCTCATCCCTTTGTGGGTATTTTACCTCAATAAACTTATTTCAATTTCACACTGTATTCTGCTATGGCGGTATGTCCACTCACAAGATGAGTGGCGCTGCCTAATAAACTCTCCCCTCGGGGCAAAATTTAACAATTTAAATTTGTACCCGTGAAATACAACCAATATACGGTACGTAAATACAACAAGCTGAGGGTTAGGTTAGGTTAAGTTAGGTTAGGTTAAGTTAGGTTAGGTTAGGTTAAGTTAGGTTAGGTTAGGTTAGGTAAGGTTAGGTAAGGTTAGGTAAGGTTAGGTAAGGTTAGGTAAGGTTAGGTAAGGTTAGGTAAGGTTAGGTAAGGTTAGGTAAGGTTAGGTAAGGTTAGGTTAGGTTAGGTTAGGTTAGGTTAGGTTAGGTTAGGTAAGGTTAAGTTAGGTTAGGTTAGGTTAGGTTAGGTTAGGTTAGGTTAGGTTAGGTTAGGTAAGGTTAGGTAAGGTTAGGTTAGGTTAGGTTAGGTAAGGTTAGGTTAGGTAAGGTTAGGTTAGGTAAGGTTAGGTAAGGTTAGGTTAGGTTAGGTAAGGTTAGGTAAGGTTAGGTTAGGTAAGGTTAGGTTAGGTAAGGTTAGGTTAGGTAAGGTAAGGTTAGGTTAGGTTAGGTTAAGTTAAGAGTCCCGTCAGGAGAGAGAAATTCTTAACCGGATGATCCACACCAAACCGTTTCCGGGCGCCGGCTAGTCGCGTGTAGCAGTGACTCAGGGATACTTATATTTTATTCCTCTCAAGTTTCGTCCACCTGGAACCAACCTACCTACCTTCCCCATGACACAATTACCTACAGCCCCTCACTCCCTCCCTACTCCCTCCCAACCCGACACGGGCAATGACGTTCTATGCAAGGGGGGGGGGGAAAAATAAACCAAGTTATCTTGAGGTTATCTTGAGATGATTTCGGGGCTTTAGTGTCCCCGCGGCCCGGTCCTCGACCAGGCCTCCACCCCCAGGAAGCAGCCCGTGACAGCTGACTAACTCCCAGGTACCTATTTTACTGCTAGGTAACAGGGACATTCAGGGTGAAAGAAACTTTGCCCATTTGTTTCTGCCTCGTGCGGGAATCGAACCCGCGCCACAGAATTACGAGTCCTGCGCGATATCCACCAGGCTACGAGGCCCCATTCGAGGCCCCTTAAACAAGTTAGGTTTAAGGCCCAAAATAAGTTACCAGGGGTTCCACTGTTGCTGCCTAAGCTCTTAGGGCTTGTTCTCGGTGATGAATTGATCTGTTTAGTCAGCTTGTTGCTGGCAGCGGTCCGCAGGTCCACACTCAACCTTCATAGACTTGAGAATGGTCCAGGACGGACCGAAACGTCGTCGTCGTCGTCCCTTCATTCTTCTAGTGTGTGGTCTGGTCACTACCCAACCTTCTCTTTCTGTTCCACAATCAACGAGTACGTGATCTCTGTCTCTCTCTGTCTCTCTACTCCCTTTCCCTCTTGTCGTGCAAGGTGTACCCCTCTGATCATATTGCACACCAGTTCACTGCCCAAGCACCGCTACAGCCCCCCACTACCCCTCCCTCCCCCCTCTTACTTCTCGGAGGTAAAGGGGAGGGAGGGGGGGGGGGCGATGAGTCAACTGAGATAAGATCATGGTGGGGGATGGGGGGGAGGTCCCCCCCCCCCCACACACCTGCCTGCCCGTACACCTCACGACCCCCCCTCCCCCCAGGTACACCACCCCCCCATCCAACTCGCCCCCTCACGCTAACAACCTCTTGCCCACCATCTTACCCACCTTGTGGGTAACCACCCACAAACCTAAACCCCTAACAGAGCATAACGGTGGAGTCAGAGCAACAGCTTTCTTGATCAAGCAACCGCAAGTCGAGCCTGACCCCAGGCTATTAAAAAAAAAAGATACACCCCCCAGGTTCCGGCCCCCCCCCCCCCTCCCTATAACCGTTTTAAGAAATTCATAATTTGGAAATTAAAGAGCAAAATTGCAAAAGAGAGAGAGAGAGAGAGAGAGAGAGAGAGAGAGAGAGAGAGAGAGAGAGAGAGAGAGAGAGAGAGAGAGAGAGAGAGAGAGAGAGCGACACTTTACCTCTTAACCCTCTCTCTCTCTCTTTCTCACTACTACATTAGTCTCTAACGTCCCTTCACTACTCCACTTTAACCCCCCTCCCCCATCTGTAATCTCTCCATCCAAACAACCTTATCTACCCTTCGCAGAACCATTAGCCAACCTTCCCGTTTATATCAAGAAAATCTAAAATCTTACAAACCATTTAAAGACGATATTCAATAATATTAAAAAAATAATCGTGTTTGATTTCCAGTCAAGACAACAACAACTTACCATTATATGTTCCATAACGATCCAATGTGATCATAAAAATATGATCTTGGTGATCGGTATCCAACAAGCAGCCTCCGAAGTGAGCTTTACTCCGGAACCCAACAAGCAGCCTCCGAAGTGAGCTTTACTCCGGAACCCAACAAGCAGCCTCCGAAGTGATCTTTACCCCGGAACCCAACAAGCAGCCTCCGAAGTGATCTTTACCCCGGAACCCAACAAGCAGCCTCCGAAGTGATCTTTACTCCGGAACCCAACAAGCAGCCTCCGAAGTGATCTTTACTCCGGAACCCAACAAGCAGCCTCCGAAGTGATCTTTACTCCGGAACCCAACAAGCAGCCTCCGAAGTGATCTTTACCCCGGAACCCAACAAGCAGCCTCCGAAGTGATCTTTACCCCGGAACCCAACAAGCAGCCTCCGAAGTGATCTTTATCCCAACGTACCTGCAACGAGAAAATAAATTGGTTAATACAACGCACATTGCTGCTTCATACATAGATATGCTCCCCCGGGATAATGACGCCGGACGCAGGTTCGAATCCTCGTCACGGCCCTTGTGGATTTGTTTATAATGACGCTGTCTGCTCTAAGGAGAGGAGTTCAGAGACGCGTGCACGATGGATGACAAGGGAGGGGGGGGGGGGAGCATGGATGAGAGGAAGGCGCTGATGTACCACAACACCACCACAACCACAACAATCGTTAACCACCACATCTATCGCCTAGGGAATGTGGTGATCAGCGTCGCTAATTACCAGCAAGCTTGATTGTGGTTGGTGGTTACAGCTCTCAGGATCACTCACTGCCTTGTTGCTGGTTCACCCCCACACCCAGTATCCGCAGACCCCAGTACCCGCAGACCCCCAGTACCCGCAGACCCCCAGTACCCGCAGACCCCCAGTACCCGCAGACCCCAAAACCCGCAGACCCCCAGTACCTGCAGACCCCCAGTACCCGCAGACCCCCAGTACCCGCAGACCCCCAGTACCCGCAGACCCCCAGTACCCGCAGACCCCCAGTACCCGCAGACCCCAGAACCCGCAGACCCCAGAACCCGCAGACCCCCAGAACCCGCAGACCCCAGAACCCGCAGACCCCAGAACCCGCAGACCCCAGAACCCGCAGACCCCAGAACCCGCAGACCCCAGAACCCGCAGACCCCAGAACCCGCAGACCCCAGAACCCGCAGACCCCAGTACCCGTAGACCCCAGTACCCGCAGACCCCAGTACCCGTAGACCAGACAGGAAGGCAGGAAAAAATAAAACAGGGGGGGGGGGGTTATATAGTGTCGTTACCAATATACAGTTTATTGAAGATGATTTTAGGTCTTAAACCCCGGCGTCTAAGAGGTCACCAGTCCTGCTTCCTCTTGTCAAGCGCCTCTCCCCTAGCATAGTTATCTCCACGTAATTACCCACCAAACACACACCGAAACTACGACGTTGGTACAACGTTCGAACAAGTTTTAACACCTCCTAACCAGTTATAACAACCAATATAGCAGGTTGTAACAACGTTCTAATACGTCATTAACACGTTAAGCCAAGATGTAACAACTTTATTACAAGTTGTAACAAGCGGAAAATAGAGACAGTTTCGGTTTGTGTTTCCAGGGTACTGCCTCAGGCCGCCCCATTCGCTAGAGTTCATTTGCGTCTCTAGATTTCCTCTATTTCCCTTTACATAGTCTAAACGTCCTACTGTGCGCAAGTCACCTGTTGATGAACATAATTAGAGAATAAATTTCGCTGCGCTTCTCGGCTTTCAGTTGGTCGTTGGCTTGGGGTGGGGGCCTGGATTCAGGGGGGGCGCGCCGCCCCCTCGCATTGCCACGGCTTGTTACTCTGCTGTTTATTTGTAATCTCTCCCAGTTTTTACACCTGGGACGGATATACCTGGTTGATACCTGGTTGATACCTGGTTGATGGGGTTCTGGGAGTTGTTCTACTCCCCAAGCCCGGCCCGAGGCCAGGCTTGACTTGTGAGAGTTTGGTCCACCAGGCTGTTGCTTGGAGCGGCCCGCAGGCCCACATATACCTGGTTGATGGGGTTCTGGGAGTTCTTCTACTCCCCAAGCCCGGCCCGAGGCCAGGCTTGACTTGTGAGAGTTTGGTCCACCAGGCTGTTGCTTGGAGCGGCCCGCAGGCCCACATATACCTGGTTGATGGGGTTCTGGGAGTTCTTCTACTCCCCAAGCCCGGCCCGAGGCCAGGCTTGACTTGTGAGAGTTTGGTCCACCAGGCTGTTGCTTGGAGCGGCCCGCAGGCCCACATATACCTGGTTGATGGGGTTCTGGGAGTTCTTCTACTCCCCAAGCCCGGCCCGAGGCCAGGCTTGACTTGTGAGAGTTTGGTCCACCAGGCTGTTGCTTGGAGCGGCCCGCAGGCCCACATATACCTGGTTGATGGGGTTCTGGGAGTTCTTCTACTCCCCAAGCCCGGCCCGAGGCCAGGCTTGACTTGTGAGAGTTTGGTCCACCAGGCTGTTGCTTGGAGCGGCCCGCAGGCCCACATATACCTGGTTGATGGGGTTCTGGGAGTTCTTCTACTCCCCAAGCCCGGCCCGAGGCCAGGCTTGACTTGTGAGAGTTTGGTCCACCAGGCTGTTGCTTGGAGCGGCCCGCAGGCCCACATATACCTGGTTGATGGGGTTCTGGGAGTTGTTCTACTCCCCAAGCCCGGCCCGAGGCCAGGCTTGACTTGTGAGAGTTTGGTCCACCAGGCTGTTGCTTGGAGCGGCCCGCAGGCCCACATATACCTGGTTGATGGGGTTCTGGGAGTTCTTCTACTCCCCAAGCCCGGCCCGAGGCCAGGCTTGACTTGTGAGAGTTTGGTCCACCAGGCTGTTGCTTGGAGCGGCCCGCAGGCCCACATATACCTGGTTGATGGGGTTCTGGGAGTTCTTCTACTCCACAAGCCCGGCCCGACCCCTTGTGAGAGTTTGGTCCACCAGACTGTTGCTTGGAGCGGCCCGCAGGCCCACATATACCTGGTTGATGGGGTTCTGGGAGTTCTTCTACTCCCCAAGCCCGGCCCGAGGCCAGGCTTGACTTGTGAGAGTTTGGTCCACAAGGCTGTTGCTTGGAGCGGCCCGCAGGCCCACATATACCTGGTTGATGGGGTTCTGGGAGTTCTTCTACTCCCCCAAGCCCGGCCCGAGGCCAGGCTTGACTTGTGAGAGTTTGGTCCACCAGGCTGTTGCTTGGAGCGGCCCGCAGGCCCACATATACCTGGTTGATGGGGTTCTGGGAGTTCTTCTACTCCCCAAGCCCGGCCCGAGGCCAGGCTTGACTTGTGAGAGTTTGGTCCACCAGGCTGTTGCTTGGAGCGGCCCGCAGGCCCACATACCCACCACAGCCCGGTTGGTCCGGCACTCCTTGAAGCCCCCCACTCCTCCCCCCATGTTTCTACCCTTCTCCCCTCATCCGCACCTCCCTAGATTCCCCTCATTAGTCGTGTGATCCACAGATCTGTTGCTGTCACGTAGACCCCGTGCTGGCCACTTCAGACGCACGATTGATGAAATCGCTTCTCCATCTTCAAGTGGCACAAGATGAGGCACTCCTCATCAGCCTTGAGTGCCTGCCAGTGCCCTCATGGCCCCCCCCCACCCACACAACGACACCTCCAACTCCAATCACCTCATTCAACCCGACCCAGCCCACCATTTGCGATGTCTTAAAATCAAAACTAGTCTCAAATTCACGATTACATCAGCTACCCGATTCCATTTCCACCTCTCAGGGAGCCGGTCGGCCGAGCGGACAGCACGCTGGACTTGTGATCCTGTGGTCCTGGGTTCGATCCCAGGCGCCGGCGAGAAACAATGGGCAGAGTTTCTTTCATCCTATGCCCCTGTTACCTAGCAGTAAAATAGGTACCTGGGTGTTAGCCAGCTGTCACGGGCTGCTTCCTGGGGGTGGACCGGGCCGCGGGGACACTAAAGCCCCGAAATCCTCTCAAGATAACCTCAAGATCTTGAGATCTGCCATCAGTATGGCGTCTCCAAGGCCAGGAACTTTAAGATCGTACACTGCCCCTCTACACACAAGAGGCATAACACTCCCCCTCTACACACAAGATTGTGTGATTGTGTTGTGGAACCTGTTGATTGACGGTTGAGAGGCGGGACCAAAGAGCCAGAGCTTAACCCCCGCAAACGCAACTAGGTGAGTACAAGAGGCAATTGGCCAATCACCTCTCACGGTGTTCAAGAGAACTTAATAACCACCTCCAAAGGCTCCCTGACCGACGGGTCAGTGGCGCATGCGTCAGACTCCACCAGCAGCGGTGTCAAACAGCCTGGTTGAACAGGCCACCAACCAGGAGGCCTGATTGGTGGCCAGGAGGGAGCAGCAACAGCTGCCAGGAACCAATCAGCCTGGCAGGAGGTATCAACAGCAGCTGCCACAGCAAGCAGGCCGCTTCATGAGGTCAAGTCAGGTCAAGAGGTCATGAAGGGACGCGTGGGCAAGAGGATGACCTCGTGGAAGCATGTTAAGACAGCATCAGCGATCAGCATCAGCGACGGAAAAGGGAATCTAGAAGGGGAGATGGGAAAGGAGGAAGGGGGAGGAAAATGGATGGGAAAGGTTCTAAATCGTGCAAATCGACGTGAGATCATGCTTCCCCCTGGGGATATCCTGGTCACTAAAGGTGGGGGGGGGGGAAGAGTGAGGGGGAGGGGGAAGAGTGAGGGGGAGGGGAAGAGTGAGGGGGGAGGGGGAAGAGTGAGGGGGGAGGGGGAAGAGTGAGGGGGGAGGGGGAAGAGTGAGGGGGGAGGGGGGAAGAGTGAGGGGGGAGGGGGAAGAGTGAGGGGGGAGGGGGAAGAGTGAGGGGGAAGAATGAGGGGGGAGGGTGAAAAGACACTCCCAAATGAACCCTTTTCTAAACACACCCCAACACCTTCCAATCACCCCCCCCCCCCCCGCCCCACCCGTTCCTCCAAAAACAACTCCCCATTCCATTCAACACCCCCCCCCCCCCCCCACCCCCAACAAATACAATAGCATCTACGGAACGACTCACGGCAATATATAAAATATACATCTAGTCTATAATGTATTTAAACTTACAGCATCATTGTTTCTTGAACAATCTTGGTGGTAATACAAGACGACCTTCAAGTGGTTCCAAGATCATTGTCCCAGCGACCAGGGCCTACCTACCTTGAGGTGCTTCCGGGGCTTAGTGTCCCCGCGGCCCGGTCGTCAAGGTCAAGGCCTATATACTGGTTGGTGGTCAGGTCAACCAGGCTGTTGAGACGCCGAGGAACCATATGCCACCACAAACTGATTGGTAAAGATTAAGCCATCCAAGAGGTGGCACGGGCATGAATAACCCGTGATCAGAGCACAAACTGAACGGCCCAGCTAAACTTGACCCCCCCCCCCACGCCGGAAGTATGGACCAGCGGGGGGGGGGGGGTGGGGGGTCCAATAAGGTCACTACAAGTTAAGAAAACGACAGCTGGGTCATTACCACTGAGGTCAAGTCAGGTCAACAACCCGAGGGGCGGCCGCGGTCGTTATCACCCGCAATAATTCAGCCAATATCTGCACCACCAAACAAGGCTGTTTACCCAGCTGGTGGTAGTTAGCATATTGCGACCATCCATGCCCCCCCCCCCCCTGGTGTGCCCTCAATTGGCTATCTGGAAATATCTAAATACTTTTTTATCTCTAAAAAATATTAATCTCACGAGATATTTAATCCCGGACAGAACAATTGTGCAAGCTGATCCTCCTCTGATTTATTAATTCAGAACCCTCCCCCCCCCTCGTAGGGGGCCTCGTAGCCTGATGGGTAGCGCGCAGGACTCGTAATTCTGTGGCGCGGGTTCGATTCCCGCACGAGGCAGAAACAAATGGGCAAAATTTTTTTCACCCTGAATGCCCCTGTTACCTAGCAGTAAATAGGTACCTGGGAGTTAGTCAGTTGTCACGGGCTGCTTCCTGGGGGTGGAGGCCTGGTCGAGGACCGGGCCGCGGGGACACTAAAGCCCCGAAATCATCTCAAGATAACCCCCCCATGGCAATAGAGGAAGAGTAAATGAACAAATCCACAAGGGCCGTGACGAGGATTCGAACCTACGTCCGAGAGCATCCCAGACGCTGCCTTAATCGACTGATTGAGGATATTTCTTCATTTGATGCATCGCGTTAGTGTAATTTCTGTGTATAGAGGCGAGGAACTGGTCAGAGGACCAGGAGTCTGAAAGCCCTTACGCAATAACGAAACCTTTACATCTTTTCCTCCCCAATTATGACGGGTTTGTTTACATTTATAAACTAAGAGCTACGAAGCTATGCATACTAAAGTGCAAAAAATACAAGCTTAGCTTAACTACCCACCACCCACTTCCCACGCTGGCACCCCCTCCCCCCCACCCCTTCCCATCCCCCTTCCCCCCCTCCCACATAATTCTCCTTACGCAATACAGGTTCGAGCAACTCGAGGAATCAAGACCAATTCTGGGATCTGTGGTGACGCTACCGTGAGATGCAGTCACTCGCAGAGGGAGTGCAGAGGGAGCCGGTCGGCCGAGCGGACAGCACACTGGGCTTGTGATCCTGTGGTCTCGGGTTCGATCCCGGGCGCCGGCGAGAAACATTGGGCAGAGTTTCTTTCACCCTATGCCCCCTGTTACCTAGCAGTAAAATAGGTACCTGGGTATCAGCTGTCACGGGCTGCTTCCTGGGGGTGGAGGCCTGGTCGAGGACCGGGCCGCAGGGACACTAAAGCCCCGAAATCATCTCAAGATAACCTCAAGATAACCACTCCTTACAGCCTCTCCATCTCCACAAGGGAGGCATCTTGACTTGAGTAAAGGAGGCATAGGTGAAGGGAAGTATAGAAGTGGGAAATACAGTGAGAGGTATGAAAGCAGGCTTTGAGGTTATCTTGAGATGATTTCGGGGCTTTTAGTGTCCCCGCGGCCCGGTCCTCGACCAGGCCTCCACCTCCAGGAAGCAGTCCGTGACAGCTGACTAACACCCAGGTACCTATTTTACTGTTAGGTAACAGGGGCATAGGGTGAAAGAAACTCCGCCCATTGTTTCTCGCCGGCACCCAGGACCACAGGATCACAAGTCCAGTGTGCTGTCCGCTCGGCCGACCGGCTCCCTCAGCCGGGGCTGTCCGCCTTGCTGACACCATGTGTGGGTGTTGGCAGCGTGTGGCAGACGGCGAGCAGGGGGGGTGTATGTCCCCCCTCAAAGCAGGACTATGGGGCCAGTCCCCCCCCCTATCTGTATGCACGCGGCATCAGCAATTACACCCCCCCCCCTCACAACCCCCAGCTCCCCCCTCACCCGGCCGCGTAAAACAGATAATTCCGACTTGCGTGTCCTGTCTGTAATCTTGGGTGACAGCTTTTATCGTCTCCTCCCGACGCCTCCCTGTCTCAACACCCCCCTCCCCCCACCTGTCTCCTCACACCCGTCCCCCTCTCCTCCCTCCCCCCCCTCTCGCACCCTGCACGTGGGGTCAACAAGTGCAATGCACTCGAAGTTGTGGAAGCCACCTCCATCTACAACTGGTTGGGGGTTGTGGTGCTAAGGGCCTCGAGGGGTTCGATTCCCAGCGGAGGCGCAAACAAATGGACAGTTTCGTTCATCCTGATGCTCCTGTTCACCTAGCAGTAAATAGGCACCTGAGAGTTAAGTGAGCTAACTTAAAATTATGCGAGTAGAGCTAACCTGAGAGTTAGACAGCTGCTACGGGCTGCTTCCTGGGGATGCGTGCGCGCGCGTGCGTTAGAGAAATGTATACATGTAGTAGACATTAAGAGGAAAAACCAGGGCACCGCTCCTGTGCCAGGTAAGTTCACTACGGGCTCACCATAGCCCGTGCTACTTGGAACTTGTTCCGAGTAGCTGAATCTATAACAGAGGAAAAATATATTGGTTAAAAAGGCGGAGTCCAAGAGCTAATACCTCAATTCTGCGCCATAAATATATGTGTGATGTGGTGGAGGCTGACTCCATACACAGTTTCAAATGTAGATATGATAAGAGCCCAGTAGGCTCAGGAACCTGTACACCAGTTGATTGACAGTTGAGAGGCGGGACCAAAGAGCCAGAGCTCAACCCCCGCAAGCACAACAAGGTGAACACGCCCGTCTTGGCCCTCAGCGGTCCCTACTGCTCTCTCCTCACCACAACAGTTCCTTGAATGTCGAGCAAGAACAACTGCTTATTACACTCGTCTTAATATTAACGTCTGGATGACAAAGGTTATCTTGAGGTTATCTTGAGATGATTTCGGGGCTTTTAGTGTCCCCGCGGCCCGGTTCTCGACCAGGCCTACACCCCCAGGAAGCAGCCCGTGACAGCTGACTAACACCCAGGTACCTATTTTACTGCTAGGCGACAGAAAAGCCGACCCGTAACCTCGTCTAGACGAGCCCTATTATGTCCGACATACTGGCATAGGCCTCTCCTATTCCCAGCCTATACGAACCACGTTTGAACAACATAACGATCATATCAAGATAACCAACACCTCAACGGCCACTTTCTAAGACGGGCCAGAGAGTGGGTCGCGGCGGTCGCGCGCCACCGTCGGCTTTCAACCTGCGGAGGCGTTTAGTTCAGCCTGAAATTCAGGAGACTTCAACGCGCTTCGAACTCGAAGTGAATTTCCGAACGCTGCCGGAGTTTTCCCTGCCAATCCCCCGCCCCCCTCTCCCTCACTCATTACCGAGGGGTCACCCTTCACTGCTGCCTAGTGTTCCATTACAGCCCAGGAAAGGCTACAGCCCAGGAAAGGCTACAGCCCAGGAAAGGCTACAGCCAAGGAAGACTACAGCCCAGGAAAGGCTACAGTCAAGGAAGACTACAGCCCAGGAAAGGCTACAGCCCAAGAAAGGCTACAGCCCAGGAAAGACTACAGCCCAGGAAAGACTACAGCCCAGGAAAGACTACAGCCCAGGAAAGGCTACAGCCAAGGAAGACTACAGCCCAGGAAAGGCTACAGCCAAGGAAAGACTACAGCCCAGGAAAGGCTACAGCCAAGGAAAGACTACAGCCCAGGAAGACTACGCAATACACCACAAAGCAACACACACACAAGGTCCTCTTGAAGTAGAGGAGACAAACATGATGCCTCACCTTCCCTTCCTCACGGAAAAGTAGCACCCCCCTTCTCCCCTTCCCCCCCTTCCCGCTGAAGAGCCTCACCCCTCTCCCATCCGCCCTCCTTAAACCCCAGATGTTTCTACCTGATCCCGAATTCCGGGCTCACCATAGCCCGTGCTACATGGACACTTCGTCCTGAATAGCTAAATCTGAAACAACAACATACCTGATCCCTATTCCCCTCCCATCCTCTCCCATCCTCTCCCACCTCTTCCAGCAGTCTACCTCCATTGTCAACCAGCTGTTGCTCTACCTTCCCGTCTACTCCTCTTCCGTAAGGAAAAGGAGCCACCGCCCTCATCCTCTACCCCTTTCTACCCTCCCTTGCGGCGGTTCTCCCCTTGAATTTTATCTCCCCCAATCCCCTTTCCCAATTATCTCCCTTATACCCCCGCCTACCTCGAGTGGCACTCGCCTCAGTGCCAACCTCAAGGGCCACACGTTGGCGGAGCGTTATCTCAAGGATCCACAGCAAGTGGGGCCGGCCAAGAACGTCAAGCAGCTCAAGTCCACTGCGGGCTCACCATAGCCCGTGCTACTTGGAACTTTTTATTCCAAGTAGCGAATCTTAACCAAGCAACTAACCGTCAAGCAGCAGCAGTAGGCACTCACTCCTGCGGCACCTCAGCGCATAAGATGCGCCTCGAACCCACCAGAAGCGCACAAAAAACAAGTCTCAGTACGCATGCGTGCATTCATAACGCACGCATGCGTGTGGTCGCATAGCCATTAAGTGGTTAGGTTACTGCACGCTTCAACCGCAAATTTAAATGGGGACTTTCACTTTTTAATGTGTGGTTTGGTCAACATATTTCAGCCACGTTAGTGTGACGCCTCGTCTGCTTACATAGAGCCAATTGAAAAAGGCCCCGTCAATGAAGGTGCCCCTGTCAATAAAGGGGGCCCCCGTCAATGAAGGGGCCCCCGTCAATAAAGGGGCACCTGTCAATGAAGGGGCCCCTGTCAATGAAGGGGCCCCTGTCAATGAAGGGGCCCCCGTCAATGAAGGGGCCCCCGTCAATGAAGGGGCCCCCCCCCGTCAATGAAGGGGCCCCCCCGTCAATAAAGGGGCCCCCCATCAATGAAGGGGGCCCCTAGGGGGTGCCTCAAAATGGGGCACATCTTACCTCTAAGGTTCTCTAGTGTTTAAGAAAATGTTCGAAAAGTCAACCTATTCCCTACAGCATCCTTGGAGAGAACGACCGAACGCGTACACATTCTGTCCAAGATTACGTACTTATTGAACGTACTGGAGTGAACGATATGGAAGAAAATGTTAATTTTCTCGCTAACGATCCAACCCCCTTCCCTCCCCCCCCCCCCCCCCCCTCCCACCCTTCCACACCCTAAATAGCCTATCATTGCCCAGACTCAAATCCCCCCCTCCCCCCCCCCCCCCCCTTCCTTCTCCAAGTCGTTAAGGAGATTACATTATCGAATAAACCCCCCCCCTGCCCCCCTCCCTCCACCCCCCCCCCCCTCCTCCACCACCCCCCCTCTCTAAGCTCCATGTAATACAAAAAATCTATGCTTGAATACACGATCTATAAAAAAAAAATCCTAAAATTTGTTTTTAATTACGCTAAGTGATACGATTTTCTGCATGGCCCCGCGCAGTGCTGATAAGGGGAGCAGGCTTATTTGATGAGCGAACCATTCAAAATGCTGCTTAAATCTTAATATTTCATGGTTTTTTCCAATACTTTCGCGCCTGAGCTCTGTGATGCGAGTAGCATCGCTTCGGGAAATTATGAACTCCTTATAATATAAATATTAAAATGTATATAGATATATTTATATATCTATAGTTTGACAATGTTTATGAAATTCGTAATATAATGAATGTCATTTTGAGGCGCGTGTACAATGCTGTTTCATCCAGGTATAATGACCTAGACGATCGCCCAGGGTAAATACTGTCTATAACGACCCCACAGGCTATCCTATCCAAGTTCCAGCACCGCTCCTGTGCCAGGTAAGTCCACTACGGGCTCACCATAGCCCGTGCTACTTGCCCCGCTCCTGTGCCAGGTAAGTCCACTACGGGCTCACCATAGCCCGTGCTACTTGCCCCGCTCCTGTGCCAGGTAAGTCCACTACGGGCTCACCATAGCCCGTGCTACTTGCCCCGCTCCTGTGCCAGGTAAGTCCACTACGGGCTCACCATAGCCCGTGCTACTTGCCCCGCTCCTGTGCCAGGTAAGTCCACTACGGGCTCACCATAGCCCGTGCTACTTGGACACTTCGTTCTGAGTAGCTGAATCTGAAACAACAACCCATTCTCTCTCGCCTATTACCGTTGCCTTTCGTACGGATTGAACCAATCCGTTAAATATGGGATTGAATCTTATCCATATTCCATTCCTTCGTCCTCAGCCGGTGGCTGAACGGACAGATCACTGGACGCGTGATCCTGTGGTCCCAGGTTCGATCCCGGGCACCGGCGAGAAATAATGGATAAACATCAGGGGTCCGCGGTTGTTCAACGTCCTCCCAGCGAGCATAAGAAATATTGCCGGAACAACCGTGGACATCTTCAAGAGAAAACTGGACGGTTTTCTAAGAGAAGTTCCGGATCAGCCGGGCTGTGGTGGGTACGTGGCCCTGCGGGCCGCTCCAAGCAACAGCCTGGTGGACCAAACTCTCACAAGTCGAGCCTGGCCTCGGGCCGGGCTTGGGGAGTAGAAGAACTCCCAGAACCCCATCAACCAGGTATCAACCAGGTAATGGACATAGTTTCTTTCACCCTGATGATGCCCCTGTTACCTAGCAGTAAAATAGGTACCTGGGAGTTAGTCAGCTGTCACGGGCTGCTTCCTGAGGGTGGAGGCCTGGTCGAGGACCGGGCCGCGGGGACACTAAGCCCCGAAATCATCTCAAGATAACCTATCCCAGATCCTTGTGCTCTTACCTTCCAAGAGCCATATAGTCGACCTGGTTCAAGAGCTCTCTCCCTCTCCCGGATAATAATTACCTTCTCTTACAGTCTTCCAAGTTTCCTGGAGGTGGATGAAGACGTCGTAACTCGCTGGGTCGTAACTACCCATTTTACAGCCCGTCCTCTCCCCCTCCCCCCCCCCCCCCCCCCACTTCCTTCCCCAATAAACTCCGCTCCTGCCCTCAATTCTACAGTAACTCCTCTTCGCGGTCACAACCCGACTCGACAACTCACTAGAATTCTCTCCAGTCCTCCACTACGAACCCCCCCTCTCCCTCATCTCCCCCCCCCCTCTCCCTCATCTCCACACCCCCCTTTTCCTCCATTTCCAACCCCCCTTCCTCTCCACCAAGCCCCTTCCACCGGTCGCAATTGGTAGACATGTATTGATCTGTTAGCCAAATCGCTCACAAACATTCCCAAGGACAATCAACCACAATCACCAAGTGATTGAGGGTTAAAAAAAGACCATGGCCCAGGAGCTGGAGCTCAACACGCTACTTACAAGGTTCGTGCGAGCAGGCGCGCACCAGTTGACGGAGGGTTGCAAGACGGGACCCAAGAGCTTAAATTCAACCGCAATTATGTGCGAGCGTATTGAATGACAGAAAACCAGAAGTCATTGCCACAGCATACCTGGAGAGGCTCCAAGCAACAGCCTGGTGGACCAAACTCTCACAAGTCAAGCCTGGCCTTGGGCCGGGCTTGGGGAGTAGAACTCCCAGAACCCCATCAAGCAGGTATATGTGGGCCTGCGGGCCGCTCCAAGCAACAGCCTGGTGGACCAAACTCTCACAAGTCAAGCCTGGCCTCGGGCCGGGCTTAGGGGGGAGTAGAAGAACTCCCAGAACCTCATCAAGCAGGATGAACTCAAGCTTTTAGGCTAAAATTCGACCATAAATTGGCAGGCTGATACAGGGCGAAGCAAATACAGCTTTTCCCCCAGGGATTACAGCCCCCCCCCCCAATCCAGGAGGATTGGAGTCTTTGTGTACTACATTCTCCACACAAATTAGACACGACCCTACAAGAGGCTACAAAAGGAATGGCCAAATTCCTTTTACGATTAAGAGATCTAAGCCCCTACGAGCACAATGACAACCTTTTCACTACGAAGTTTACCCAACGGGCGGTGATTCCAGGCGCCAGGCTAGGCTAACAGCCTGGTGGATCAGACCACCAACCTGGAGGCCTATTCAGAGACCGGGCCCACGGAGACCGTTGAGCATCTCAATCATTGCAAGGTTATCGCACTCTCCAGGTTGGGGGATGTCAGGAATTGGGGGAAGTGGGGGTTCGAGGTTCTGGGAATTGTGCTCAACCACTTGTGGGACGGTCGGGGATCGAACACAGACCTGCAAGAAGCCAGAACGTCGCCGTGGCTTGCTCCGCCTCCACTTGTACCAGCGAGAGCGGGTAACCTTTAACCAGTCTGGCACACGAGAGGCACTCATAAATGCCAGCCGCTAGCCAATCAAAGTTCACATCACAGTCATCCACATTGCGCACAAAAGCAGCAGTATTGCGCATTAAAATCTGGCGCACAACGTGAAAGCACGCTTTTGCGCATTGCCCGGGTTAATTACCCATAAGTAATTGTTTTTGTTGTTATAGATTAAGCTACTCGGAACAAGTTCCAAGTAGCACGGGCTATGGTGAGCCCGTAACTTACCTGGCACAGGAGCAGGGTAAGTAGCACGGGCTATGGTGAGCCCGTAACTTACCTGGCACAGGAGCGGGGTAAGTAGCACGGGCTATGGTGAGCCCGTAACTTACCTGGCACATGAAGGACAGTAGAAAAAATGTATATATATGCTGGTTAGCATTGTGGCCACGTCTGTGGTAGAAAATCAAATCCTGCTGGATAGGTGATTGATGTGGGGGGAAGGGGGGCATAAGGACCATTAAGAACTTCTTGAGTTATCTTGAGATGATTTCGGGGCTTTAGTGTCCCCCGCGGCCCGGTCCACGACCAGGCCTCCACCCCCAGGAAGCAGCCCGTGACAGCTGACTAACACCCAGGTACCTATTTACTGCTAGGTAACAGGGGCATAGGGTGAAAGAAACTCTGCCCATTGTTTCTCGCCGGCGCCTGGGATCGAACCCAGGACCACAGGATCACAAGTCCAGCGTGCTGTCCGCTCGGCCGACCAGCTCCCTAACTATAGAAGCGTAAATGGTCTGTAAGGGGGAATCGCCCCCACCTCCCCCCCCCCCCACGCAGCCACTGGGCATCAGCATTAGAGAGAGAGCAGCGACATGCTACCTGATGGAGTTTCCCTACAACAACAACCTGCTTGTCCAGACGAGGCGAAGCCTGGTCAGAGACCGGGCCGCAGGGGTCGTTGATGCCCGGAACCTCCACCACAAGGCGGGGGCACAGGAGACACACAGGTCCCAGCAACCACAATTATGTGACCACATCCTTCCCCCTCTCCCCCCCCCCCTATATACCCCCAATGCCCTACCCACTCCTCCCCCTTCATCCTCTCCCCTTTCTCAGCCTCCGTGCATTGCAACATGAGAGAGAAGGATTACAAAGAGGGACGAGGGGGGTGGGGGGGAGGGACAAGGGGAGGAGAAGGGGGGAAGAGGGGAGGAGAAGGGGGGGAGAAGGGAGGGGAGAAGGGAGGGGGGGAGGGGGACGAGACAGACCAACACCGAAGCCTTGCAACACTCCACTACTAACCTGGATCAGAAATGTTAAGACAAGACAAACCTCGCACGAACTCTGCCGACCTGGGGGAGACCCCCCCCCCAGAGACCTGGGGGAACCCCCCCCAGAGACCTGGGAGAAACCCCCAGAGACCAGGAAAGACCCCCAGAGACCTGGAAAGACCCCCCAGAGACCTGGAAAGACCCCCCAGAGACCTGGAAAGACCCCCCAGAGACCTGGAAAGACCCCCCAGAGACCTGGAAAGACCCCCCAGAGACCTGGAAAGACCCCCCAGAGACCTGGAAAGACCCCCAAAGAGACCTGGAAAGACCCCCCAGAGACCTGGAAAGACCCCCCAGAGACCTGGGCAGACCCCCAGAGACCTGGGCAGACCCCCAGAGACCTGGGCAGACCCCCAGAGACCTGGGCAGACCCCCAGAGACCTGGGCAGACCCCCAGAGACCTGGGCAGACCCCCAGAGACCTGGGCAGACCCCCAGAGACCTGGGCAGACCCCCAGAGACCTGGGCAGACCCCCAGAGACCTGGGCAGACCCCCAGAGACCTGGGCAGACCCCCAGAGACCTGGGCAGACCCCCAGAGACCTGGGCAGACCCCCAGAGACCTGGGCAGACCCCCAGAGACCTGGGAGAGTCCACTACTTTATTTATATCGCATAATTCCTTTCCAGTTTAATCCGCGAAATGATTGAAAACAGCGTCTTTCCAAGACCTCTGAAGACAAGACGGAGGGAGAGGGTAGGGAAGGGGAGACATGATAAAGATGGGGGGAGGACGAACTGGATATTTTAAGGGTGCTGTGGTGACTAAAGATGGTCCAGGAGCCAAGAGGCTGCGCACACAAGTCAAACTCAAACTCTCTAAGAGTTTGAGTCTAAGAGTCTAAGAGTCTAAGATCTTTAAGAAGTTTGTTGACGACTCCAGTTAATTTCTGTGGTTTTGCATTTTGTGTATCTTCACTATCACACCGTGAGGCCAGGCAGGGAGTTACAACCCCGCTCATGTGCCAGGTAAGTCCACTACGGGCTCACCATAGCCCGTGCTACTTGGCACTTTTGTTCCGAGTAGCTGAATCTTAAACAACGGCAGGCCAATCTCGATCCTGGCCTCAGGCCGGCCTCGGTGAGTAGAACCACTCCAGGCATGATGGTCCGGGGTAATCCCCCCCAATCACTTCCGGACACCCAATCCGGACACCCAATCCGGACATATATGTTTACCTCTCAGAATGTTTGGTAATATGTTTATTTGTGATGTGTGTCTATGTATATATTAACACGTTGTACTGAACGGGGTGAGAATAGCTTGAGCTACCTCATCCCTTTGTGTGCATTTTACCTCAATAAGCTTGTTTCAATTTCAATCCGGACACCCAATCCGGACACCCAATCCTCACGTGAAAGCCGTCGATCGTCCCCGGCAAGAATCTGCTACCACTCTCCCTAGCCACCAAGCATGAAGGGAGAGAGAAAGCAGTTTCACATACGCACCAACTCTCTGTCTGCAGTCATGAACGGCTACTTGCCTACCACCCCACACACACCCCGTCATCAACTCTCCACCCAGTCAACCACCACCTGGAGGTGGTGGTTGACCGCCTTTCCACCGCCTTCTACACGCAAAGCAGCTCATGTCTTGTAGCTTTAGTACTGCCCTTTAGTCGCCGACGACCGGGCCGCGGGGATGCTAAGCCCCGGAAGCACCTCAAGGTAGGTAAGGTAGCCCTGTGTCGTCTTCCACAGCATCAACACATCATCTCATATCATCACTTCTAAGTCAATTATACATAGATGTACAGGCGATGAGTCTCAATAACGTGGCTGAAGTATGTTGACCTGACCATACACTAGAAGGTGAAGGGATGACGACGACGTTTCGGTCCGTCCTCAAGTCGATTGTGATACCATTCTCACAATCGTCTTTGGTCCCGCCTCTCAACCGTCAATCAACAGGTGTACAGGTTACTGAGCCTATTGGGTTCTATCATATCTACACTTGAAACTGTATGGAGTCAGCCTCCACCACATCACTTCCTAATGCATTCCATTTGTCAACCACTCTGGCACTAAAAAAGTTCCCTCTAATATCTCTGACTCATTTGGGCACTCAATTTCCACCTGTGTCCCCTAGTGCGTGCGTCTGTGTGCGTGTGTGTGTGTGTGGGGGGGGGGGGGGGGACTTCACTGTGGGACCGTCTGGCGTGCCGGAGAATATCTTAGAGAATTAAACTAGTCTCTGATATGATGGTTTACGGCCCCTTGCACGACTTCCTATTTCAGCTGGAGGATTTTACGAAATCATTTAACTCTAATCCTCTAACATCCTCTTAGGAAAATGCGCAGAGGGATGCGAGGATGGGATTCTCTTGCTGCTTTTACCTTCATCCTTCTCCTCCTGTCTACCGTCCAGCCCAACTACCTTGCCAGTTGTTTACATGGAGGTGAAACTGGGTAGTTACGATGCCGTGTTTCTCGTGCAGTTAAAGACTTGATGGGGGGGGGGGGGTGTACTTGTGGGGCTGTGGATGAGGGGGGGGGGGTTGTTACCACGTCGGTAATTCGCTCGTTAACGTTCTGGATGCTGAGGGCCGCCGGCGCTACCTGACGAAAATATTTAAGTCTTGAGACTCTGAAAAGAATCTTATGGAGGATTGCAACTTGCCCGAGATGGTAATAACCTTGCACTTGTCCGTCCCAAAGTGTTTTCGGTGGGTTTTAAGTGCATAACTAGGCGGTAAAGGCCTTTGGTGAGAAGTGCTTAGCTGCCGCCTTGAGCGTTGCGTCTTGACGAGGAAGTCTGGGCCAGCGGAGGTCTCTGAGACCATACAGGAAGGTCTCTTGGGACCATGCTGGAAGGTCTCTTGGGACCATACAGGAAGGTCTCTTGGGACCATACAGGAAGGTCTCTTGGGACCATACAGGAAGGTCTCTTGGGACCATACAGGAAGGTCTCTTGGGACCATGCAGGAAGGTCTCTTGGGACCATGCAGGAAGGTCTCTTGGGACCATGCAGGAAGGTCTCTTGGGACCATGCAGGAAGGTCTCTTGGGACCATGCAGGAAGGTCTCTTGGGACCATGCAGGAAGGTCTCTTGGGACCATGCAGGAAGGTCTCTTGGGACCATGCAGGAAGGTCTCTTGGGACCATGCAGGAAGGTCTCTTGGGACCATGCAGGAAGGTCTCTTGGGACCATGCAGGAAGGTCTCTTGGGACCATGCAGGAAGGTCTCTTGGGACCATGCAGGAAGGTCTCTTGGGACCATGCAGGAAGGTCTCTTGGGACCATGCAGGAAGGTCTCTTGGGACCATGCAGGAAGGTCTCTTGGGACCATGCAGGAAGGTCTCTTGGGACCATGCAGGAAGGTCTCTTGGGACCATGCAGGAAGGTCTCTTGGGACCATGCAGGAAGGTCTCTTGGGACCATGCAGGAAGGTCTCTTGGGACCATGCAGGAAGGTCTCTTGGGACCATGCAGGAAGGTCTCTTGGGACCATGCAGGAAGGTCTCTTGGGACCATGCAGGAAGGTCTCTTGGGACCATGCAGGAAGGTCTCTTGGGACCATGCAGGAAGGTCTCTTGGGACCATGCAGGAAGGTCTCTTGGGACCATGCAGGAAGGTCTCTTGGGACCATGCAGGAAGGTCTCTTGGGACCATACAGGAAGGTCTCTTGGGACCATACAGGAAGGTCTCTTGGGACCATGCAGAAAGGTCTCTTGGGACCATGCAGAAAGGTCTCTTGGGACCATACAGGAAGGTCTCTTGGGACCATGCAGGAAGGTCTCTTGGGACCATACAGGAAGGTCTCTTGGGACCATACAGGAAGGTCTCTTGGGACCATGCAGGAAGGTCTCTGAGACCATGCAGGAATGGCAGGTCCTTACCTGGGGTGTAATTAAGTAGACCTGGTCGAGTGAGAACCTTAGATGCCTCATTTTGGCGGCTGGTCGTCGCTTTTGGAAGCTGGCCCTCGGGGGTAAAGGGTAGCTGTTGGTGCTTGGCTAGTTGTGCTTTCGGGGGGTTGAGCTTCGGCTCATTGGTCCCGGCTCTGTGTCAGTCAACTAGCGTATTACAGGTTGCTGAGCCTAATAAGGTGGCGGCTATGGCTGGTGTCAAGTGCTGAGAGTTATTTTGTAATGGTACATATATTGGCTATCTTCTTATCTTGAGGTTATCTTGAGATGATTTCGGGGCTTTTTTAGTGTCCCCGCGGCCCGGTCCTCGACCAGGCCTCCACCCCCAGGAAGCAGCCCGTGACAGCTGACTAACTCCCAGGTACCTATTTACTGCTAGGTAACAGGGGCATTCAGGGTGAAAGAAACTTTGCCCATTTGTTTCTGCCTCGTGCGGGAATCGAACCCGCGCCACAGAATTACGAGTCCTGCGCGCTATCCACCAGGCTAAGGTAGGTGTCGAGGATTTTTAATTAAGCTCAATCCCCGCAAGCACAATTAGGTGACCATACTACTTTGACCTCTGCTAGTTACCATTGTGGTTGAGACAATCCCGTCTGGGGGCGCTCCCCCCCTCCCCCCTCCCCAAATATTTGCAGTGTTCAGTCGAGCCTGGAAGAGTCTCGGAGACTTTAGCTGACCAAGATCTTGAAGTTATCTTGAGATGATTTCGGGGCTTACTGTCCCCCGCGGCCCGGTCCTCGATCAGGCCTCCTTTTTTTTTACACATCCCTAGGAAGCAGCCCGTAGCAGCTGTCTCACTCCCAAGTACCTATTAACTGCTAGGTAACAGGGGGCATTAGGGTGAGAAACTTTGTCAATTTGCCAATTTGTCTCCTCCTCCACCGGGGCTCGAACCCGGAACCTCAGGACTATGAATCCGAAGCGCTGTCCACCCAGCTGTCAGGCCCCCATGGTAAGCCTTACCCTACTAGTTGTCCCTAGAACACTACCCGCCACTCGGTTAGCAACCAGGTACCCAATTACTGCTGGGTGAACAGAGGCGTACAGCTAAAAGAATAGGTACTGTTAGAAGTCCGTCTCTAGCCAGAACGCGAACCGCGACCAAATCACTGGCGTAGACAAGTCTCTTGGACCTGTTTAGGATGAGCCAGCAGACACCGCTCCTGTGCCAGGTAAGTTCCGGGCTCACCATAGCCCGTGCTACTTGGAAGGGAATTACCAGGGAAAAGCGCCAAGCCACCACGACTATATAGCACTGGGAAGGGGTCAGGATAAGGATTTGGGATGGGACGATGGGGAAGGAAGGAATGGTGCCCCAACCACTTGTGGACCGTCGGGGGATTGAACGCCGACCTGCATGCAGCGAGACCGTCGCTCTACCGTCCAGCCCAAGTGGTTAGGTCGTGCTACTTGGAACTTGTTCAGAGTAGCTGAATCTATAACAACCCACGTGCGGAGCCTAATACGTGTTCCCGTGTGATACGTGTTCCCGTGTGATACGTGTTCCCGTGTGATACGTGATCCCGTCTGATACGTGTTCCCGTGTGATACGTGTTCCCGTGTGATACGTGATCCCGTGTGATACGTGATCCCGTGTGAATGTCAGTACACGAAACACCTCCCCCCCCCCTAGAGGAACACAACATAGCGGATATTGATGATTATTATATTGGTAAACCGCCTGGAGGGGGGGGGGTATGCGGGTCGTGGTACCCCCTGGTACCCTCTCTCTCCCTTCCTCACTAGTTACGTAGGGGTAAAGGAGAATACCTATCGGTACTTGGGTACCCGTGGGAGCTGGGGTGAGAGGTGGCTGGGTAGGTGGCTGGCTCTCTGGCTGGCTGGGTGGCTGGCTGGCTGGTTGGAAGGTGACTGGCTGGCTGGGTAGGTGGCTGGTTGGCTGGCTGGCTGGGTAGGTGGCTGGTTGGCTGGCTGGGTAGGTAGGTGGCTGGTTGGCTGGCTGGGTAGGTGGCTGGTTGGCTGGTTGGCTGGGTAGGTGGCTGGTTGGCTGGTTGGCTGGCTGGCTGGGTAGGTGGCTGGTTGGCTGGCTGGGTAGGTGGCTGGTTGGCTGGCTGGCTGGGTAGGTGGCTGGTTGGCTGGCTGGCTGGCTGGGTAGGTAGGTGGCTGGCTGGCTGGCTGGCTGGGTAGGTGGCTGGTTGGCTGGCTGGCTGGGTAGGTGGCTGGTTGGCTGGCTGGGTAGGTGGCTGGTTGGCTGGTTGGCTGGGTAGGTGGCTGGTTGGCTGGGTAGGTGGCTGGTTGGCTGGGTAGGTGGCTGGTTGGCTGGCTGGCTGGGTAGGTGGCTGGTTGGCTGGCTGGCTGGGTAGGTGGCTGGTTGGCTGGCTGGGTAGGTGGCTGGTTGGCTGGTTGGCTGGGTAGGTGGCTGGTTGGCTGGCTGGCTGGGTAGGTGGCTGGTTGGCTGGGTAGGTGGCTGGTTGGCTGGCTGGGTAGGTAGGAAGGTGGCTGGCTGGCTGGGTAGGTGGCTGGTTGGCTGGCTGGCTGGGTAGGTGGCTGGCTGGCTGGCTGGCTGGGGCTCTCTGCGTCTCTGGCTCTCTGGCCTGGTTGTGCCCGGGACCCAAGAATTGAACTATTCTGATATTTAGTCTTTTGCTTTGTTACAGAATACGGTCTCAAGTTGTGGATGACGGCGGCTATGACGACTCATGCCCAGTACAGGTGGCGAACGACATTCTTGCATTTCTTAGATTCATCGGCCTTTCCAGCGTTCAATAATCAATACTTAGCAGTAAAATAGGTACCTGGGTGTTAGTCAGCTGTCACGGGCTGCTTCCTGGGGGTGGAGGCCTGGTCAAGGACCGGGCCGTGGGGACACTAAAAGCCCCGAAATCATCTCAAGATAAGAGGGATGAGGGAGGGGAGGTGATAAGACCTTGTATCACCCCGTGTGTGTTCTCTAATCCCTCCCTTACCACAATTCTTCCCTTCTGCCCTTCACATCATTCTTTAATAACGAATATTGTAACAAGCACTTAAAAAAAATAACGTCTTTTTTTACCGTTTGATATTGCCTTTTTTAGTCCTAACAACGATACCACCGTTGTTAGGACTAGAAAACGATACCACCGTTGTATACCATCGATACCACCAATACACCACCCGCTTGCACTCTGGGATACTCTCGGACGCAGGTTCGAATCCTCGTCACGGCCCTTGTGGATCTGTTCACCCGCTTCCACGTTAGATACAATACCCTTCTTAATAACCGATAGACTAAGTTAAAAACAACAATTTTTACACCCACTTTTCTCATAGTATGCGAAGGCGACCAACTTCTCACGGCGATAAAAACACAAAAAAATCGTTCAAAGGAGCCCATTTTTCGCGCCATAAATTCTCCCGCCTTGATGGCGCGTCTTTTCCCGCCAATATTCCTGCTGGAAACTTGTGGCGCTTCCGCTCTGGATGCTGTAACTCATCCCCCTCCCCCCCCTTCCACCCTCTCATCTCTTCTTCACTACCCCTTCCTAACTTTGCCTCCCCTCTCTCTCAAATTTTTTTTTAAATTTTGCCCCGAGGGGCGAGTTTATTGGGCAGCGCCACTCATCTTGTGAGTGAACATACCGCCATAGCAGAATGTACAACACTCCCCAATAGGAAGAAAACCCGCTGGGGCCTCTCTCTTTTCCCTCCAGACGCCTCCACCCCCTACCTTGAGGTTACCTTGAGGTGCTTCCGGGGCTTAGCGTCCCCGCGGCCCGGTCGTCGACCAGGCCTCCTGGTTGCTGGACTACCAGTTCCCCCTCCCAGCATAAGTACAAACTAATAAATGATCAAGTGTGATATCATTTGATGATATCAGAGTACCATCCCAGTACCAGATCACACACTAGAAGGTGAAGGGACGACGACGTTTCGGTCCGTCCTGGACCATTCTCAAGTCGATTGTGAATGGACCATTCTCACAATCGACTTGAGAATGGTCCAGGACGGACCGAAACGTCGCTGTCGTCCCTTCACCTTCTAGTGTGTGGTCTGGTCAACGTACTTTAGCCACGTTATTGTGACTCCTCGCCTACAGAGTATTAAGTTGTGGTGCGTTGGTGGTCTGAATAGAACTCCACGACTCCGTCTCTCCTTAAAACACTTCATAAACAAACAACGATTCACCAATCTACTCCACAAAGGACCTCTGGCCATCATTATGACCCCCCCCCCCCCCGCAACAACAGAGGTCAACAGTGACCCCCCACAACAACAGAGGCCAACAGACACCGCAGAAGTAGCAGGGTTCCAAAGAGCCCCGGCAATTGTACCGTTGGTCAGACACAGTTACGACCAATGACCCGTGTTGAAACGACACTTCAAGATTCCTGCACGACAACTCTCGCAGCACTCGCTTTCCCGCCTTCACTGTGAAGCAAAACAAAAGGTCTAAGAGACGTCACGTTAAGTGGCTTCCTGGATGAATGAATACCGTATAAAAAATGTCTATTCACCTGTGTAGAACACAGGTGTAGAACGCAGGTGTAGAACGCAGGTGTAGAACGCAGGTGTAGAACACGTGTAGAACACAGGTGTAGAACACAGGTGTAGAACACAGGTGTAGAACACAGGTGAGTGACTTTGCGGCGTCTGCCGTGATAATCCACTCTATATACTTCCGAAATTGTGGCGGGAAAAGTACCCGGATGATTAGCGAATGATTAATGTGACTTAAAATATAATTTCTTGCTGGTAACAGGAAGCCAGTGGCTGGCTTAGTTGTACTTGCGGGGGTTGAGCTTCGGCTCTTTGGTCCCGCCTCTCAACCGTCAATCTAGTGCGATGAAATGCTTCCAGATAAAAAAATTGTTAAAAAACCAGTTTGTGATACATGCATCGGGCTGCAAGCAGCCGCGTCCAACAACCTGGTTGACCAGTCCAGCAACCTGGAGGCCTGGTCGAGGACCGGGCCGCGGGGACGCTGAGCCCAGAGATGATTGTCGTCACAGTGGACTGGACAAGACTGGAGAACTTTTGTCACCATTAAACCGTTACAGACAACACACCACAATCACACCACAATCACTCCACCGTGAAGACTTGGTGTTTCAGGGAACTGTTGTGAGCAGCGTAGCGCAGCCTGACCACCGCTGACAGCTGCATGAAAAAATAAATGAAATCCATAGAACTGTCAACCTTGTGTAGCTGTACTTCTGAATTACTAAGACCCATTTCCCATTTGAAGACTTAATTGGATTCAATTCTCGGACCCATTATGTGTTATCTTGAGGTTATCTTGAGATGATTTCGGGGCTTTTAGTGTCCCCGCGGCCCGGTCCTCGACCAGGCCTCCACCCCCAGGAAGCAGCCCGTGACAGCTGACTAACACCCAGGTACCTATTTTTACTGCTAGGTAACAGGGGCATAGGGTGAAAGAAACTCTGCCCGTTGTTTCTCGCCGGCGCCTGGGATCGAACCCAGGACCGCAAGATCACAAGTCCAGCGTGCTGTCCGCTCGGCCGACCGGCTCTCATTAAGTGTGTGTCTACCCTTTTCCCACTACCATCTAAGATGGTATTGGGTGTATAATAAATTATAACGTGACTGACTGACGCCCCAACGCTGTTGTTTAAGAATCGCTACTTGGAACAAAAAGTTCCAAGTAGCACGGGCTATGGTGAGCCCCAACGGGTTCCCACCGGTGATCTTCTAGACCAACGGGAAGACTAGAAATCGTCTTAATTGCGACTGGAGGGCATTCCTACCCCCTAACCGGGAGCCGGTCGGCCGAGCGGACAGCACGCTGGACTTGTGATCCTGTGGTCCTGGATTCGATCCCAGGCGCCGGCGAGAAACAATGGGCAGAGTTTCTTTCACCCTATGCTCCTGTTACCTAGCAGTAAAATAGGTACCTGGGTGTTAGTCAGTTGTCACGGGCTGTTTCCTGGGGGGTGGAGGCCTGGTCGAGGACCGGGCCGCGGGGACACTAAAAAGCCCCGAAATCATCTCAAGATAACACCCCACCCTCTCCCCAACCACTCCAAGCCTCCCCACCACCTGCCCAGCTGATAGGTTATCTGTAAAAGCAAGCTAAGAAAAAGCTAAGTACGCCGATAATATGAGAAGGGGGGGGGGAGGCTTAAAGGAGGGAGGAAGAAGCAGGAGAAGGAACTCGTGGAAGATGATGGTGGTGATGCTAGGTGAACAGGGGCATCAGGGATGAAAGAAACATTTTCCCCATTTGTCTCCACCGGGGATCGAACCCGGAACCTCAGGACTACGAATCCGAAGCGCTGTCCACCCAGCTGTCAGGCGCCCATGGGGGATTCAATTCGGCTAAAATACAGTCAAAGGGTCGTTGGACCTAAACAGCCAGTCCCAAGTCCCACAAAAGCTTATATAAATTATTTATATATAAATTATATATATATATATATATATATTATATATTAAATTATATATATTATATAAATTATTATATTATATATATATTATATAAATTATATATATAAATATATAATATATTAAATTATATATATATATATATATATATATATATATATATATATATATATATAAAATTATTTATATATAACTACAATATAAATTACAAACTTTCCACTGCCAGCAACGGCGTTCCAGAAATGTTTATATCAAAATGTTCATAAGGACAATATTACAAGAACAAGTCCACAAGGGCCGTGACGAGGATTCGAACCTGCGTCCGGGAGCACATGTGACAATATTACATATTTTAAATTAAAAACAATTTAAAATAAACACAAATAATTAAATGCAACAACCACAATTGTCAAAATTTCTAAATTTATATTCATTTTGAATAGCATTTTTTTTTAACCTGAACTTTTTGAAAAGTACAAAAAAAAAACGCACTTACTGGGATCGAACCCAAGCTTCCCGGCACAAGAAGCGGGTACTGTAACTACCCAGCCATCGTTAATTCTGAATCCCCCTTGCAAGATCGCCGGCGTGTTTCAAGCGCAGGCTAGACACGTATGATGAGTTCTGATGGATGTAAATAGGAGCCGCCTCCTAAGGCCTAATATAGGCCTTCTGCCACTTAAAATTCTTATGACTAGGCCTAAAAAGCTTTTGCCTACACCCCCCCCCCAAGAATTTTAGATACTGTCATATGGTCTCTGACTTCACCAACGGTAACGGGATCCTCACCTGTTGAATTACCGTTCAAACAGTGCGGCGATCGTACTGGGAGCCCAGATATCGTAGTGGGAGCCCAGATATCACACCAGTAGAGCGACCAGACATTAAGCTATCGTACTAGGAGAGCAGCTATCGCACAGACAGCCCGGCTATCGCACCAGTAGCGCAAGCAGACATTGGGTGTAATTGGGTTCAAGTCGGTCAAACACAAGCTTGGCCATATCCTGCTGGTTTACCTGTTGATGATCGAGAGTTCTACTCCAAATCCGACTGGTTGACACGCAAGGCCAAATATTGACCGACACTACGTCGTGGCTTGACAACTTTTCACCTTTCCCCGAACGTAAACGTAAAAACGTTTGCGTTCAGAGAAACGTTTTTTTTTTTCAACCTGAAAAATTATATTTAATTCTGACAATTTTAGTTACAAGACTTTTCGAGTGAGCTGTATTTTATTCTCCAGATATTGTGCACTGAGGAATTATGGTGATTAGGTGGTGGTGATGGTGGTAGTGATGGTGGTGGTAGTGAGGGTGGTGGTAGTGAGGGAATATCCAAGCTCCACTTACGAGGACATCTTTGAGAGGCAGTCGTGAATACCCCTTTCCTTCTTGTGGAGTGCACCACTTAAGTGGTTGCGGAGGGTACCTGGTTGATACCTGGTTGATGGGGTTCTGGGAGTTCTTCTACTCCCCCTAAGCCCGGCCCGAGGCCAGGCTTGACTTGTGAGAGTTTGGTCCACCAGGCTGTTGCTTGGAGCGGCCCGCAGGCCCACATATACCTGGTTGATGGGGTTCTGGGAGTTCTTCTACTCCCCCTAAGCCCGGCCCGAGGCCAGGCTTGACTTGTGAGAGTTTGGTCCACCAGGCTGTTGCTTGGAGCGGCCCGCAGGCCCACATATACCTGTGCAGGCGATGAGTCACAATAACGTGGCTGAAGTATGTTGACCAGACCACACACTAGAAAGTTGAAGGGACGACGACGACGACGTTTCGGTCCGTCCTGGACCATTCTCAAGTCGACTGCCAAAGGCATGTATAGAATACTCGGGTGGAGAGACCCCTTGAGATAGCTGCCCCTCCAATGGACGAATAGCAGCAGTTAGGCCTTGAAGCCTAACAGCCCACAACCCTTAACGTACCCGGACCCAAACTGGGCGTGGAGGAACGATAATTTACAGCCTAAGGGCACCATTAACCAAGACGAGGCAATTCATCTAGCGACTACCCTAAGGAATAACCTTTCAGGGCGCGGCGCTGTTCCCTCTACCCATCCCATACCTGTGTGCTCAGGTATGGGATGGGATAGTTACGTCTTCTTGAGGTTATCTTGAGATGATTTCGGGGCTTTAGTATCCCCGCGGCCCGGTCCTCGACCAGGCCTCCACCCCCAGGAAGCAGCCCGTAGCAGCTGTCTAACTCCCAGGTACCTATTTACTGCTAGGTAACAGGGGCATCAGAGTGAAAGAAACATTTTGCCCATTTGTCTCCGCCTCCACCGGGGATCGAACCCGGAACCTCAGGACTACGAATCCGAAGCGCTGTCCATCCAGCTGTCAGACGTCTTGCGTTTTCAAATAACGTAGACGAGGCATTTTATCGTAGTTTCGTTACGTTGTAGCCATGACTTGAGGAAGGGGGGGGGGGGGGGGGGAGGTTACCTTGAGGTGCTTCAAGGGCTCAGCGTCCCCGCGGCCCGGTCGTCGACCAGGCCTTCTTCACAGGCCACAGACTTTTTTCCCCACTGTGGTCAACAGGGGGGTGGGGGGGGGGAGTGGCGGGAATGAGAAGGAATTAGCCCCATTCTGTGGCGCGGGTTCGATTCCCGCACGAGGCAGAAACAAATGGGCAAAGTTTCTTTCACCCTGAATGCCCCTGTAACCTAGCAGTAAATAGGTACCTGGGAGTTAGACAGCTGCTACGGGCTGCTTCCTGGGGGTGGAGGCCTGGTCGAGGACCGGGCCGCGGGGACACTAAAGCCCCGAAATCATCTCAAGATAACCTGACCGGATATTCCTCTGCTCAACACCGGCTTCCCAGACTGATCATTCAAACTTTTATCGCTATAATTACCGAGTAAATCTACTGCAATCATTACGGGGATCACCATAGCCCGTGCTGCATGGAACGCTTCGTCCAGAGTAGCTGAATCTAAGAACAACATCAACGTCTTGCAATCAGCAAAGCATCGTCGTCTCCAGTGTGACTGCGTGCTCACACTGCTCACACCAAGCACAGCGTAACTCAATCTGTTATCGTGATGGGCTGGGTTTGAGTGGTCTTCCTCTACGACGTCAGGTGTTCTACAGCAGCAGCAGCAGCAGCAGCAGCAGCAACAGCAACAGCAGCAGCAGCAACAGCAGCAGCAACAGCAGCAACAGCAGCAGCAGCAGCAGCAACAGCAACAGCAACAGCAGCAGCAGCAGCAGCAGCAACAGCACCAGCAACAGCAACAGCAGCAGCAACAGCAGCAGCAGCAACAGAAACAGCAGCGCTAGTGAACACGTACATTAAGCTAACCGTCGCAGATATTACAACTCCACGGTCAAGGCCGCCGAACTATCGTACATTGGCATTTACTTGACAGGTTATGATCTTGCACTGAGCCAAGCGGATATTCGGCTACCGGACGTCCCGTTACAACCACTCCTCCGCCACAACGGATGACCGTTGAAACGAGCGGTTACAACGGAAACAGACGTCTGTACGTCAGTTTGCTTGATGCGTCTGTCAGTCAGACCCAGCAAACATCCTTAAGAACCCCCTCCGCACTGATAGGCAAGACCATTAACTTCACAAAACAGGGTTGGATATCAACAACTATAGGGTTATCTTGAGGTTATCTTGAGATGATTTCGGGGCTTTAGTGTCCCCGCGGCCCGGTCCTCGACCAGGCCTCCACCCCCAGGAAGCAGCCCGTGACAGCTGACTAACACCCAGGTACCTATTTTACTGCTAGGTAACAGGGGCATAGGATGAAAGAACCTCTGACCATTGTTTCTCGCCGGCGCCCGGGATCGAACCCAGGACCACAAGTCCAGCGTGCTGTCCGCTCGGCCGACCGGCTCCCTTCCGGTAGAGGAAGATGTATATGCAGCTACGCCGGTACGTTAATTTAGAGCGTAAGTAACGTTGCTCGATATGAACAAGTCCACAAGGGGCCGTGACGAGGGTTCGAACCTGCGTCCGAGAGGATCCCAGACGCTGCCTTAATCGACGGAGCTACGACATGGTTAAAAGAATTGCAACCGGTAAATCATCCTGATTAACCACTGGATCAGTTGATATATTATACCCAAATGTAAACAAACCAATTTGTAAACGCAAGGAGACAACAAGGGGTTAGTTTGCACTCACCTAGTTGTGCTTGCGGGGGTTGAGCTCTGGCTCTTTGGTCCCGCCTCTCAACCGTCAATCAACAGGTAATTGTCTACGGAATTATAAGACGGTGATCCTCTGAATCACCTCAAGTAGGTGAACGAGCTCCATATGTGTTAATAATCCACACATATGAACACATGGTGGATATTAACACATCATAACTGTCTCCTCACTACCCCCCCCCCTCTCTCTCCTACAAACAAGCAAATAGCTATAATTCATCCCTTGAAAACTTCCTAAAGAAATCGAAATGAGAAGTCTGGTGATTGATTAAAGAATTTTTCTGGCCATACTTCCTCCAGTTGGAACCGAACCGGGAGAGGAGAGGAGAGAGTGAGAGGGGAGAGTGAGAGGGGAGAGTGAGAGGGGGGTGCGGGGGGGAGGACAGAGAGGGACGGCAGAAAGGGAGAGGAATGAAGCAAGATGCAATAAATGAGAAAAAACACAAGAGCGGCGGGGGAAGATGTTTGGATTAAGAACCAAAGGGAATTCAACTAGGGGGAATTTTTAGGGATATTTAGGGACGGCGGCCAGAGATGGCAGGGAGAATTGCTGAAGGAAGGCAGTGAAAGGAACCCAAAGTCATCACTTGGTCCATCTAGACATCCCCCCCCCACCCCCCAGGATCACGGCGCCCCCTCATAAACGCCATCTGGTGGTCAATAAACCAGGTGTCCCGCCCTCCACATGTGCACAAAATGCTTCATACAAAAATGCTGCCATCGCACGATCCACGATTAAAATCAAAATTTGGCCTATTAGAAACAAAAAATCAAAGTATAAATGAATCGAGAACAAAGTTACAGAACTGAAAATAATAAGAAAATGCCCGTTAATATGAACTTAAAACTATCAAACCACACCAACAAGCAATTGAATAGTTAATCTAATCAAGAGATTCGGTAATTCAACCCTACCCCCCCACCCTCCAGTCATAAAAGTTTGCTATTTTTAAAACTAATCCTCAAATGAAAGTTAGAATCAAAATAAATAAGGTCCAATACCAGCCAATTCCGCTTCAAGGAGGATTTAATATCACAAATAAGAGGTTCAAGTAGGACTTCCTGGGCTGACGGGCTGCCGGCAGCGCCACCAGCGGCCGGGGGACACACTAGGGCGTTACAGCCATCATCACACACCTCGGCACCAGTGTCGGCTCCTTCTATGCACCTCTTCCCGCCCGTTGACCTTCATTTGTTACTCGCATTACGCCAATGACCCGGCGCCTGCCCATCACGCCACCGCCAACCACACACCATTACTTCTCTCAATGTAACACTGCCGGGCTTGGGGAGTAGAAGAACTCCCAGAACCCCATCAACCAGGTATCAACCAGGTACTAATCCCTCCCCTCCCCTAACCTTTCCAACCATTTACTTCCCTTCCCATTCCTAACAATGTAACCTTTCCAACCATTTACTTCCCTTCCCATTCCTAACAATGTCCTAATGAGGTCACGAGGTCAGAGGTCACGCTTCCACCAGGAACAGGACAAGGTTAATGGGTAGGGAAGAAAGGAGGGAAGTGGGAAGGGGCCATGACCGAGATTTCACACACACATTTTTTAACTTATTATGCACCCCATACCCATCCTGTGGATGGTCATGGAAGAGGTCAGAGAGACACACATGACCTCAGGAACTGAACCCCATGGAAGGGGAGAGGGAGGGAACCTTAGCCCCTCCCACAACAACAAGGATACTGGCCAATCTGTCGTTCTACGCCAGTAATTACATTCTTCTTCCAACAGACCAGAAGCAGTTTACTCCAACTTCGGCAACAGTCTCCCAATACGGCGAATTTTGTGCCATTCTAAGCTCAGCATGTATCAGTGTTCAACGGCTCAGCATGTATCAGTGTTCAGCGGCTCAGCATGCACCAGTGTTCAGCGGCTCAGCATGCACCAGTGTTCAGCGGCTCAGCATGCACCAGTGTTCAGCGGCTCAGCATGTATCAGTGTTCAGCGGCTCAGCATGTATCAGTGTTCAGCGGCTCAGCATGTATCAGTGTTCAGCGGCTCAGCATGTATCAGTGTTCAGCGGCTCAGCATGTATCAGTGTTCAGCGGCTCAGCATGTATCAGTGTTCAGCGGCTCAGCATGTATCAGTGTTCAGCGGCTCAGCATGTATCAGTGTTCAGCGGCTCAGCATGTATCAGTGTTCAGCGGCTCAGCATGTATCAGTGTTCAGCGGCTCAGCATGTATCAGTGTTCAGCGGCTCAGCATGTATCAGTGTTCAGCGGCTCAGCATGTATCAGTGTTCAGCGGCTCAGCATGTATCAGTGTTCAGCGGCTCAGCATGTATCAGTGTTCAGCGGCTCAGCATGTATCAGTGTTCAGCGGCTCAGCATGTATCAGTGTTCAGCGGCTCAGCATGTATCAGTGTTCAGCGGCTCAGCATGTATCAGTGTTCAGCGGCTCAGCATGTATCAGTGTTCAGCGGCTCAGCATGTATCAGTGTTCAGCGGCTCAGCATGTATCAGTGTTCAGCGGCTCAGCATGTATCAGTGTTCAGCGGCTCAGCATGTATCAGTGTTCAGCGGCTCAGCATGTATCAGTGTTCAGCGGCTCAGCATGTATCAGTGTTCAGCGGCTCAGCATGTATCAGTGTTCAACGGCTCAGCATGTATCAGTGTTCAACGGCTCAGCATGTATCAGTGTTCAACGGCTCAGCATGTATCAGTGTTCAACGGCTCAGCATGTATAGTGTTCAACGGCTCAGCATGTATCAGTGTTCAACGGCTCAGCATGTATCAGTGTTCAACGGCTCAGCATGTATCAGTGTTCAACGGCTCAGCATGTATCAGTGTTCAACGGCTCAGCATGCACCAATGTTCAACGGCTCAGCATGTATCAGTGTTCAACGGCTCAGCATGCACCAATGTTCAACGGCTCAGCATGCACCAGTGTTCAACGGCTCAGCATGTATCAGTGTTCAACGGCTCAGCATGTATCAGTGTTCAACGGCTCAGCATGTATCAGTGTTCAACGGCTCAGCATGTATCAGTGTTCAACGGCTCAGCATGTATCAGTGTTCAACGGCTCAGCATGTATCAGTGTTCAACGGCTCAGCATGTATCAGTGTTCAACGGCTCAGCATGCACCAGTGTTCAACGGCTCAGCATGTATCAGTGTTCAACGGCTCAGCATGTATCAGTGTTCAACGGCTCAGCATGTATCAGTGTTCAACGGCTCAGCATGTATCAGTGTTCAACGGCTCAGCATGCACCAATGGTCAACGGCTCAGCATGCACCAATGGTCAACGGCTCAGCATGCACCAATGGTCAACGGCTCAGCATGCACCAATGGTCAACGGCTCAGCATGCACCAATGTTCAGCGGCTCAGCATGCACCAATGCGTCTTACCTCTAACACCTTTGTAACCATACAAGGCAGAAAGACACACCTGAAGAAAGGTAATTAAAATAAAAACCTGTTTTACGTCCAGTAGCAATAACAACCGCTAATTAAAATTAACGTAACAAAAAAAACAAGCAAGAAGTACCCGGTTGGACCTGCCAAATCCCCCCATCTCCCCCCCCCCCCCTCCCCTCCCCTCTCCCCCACATCTGCAACTGATGACACATCAAGACTCTCAAACGCCACAAGCAGCCGTCTAGGCGAGCGCCACTAGAAAACACCGGCGATCAAAAATGGCAAAAGACAGTTTAACGCCACAAGCAGCCGTCTAGGCGAGCGCCACTAGAAAACACCGGCGATCAAAAATGGCAAAAGACAGTTTAACGCCACAAGCAGCCGTCTAGGCGAGCGCCACTAGAAAACACCGGCGATCAAAAATGGCAAAAGACAGTTTAACGCCACAAGCAGCCGTCTAGGCGAGCGCCACTAAAAAAACACCGGTGATCAAAAATGGCAAAAGACAGTTTAAAGTGCTGCAATTGCAACAGTTACTAATATTGTAACTACAAGAACGGTCGTGTATCATGCAGGAGACACAACATGGCGGCAAAGCTTCCCGTTCTTGGTTAAAAAAAAAAATACAACGGAGAACATTAACGGTTCGTAAGTACCGTTCGTGAGCGAGCTCCTGGCTCTCTTACGACCTCTTAAGACGGCGTCTCCTCGTACGACACCGCCTGACGACGTACACGAATACGTCAGGAAACGTATGGGAGAGGGGATATGGCGATGGTGACAAGCGCTGGCTGACACGGGATCTGTTCACCAGTTGACTGACAGCCGAGAGGCGGGACCAAAGAGCCAGAGCTCAACCCCCCCGCAAGCACAACTAGGTAAGTACAACCAGGTGAGTACAGGGAGGGAAGGGAATTGTCAGGGGAAGGGGGGAAGCGACAAGCCATCACGGCTCTTCCCAAAATAACAGCATTCCCCCCCCTCCCACAAAAGCAGCTAACCTCACCCCTCCCCCCACAACAGCAGCTAAACCCCCCTCCCCCCCCACAACAGCAACTAACCTCCCCCCCCCCAGCAGCAGCTAACCTCACCCCCTCCCCCCACAACAGCAGCAACCCTCACCCCCCCCCCCCCCCGACAACAGCAGCAGCAGCATACCCCCCACATCAGCTACCCCCTCCCCACAACAGCAACCCTCCCCCCCCACAACAGCAGCAGCAGCATACCCCCCGCATCAGCTACCCCCCCCCCACAACAGCAACCCCCCCACACCACAACAGCAGCAGCACAAACAGCCTCGACACCAACACGACAGTAACAGCAGAAACAGGAAGCCGGAAGCAAGCCGGGACTATCCGAGAACACTTGAGAGCGAGAGTGCCAGAGCCACCACCAACCAGGTCGAGGAGAGGTCGACTCCCGCCACCAACCAGGTCGAGGAGAGGTCGACTCCCGCCACCAACCAGGTCGAGGAGAGGTCGACTCCCGCCACCAACCAGGTCGAGGAGAGGTCGACTCCCGCCACCAACCAGGTCGAGGAGAGGTCGACTCCCGCCACCAACCAGGTCGAGGAGAGGTCGACTCCCGCCACCAACCAGGTCGAGGAGAGGTCGACTCCCGCCACCAACCAGGTCGAGGAGAGGTCGACTCCCGCCACCAACCAGGTCGAGGAGAGGTCGACTCCCGCCACCAACCAGGTCGAGGAGAGGTCGACTCCCGCCACCAACCAGGTCGAGGAGAGGTCGACTCCCGCCACCAACCAGGTCGAGGAGAGGTCGACTCCCGCCACCAACCAGGTCGAGGAGAGGTCGACTCCCGCCACCAACCAGGTCGAGGAGAGGTCGACTCCCGCCACCAACCAGGTCGAGGAGAGGTCGACTCCCGCCACCAACCAGGTCGAGGAGAGGTCGACTCCCGCCACCAACCAGGTCGAGGAGAGGTCGACTCCCGCCACCAACCAGGTCGAGGAGAGGTCGACTCCCGCCACCAACCAGGTCGAGGAGAGGTCGACTCCCGCCACCAACCAGGTCGAGGAGAGGTCGACTCCCGCCACCAACCAGGTCGAGGAGAGGTCGACTCCCGCCACCAACCAGGTCGAGGAGAGGTCGACTCCCGCCACCAACCAGGTCGAGGAGAGGTCGACTCCCGCCACCAACCAGGTCGAGGAGAGGTCGACTCCCGCCACCAACCAGGTCGAGGAGAGGTCGACTCCCGCCACCAACCAGGTCGAGGAGAGGTCGACTCCCGCCACCAATTCTTTTCAACATTCTTAAACACACTGAAAGGTGCAGGAATTCTTGTCGAGGGAAAACACGAGCGTTTAACACAAGTCAAAATAACTTCCGACCTTTCCCATTATGCCAACTTGAGACCTCACGCTAAAAGGTTATCTTGAGGTTATCTTGAGATGATTTCGGGGCTTTAGTGTCCCCACGGCCCGGTCCTCGACCAGGCCTCCACCCCCAGGAAGCAGCCCAAGACAGCTGACTAACACCCAGGTACCTTCTTGAGGTTATCTTGAGATGATTTCGGGGCTTTAGTGTCCCCACGGCCCGGTCCTCGACCAGGCCTCCACCCCCTAGGAAGCAGCCCGTGACAGCTGACTAACACCCAGGTACCTATTTTACTGATAGGTAACAGGGACATAGGGTGAAAGAAACTCTGCCCATTGTTTCTCGCCGGCGCCGGGGATCGATCCCAGGACCACAGGATCACAAGTCCCGTGTGCTGTCCGCTCGGCCGACCGGCTCCCATTCGGAAGGAATGCCATTCAAAGGAGTCAGAAAATGTCTGAAGACCTTGTAGAGACCCTGAGTGTAAATATTAAAAGTCCCCTTTTTTCCTTCCTAAAATTTCCTTTTATCTGCGACAGTGAGGTCAAGTCTCCCAGTATGATAGGTGACCTTGACCGTGTCTGGGATGCTCCCGGACGCAGGTTCGAATCCTCGTCACGGCCCTTGTGGATTTGTTCATGTCACTTTGACCTTACCTTGAGGTCAGGTCAACGGCCTTTATAAACCCCAGTGACTGACAAAGCAATGTCATTCTTAATACACCACATCATAGAGATGATAATCTTTTGTGAAGTCGACCTCGAGAGAGGAGCCGCTCGTATAGCATTCTCAAGGGACTGATCCTACAAGGACGAATGTGGGGTCCCTTGAAGTTTGTGAAAGCGATAAGGAATTAACACCAGGAAGCCTCCCCCGTCTTTGAGAGTCTTATGTACGCACTACATATGGCTTATTTCCCCCTCCCCAAAGCCTTAGTCACAGTGGCTTACAACTTTGGTGTGTAATCCCCTTGAATTAAAGCATATTTTCGTTCAATTGTTTTACCTGGCAGGAACAATGGATCTTAAAGAGAGAGACTTCTGCCCAAGGATGTATCGCGACTATGTGTCTTCCGACGGGGCTAAGTAAGGCCAATGTTCTTTGCTCGGGGCCATGAACTTGGGGTCTGTAAATAAACACAGTACAGTGCTCGAGTCTACCCCCCCTGCCCCTTTCTCCCCCCCCCCCGCAGTGACCGATAGGTGCTGGCATATATCTGTCAGCTGCGCCTACCCCCCTACCCGTAACCCCCTCCCCACCCCATACATTCCTACCTCACCCCAGCACCCCAACCGAAGCCCAACCCCCCGCAAGCAAAACAAGGTGAGAATTTACAGCAAACAGCATCAATTTTTATGGGCTATTCATGCCCATGCCACCTTCTGGGTGGCTTAATCTCTATCAATCATTTTTTTCTACTAGACCTGTGTGATGACGCGTCGAAGTCCAGTTTACCTCTGTGCTCTATCTTCCCCCCCCCCCCCCAGCATCTGGACTACGGCTCTTGATACCCCGCCTACTAACCTTGTACCCGCTGCGTTATAAATTTACTATACTTGTACGTTTATTCTAATGTTCAACACGAGTTGTGTGTATGATACCTGGTTGATACCTGGTTGATGGGGTTCTGGGAGTTCGTCTACTCCCCAAGCCCGGCCCGAGGCCAGGCTCGACTTGTGAGAGTTTGGTCCACCAGGCTGTTGCTTGGAGCGGCCCGCAGGCCCACATACCCACCACAGCCCGGTTGGTCCGGCACTCCTTGGAGGAATAAATCTAGTTTCCTCTTGAAAATGTCCACGGTTGTTCCGGCAATATTTCTTATGCTTGCTGGGAGGACGTTGAACAACCGCGGACCTCTGATGTTTATACAGTGTTCTCTGATTGTGCCTATGACACCTCTGCTCTTCATTGGTTCTATTCTACATTTTCTTCCATGTCGTTCACTCCAGTACGTTGTTATTTTACTGTGTAGATTTGGTACTTGGCCCTCCAGTATCTTCCAGGTGTATATTATTTGATATCTCTCTCGTCTTCTTTCTAGTGAGTACATTTGGAGGGCTTTGAGACGATCCCAATAATTTAGGTGCTTTATTGCGTCTATGCGTGCCGTATATGTTCTCTGTATTCCCTCTATTTCAGCAATCTCTCCTGCTTTGAAGGGGGAAGTGAGTACTGAGCAGTACTCAAGAGGGGACAACACAAGTGCCTTGAAGAGCACAACCATTTGGATGGGCTGGGGATTGTTCCAGGAACGTTTCGTGTCCGAAACGTCTGTTACGTCAGCACTTCCTCCTGTCCCTTCCATCTCTCCTCTCCATTTCCCTCCTGCATCAACGACAGACAGACGAGGGGAAGGATAGAGGGAGAGAGAGAGAGGGGAAGGATAGAGGGAGAGAGAGAGAGGGGAAGGATAGAGGGGGGAGAGAGGGAAGGGAAGGATAGAGGGGGAAGGATAGAGGGAGAGGGAGAGAGAGAGAGGGGAAGGATAGAGGGGGAGAGAGGGAGGGGAAGGATAGAGGGGGGAGAGAGGGAGGGGAAGGATAGAGGGGGAGAGAGGGAGGGGAAGGATAGAGGGGGGAGAGAGGGAAGGGAAGGATAGAGGGGGGAAGGATAGAGGGGGGAGAGAGGGAGGGGAAGGATAGAGGGGGGAGAGAGGGAGGGGAAGGATAGAGGGGGGAGAGAGGGAGGGGAAGGATAGAGGGGGAGAGAGAGGGGGGAAGGATAGAGGGAGGGAGGAGAGGCGGGACAGGCAGACTTCAATAATAAACAGCAGTGAATGGTGCGCATGACCAAGACGGCGCCAGGATGCTGCGTCTGGACATTGTCATCTCAGCACACAGCATCCTCCCTCGCCCCCTTCCTACCCCTCCCCCCCCTTCCCCCCTTATACTAGTACTCCCACAACCTCCCCCCAACCCATCACAATCCCCCACTCCCACATTCACTCAAAAAGATCTATCACTTACGGGTTATTCATGCCCGTGCCACCTCTTGGGGGTGGCTTAACTCTTACATCTATCTATTCTCTCCCTCCCCCTCTATACCACTCCCCCCCCTCTTTCCCCTCTACTCCCAAGGGATTTTTCCAAATGTGGGTCTTAAAAGTCGAGACATTATCTGAGTTGTTGTTGTTGTTGTTAAAGATTTAGCTATTCAGGACGGAGTGTCCATGTAGCACGGGCTATGGTGAGCCCGTAAATCTGACTGAGACGTTTGTGTTCCTTCCGGAATCTCACTATGAACAAGGTCGTTCATGAAGATGTTGAATAGTGTGGGATCTAACTGTCTCTCTCGAGGGGCTTATCTTGAGATGATTTCGGGGCTTTTTTTTAGTGTCCTCGCGGCCCGGTCCTCGACCAGGCCTCCACTGGCTTCACTACTCTTAAAACACAGTGAAGTTGTCCCCCTCCCCCCCCCCCCACACACACACACACACGCAGACGCACGCACTAGGGGACACAGGTGGAAACTGAGTGCCCAAATGAGCCACAGAGATATTAGAAAGAACTTTTTTAGTGTCAGAGTGGTTGACAAATGGAATGCATTAGGGGGTGATGTGGTGGAGGCTGACTCCATACACAGTTTCAAGTGTAGATATGATAGAACCCAATAGGCTCAGGAATCTGTACACCTGTTGATTGACGGTTGAGAGGCGGGACCAAAGAGCCAGAGCTCAACCCCCGCAAGCACAACTAGGTGAGTACAGTAGGAAAATGGAATGCACTTCAGGAACAGGTTGTGGAAGCAAATACTATTCATAATTTTAAAACCAGGTATGATAGGGAAATAGGACCGGAGTCATTGCTGTAAACAACCGATGCTCGAAAGGCGGGATCAAAGAGTCAATGCTCGATCCTGCAAGCACAAATAAGGGAGTACAAATAGGTGAGTACACACACACACACACACACACACACACACACACACACACACACACACACACACAAGGTTGCCATACAATTTTGCCGTTTGACACCCTCTATTATCGTGTCAGACCTGTCATATGACACTTGATTGTTGCCAATTGTTCCCGATTTGTCTATCTCTAACAACCAGTAATTTGCATAAAAATTTACTCCCCCCCCCCAACTACCTCCTCCGGGAGGGAGGGGAGGAAAGGAAGGATAAGATAAGGATAAGGAAGGATAAGAAAAGGAAGGAAGAAGATAAGATGGTGTAAGGAAAACCTTCAAGACAAACCATCTCACACATGTAGTGTAGTACATAAAAAAACACATGTGCTAGACACCTGTAGGAGGCGACAAGGGTTAGATCACACAAAGGTCACGCCATCACACCAGTACCATACCTGAACAGTGTTCTAGGAGCCGCTGCTACCTTCCCCAAGCCCGAGGCCCAGTCTCCACATCCGTACACGGGCTCACCATAGCCCGTGCTACTTGGAACGTTTTGTTACATTTAGGGTCACGTGACGTCACACCTGCTCACCCCCCCCCCCATAACCCCCTCGACCCCCCCCCCTCTTTAAATTACAACGATTGCAAACCGATTAATAAGAATTAATAACAAAATATTAGAGATTACCTTAGGGGGGTTAGATATAGCCTAAGCTACTCAATCCCTTTGAGATGTAATTTTTCTTACATGAACTTGATTTCGGGGCTTAGCGTCCCCGCGGCCCGGTCCTCGACGAGGCCTGGGTACAGGAATAGTCTTTCTTTCTCTCTTTTTCACCTAGATTACAAGACTGGGTAACAACCAGGTCCCCAATTACTGTTGGGTGAACAGAGAGGGGGGGGGGGAAAGGCGGTAACAGTTACGGACTGGTGCCCAGTCAATCCGCCCTGACCAGGGATTAATTAAACACAGACACAGCACAAGAACCACAGGGGATAGTACAACACCATTTTTTCCCCAATTAAATGTCCAATCACTTGGGCTGGACGGTAGACCGACGGTCTCGCTTCATGCAGGTCGGCGTTCAATCCCCGACCGTCCAAGTGGTTGGACACCATTCCTTCCCCCCGTCCCATCCCAAATCCTTATCCTGACCCCTTCCAAGTGCTATATAGTCGTAATGGCTTGGCGCTTTCCCCCCTGATAGTTACTTCCTTCCTTCCCCAATTAAATGAACACATCCACAAGGGCCGTGACGAGGATTCGAACCTGCGTCCGGGGGCATCCCAGACGCTGCCTTAATCGACTGAGTTTCCAATTAGTTTCCTCCTTGTGATGGTTTCCTCATAGCTGCATCGCTAAGGCTTCTATTCCTTCTATCCCTCATTTTCCCTCTCCCTTCCATCCCACTTTTACCCCTACGTCCCTACACTCCCCGTCCCTCAACCTGCCACCCGTCCCATCCCACAAGGCAACGGGCTACCTGGAAGTTCCCTGCGGTGGATAGCGAGGTGTTCCCTGCGGTGGATAGCGAGGTGTTCCCTGCGGTGGATAGCGAGGTGTTCCCTGCGGTGGATAGCGAGGTGTTCCCTGCGGTGGATAGCGAGGTGTTCCCTGCGGTGGATAGCGAGGTGTTCCCTGCGGTGGATAGCGAGGTGTTCCCTGCGGTGGATAGCGAGGTGTTCCCTGCGGTGGATAGCGAGGTGTTCCCTGCGGTGGATAGCGAGGTGTTCCCTGCGGTGGATAGCGAGGTGTTCCCTGCGGTGGATAGCGAGGTGTTCCCTGCGGTGGATAGCGAGGTGTTCCCTGCGGTGGATAGCGAGGTGTTCCCTGCGGTGGATAGCGAGGTGTTCCCTGCGGTGGATAGCGAGGTGTTCCCTGCGGTGGATAGCGAGGTGTTCCCTGCGGTGGATAGCGAGGTGTTCCCTGCGGTGGATAGCGAGGTGTTCCCTGCGGTGGATAGCGAGGTGTTCCCTGCGGTGGATAGCGAGGTGTTCCCTGCGGTGGATAGCGAGGTGTTCCCTGCGGTGGATAGCGAGGTGTTCCCTGCGGTGGATAGCGAGGTGTTCCCTGCGGTGGATAGCGAGGTGTTCCCTGCGGTGGATAGCGAGGTGTTCCCTGTGGTGGATAGCGAGGGTTCCCTGCGGTGGATAGTGGAGATATCTACCTGTGGAAGATAACCCTCCCCCCCCCCCCACAACCATCACCTTCCCAGGAACACTGTCCAGAACTTTTACGGGCTCGCCATAGCCCGTGCTACATGGGACACTTCGTTCTGAGTAGCTAAATATGAAACAACAACAGCTGTTCAAAACACCCATTTTTCTCTTGAAATGGGGTGACACACACAGCCAATTTCCCCACTCAATGGAACACACTCACTATGGGAAATAGGACCGTAGTCATTGCTGTAAACAACCGATGCTCGAAAGGCGGGATCCAAGAGTATGTGTGTCTGCAGGAACCTGCTCGATCCTGCAGACACAAATAGGTGAGTACACTGAAGACTTGTGGGCTCTTTAAGACTAAAATGGGGGAAAAATAGGCCTATATATATTAGAAAAGCTCTAATTACATAGGTTATACAAGGGGGGGGGCAATACCTACCTGGATAATAGGTTTTTTAACATTCCTGGTCAAAAAAGGCTTCTAGGCCTACCCGAATAGCAGGGAAAGACCAGGCCTACTTCAGCACCTGGGGTATGTAAGCCAATTACGGGCTCACCATAGCCCGTGCTACATAAGACACTTCGTTCTGATTAGCTAAATTTGAAAACAACATGATGTAAGCCAAGCCTATTGTGCACTAAAAACTCAAGCATTCTCAAGGTGAAACAAACCAGCCTACCTGGGGAGTGGAGGGTTACCTTACCTTAAGATGGGGTGGGGGGGTGTTAGATGGGAAGGTAGGGGGTGTAAGAAGGTAGGGGGACGATAATTGGACGATAAAATGGGGGTAGAGGTCCCCAGAGGACGTAGGAAAGGAACTATGACAATATTTATCTATAGGAAACCCATACATGCTGAAATACATGTGAAGAATCCTCCCTCTCTCTCTAGAAAGGAGGAGACGAGAGAGTACATTTTGAGAGGTTTGAGAAAGCCAAAAATTTAGGTGGTTTATCGTGTGTATGCGTGCAGTAACTCTCTCTTCTCCTCAAGTTTCAGCAACCTCTTCTGCTCGGAAGGGTGAAGCGAGTTCCGAGCAGTACTCGAGGCGGATCCGAGTAGAGTGAGATTAGTGGTTTGATTTCTTGAGGTTCTTGAGGTTATCTTGAGATGATTTCGGGGCTTTAGTGTCCCCGCGGCCCGGTCCTCGACCAGGCCTCCACCCCCAGGAAGCAGCCCGTGACAGCTGACTAACTCCCAGGTACCTATTTACTGCTAGGTAACAGGGACATTCAGGGTGAAAGAAACTTTGCCCATTTGTTTCTGCCTCGTGCGGGAATCGAACCCGCGCCACAGAATTACGAGTCCTGCGCGCTATCCACCAGGCTACGAGGCCCCACTGATTGAAGGATTTGATTGAAGGTTTGTCATAATCGAGAGAACTCTACCTCTACCATGGTAGAGGAGCGGCTGGCCTCTACTCTTCCCCCCTCCCTCCCTCACAACGTCCCTCACTATACGGTAATTGTGCTCTATACTTCACCACAATCACCTCCTCTTTGACCACAATCACCTCGGCTCTTTGTCCACGGCCGAGGACTCTCCATAACCCCCCCCCCCCACCCCCCAATCCTCACCCAATCTCTCTCAACCTTCCCTTTCTCGAGTTTCCTTCCTTGTCGATCGAATTATCTGTAATCTTGAAATCTACTACTTTCTCTCCAGACTTCTTTTCTTAACAAAGACCCGAAACAGGTTTGGCAACATTTCTTTTTTTTTTGGTTACATTTCCGCTATTACATTTCCATCCCCCTCCCCCCCCTTGCTCAAAATCAAATGCTAAACCCTGCCCAAACGTCTGCAACATAGACCTTAGCACGATTGTTTTTGATACAGGTTAGACATGTGAAAGTTTTGTTGTGCTCTAATTCATCAAATGTTATATATGCAGGCGTGTTGTCACAAGAACGTGGCTGAAGTATGTTGACCAGACCACACACTAGAATGTGAAGCGACGACGACGTTTCGGTCCGTCCTGGACCATTCTCAAGTCAAAAAAATCGACTTGAGAATGGTCCAGGACGGACCGAAACGTCGTCGTCCCCTTCACTTTCTAGTGTGTGTAGTTTGGTCAAAATGTTATATATATTTACTTCAACAATTAATAATAATTATTTCATTACAACAGCAATTAACATTAGTTTTTCCTACGTTAAAATTATTCTTTGACATTTGAAATAAACCTTAAAACCTTTTCTCGTATGCTCGTCTAGAAACTAGAAAATTCAATCAGTTCAAAACATCACAATACATCATGGAAACCAGGTTAGCTAGCACCAATGCTACTTCTGCTAACTTTCACATCTATGTTAGGGCCTCTAACAAGGGTCCCGATTCACGCAAGCACTTACGAACCTGTACATCTCAATCTTTGGCGGCTTTGTTTACAATTATTAAACAGTTAATGAGCTCCGAAGCACCAGGAGGCTGTTTATAACAATAACAACAGTTGATAGGCAAGTTTTACTGCTTGTAAACTGTTGAATAAATGTAACCAAAGCCGTCAAAGATTGAGGAAAGATGTACACGTTCGTAAGTACTTGCGTAACTGCTTTCGTGAATCTGGCCCAAGGTCTCTTGTAGCAGTGTGTGTGTATGTAAGTTTCTCCACCTCAATATTAGGGCCACTGACAGGGTCTCCTATCGCGTTCCATGTACATATTGGGTCCGGTTCCCTTACAAATTTACACACGCAAGAAATATTCTTTCGCTCACTTTGAGAGAACGTCATTTTACTCGTATTACAAGTCGTTCACTCACGGTGTGTGTAGTGTGAGTGAGTGAGTGAGTGAGTGAGTGAGTGAGTGAGTGAGTGAGTGAGTGAGTGAGTGAGTGAGTGAGTGCAGGATTTTGTTTGTGTGTGTTTACTAGTTGTGTTTTTACGGGGGTTGAGCTTTGCTCTTTCGGCCCGCCTCTCAACTGCCAATCAACTATTTACTAACTACTATTTTTTTTTTTCCCCACACCACACACACACACACACACACCCCAGGAAGCAGCCCGTGACAGCTGACTAACTCCCAGGTACCTATTTACTGCTAGGTAACAGGGGCATTCAGGGTGAAAGAAACTCTGCCCATTTGTTTCTGCCTCGTGCGGGAATCGAACCCGCGCCACAGAATTACGAATCCTGCGCGCTATCCACCAGGCTACGAGGCCCCACGTGTGTGTGTGTGTGTGTGTGTGTGTGTGTGTGTGTGTGTGTGTGTGTGTGTGTGTGTGTGTGTGTGTGTGTGTGTGTGTGTGTGTGTGTGTGAGGGGTGGAGGTGGGAATCGCCTCGTGAAGGATTATCATAAAAATAACACCAGGAGCAGTTTCTCGCGTGTGAGTAGAAATTGTGTTTTGTGATGGTAACGAGAGGTTAGCGAGGGTGTTTGGAGCGAGTGACTACACCCTCCTTGAGTCAGGTGTGTAGAGTGACATGACACCCTCCTGGGGGTCACGTGTGTGAGGTGAGTGACCTGAGAAGATATACTAGAGAATTAGCCTCGGCTACCATTCTCTTTTGTCCGGTCGTGTTGGTCGAGTGGTTAAGGTGTCCTGTACGCCAGATGCAGAGTGCTCCTGGCAGTATGGGTTCGAGTCACTTCTGGGGTGCGAGTTTTCAGTTGCCTGGAGACCGTAAGGCTTGTTCGCATATACTGGTATATATGTATACTGGTATATATGTATACCAGTATATGCCTGATATAATGGCATATACCGGTAGCTAATCTAAGGTCCAGATGCAACGACTCTCGACTGTATAGGGAATGAAAAGGCGATCAATTAATAAATTAACAAAAAAATACGTAATTGATTAGCGACATCTGGCCGTGTCTAGAAGGAATGGTCCAGGACGGACCGAAACGTTGTCGTCCCTTCACTATCTAATGTGTGGTTTGGTCAACATATTTCAGCCACTCCTTGTGACGCCTACAGACGAGGAGTCACAATAACGTGGCTGAAATGTTGACCAAACCACACATTAGATAGTGAAGGGACGACGAGGTTTCGGTCCATCCTGGACCATTCTCGAGTCGATTGTGAATGATCCAGGACCGAAACGTCGTCGTCCCTTCACTTTCTAGTGTCTGGTCTGGTCAACAAAGACCCCACCTGTAAACTCTAAATAGGAGCTGCCTCGTATGGGCCAATAGGCCTTCTGCAGTTGCCTTTGTTCTAATGTTCTTAAACTCCCACTGATACAAGTGTCCAGTTACCACGGGAGACATCTCCCGTCACGCAGGGTGCAGTCGCACCTCCACAGATCTCCAGTATCATCTCTTGATACTGGTAATGGCTCAAAAGGGGCACCACTTACGGGCTATTCATGCCCGTGCCACCTTTTGGGTGGCTTAATCTTCATCAATCAATCAATGTCCAGTTACACAACGGTGACAGCAGCGTGTAGTGACCTTCCAGTGGCATAGCACTGTACCAACTGATCCATCAGGACCACCTCTGTAATTATGGGATCATGGTCACCTGTCCAAGATAAAGCCACACCCTTCCACTACCCTACCATCAATACACAGCCACACCCTATTCACTACGACCCTTGAAACTCTCCCCCACTTTCATTACGAAACCTGCAGCTCCCCTATTCACTACACCCCATGCAGTCCCCATTCATTGCGATCCCTTACCCCATTACCTGGAGAGTGGGTCATGGGGGGGCGTGGTTGGTCCGGCACTTTTCGTAGAAACTTATCTAATGGCTTTTTGAAGATGTCCCATCTTTGTTCCGGCAATACTTATAATCCTCGCTGGGAGAGGAGTGAGCAGCCGCCACCCTCTGATCTTCCTACAATGCCCCGCTCCTGTGCCAGGTAAGTCCACTACGGGCTCACCATAGCCCGTGCTACTTGCCCCGCTCCTGTGCCAGGTAAGTCCACTACGGGCTCACCATAGCCCGTGCTACTTGCCCTGCTCCTGTGCCAGGTAAGTCCACTACGGGCTCACCATAGCCCGTGCTACTTGCCCCGCTCCTGTGCCAGGTAAGTCCACTACGGGCTCACCATAGCCCATGCTACTTACCCCGCTCCTATGCCAGGTAAGTCCACTACGGGCTCACCATAGCCCTTGGAACTTGTTCCGAGTAGCACGGGTTATGGTGAGCCCGTAACTTACCTAGCACAGGAGCGGAGCAAGTAGCACGGGCTATGGCGAGCCCGTAGTGGACTTACCTGGCACAGGACCCCACTACACCTGTCAATGAACACACCAAAGCTGCACTTAAGGGCCAAACCACCACCTGAAGACACCCGAGGGGCAAGGGAAGCAAAATTGCGCACGCGCGCACTCGGGGCGGGATTCGAACCCCTTCCCCTTGGGGAGGTTCCCACCATTACTCCCCATTAACCCCAACTCGGCTCTCACGAACCTCATCATTCAAGGTGTATGTCGACATCTTGACTACATCTAAACCGAACATATTTCACATAAAAAAATACTTACAACCCAACAGAACTACGGTGGTTTAAATCTAAAATGGCTCACCATGGTCCAGACGGCAGTGCGTGTGTCTGGGGACGAGGGTTCGATTCCATTGTACTGCAATATTTTCTCACCGTGCGAACTGCCTGGGCCCCCCAGCCCCCCCAGGCGAGCGAGCGAGCTATTGGTGGTGGCAAACTTCTCAGCTTCAGACCATGGATCAATACAATTTTTAACCCTCTGCATTCTTACTTTACATCGCCCAGGGGCGGACCTGCGGCTTGCTTGCCCCAACAACCTAATGGATCGCCAAGTAACTAAAATTGGTAACTAGATTCAGTAATATCAGAGGTCCGCGGCTGTTCAACATCCTCCCAGCGAGCATAAGAAATATTGCAGGAACAACCGTGGACATCTTCAAGAGAAAACTTAATTGTTTTCAAGAAAAAGTGCCGGACCAACCAGGCTGTGGTGGATATGTGGGCCTGCGGGCCGCTCCAAGCAACAGTCTGTTGGACCAAGCTCTCATAATTCAAGCCTGGCCTCGGGCCGGGCTTTGAGAACTTAAGAACTCCCATAACCCCCATAATGTTATGACCAAGTTAACAGATTATTATTGTTTAAGATTCAGCTACCGGGAACAAAAAGTTGCAAGTAGCACGTGCTATGGTGATCCCGAAGTGGACTTACCTGGCACAGGAGCGGGGCAAGTAGCACGGGCTATGGTGAGCCCGAAGTGGACTTACCTGGCACAGGAGCGGGGCAAGTAGCACGGGCTATGGTGAGCCCGAAGTGGACTTACCTGGCACAGGAGCGGGGCAAGTAGCACGGGCTATGGTGAGCCCGTAGTGGACTTACCTGGCACAGGAGCGGGGCAAGTAGCACGGACTATGGTGAGCCCGAAGTGGACTTACCTGGCACAGGAGCGGGGCAAGTAGCACGGGCTATGGTGAGCCCGTAGTGGACTTACCTGGCACAGGAGCGGGGCTGTAACTTGCAGGTAACGGAAATCTGGAAGCTTTACATCGTAGATTAACTATAAAGAGGCTACATAGACTATGTAGTCTACCTTCAGCTACAGCTGGTTTGACCCATGGTGATATCTACGGTCAGGCTTCCCAAGAGACTACCTCACTAATCAAACAAAACAACAATTGGGCTGATGTGGTTGGGCACTAGTAATGCCTAGCCATCCTCAACTAACTTAAAATCCTCATTAACTGTAACCTACATCACAAATGTTATATTTAAATCAAAGTTAAGAACACAATACACAATGCTAAAACTTTCACCCTATGCCCCTGTTACCTAGCAGTAAATTAGGTACCTGCGTGTTAGTCAGCTGTCACGGGCTGCTTCCTGGGGGTGGAGGCCTGGTCGAGGACCGGGCCGCGGGGACACTAAAAGCCCCGAAATCATCTCAAGAAGATAACAAACACGATCAATAGTTTGGCTAACATTTGTTAACATCCTAATTCAATATTAACCTATTTCAGCCTAGCCTAAGCTAGCCAACCATAGCCTAAGATAACCTAGTAAATACTTTTTCATTTTCCCGCACCGTCAAGAAGCGGTTAACCATGCACCACCAGGAAACTTTACCAGCCCCCAGTGGGCCCCCTCCGTGTGCCTCCTGGACCTGTAAGCCAATATAGCGTGTTGAGTCGAGGTCAGTGTCCGCTCATCCGCTGGTACCTTACGTTACCAACAGCAATATCAAGCCAAGTTGCCTTCGGCGACATTCCCACGCTCCACCTTGCGACCCCAAAACCCACCATAATAGCGCATTTTTACCCTTGACAAACCTAACATTTACAGTTTGGAGCCGGGCGAGGGAGAAGGCCGAGGTGTTGGGGACATTCTCGAGGAACACCTCCCCAACTCCACCGCCCCTCTTCCCAGGCAGGACTTCGAACTCGCACATCGAACTCGCACATTCGAACTCGCACATTCGAACTCGCACATCCGAACTCGCACATCCGAACTCGCACATTCGAACTCGCACATTCGAACTCGCACATCCGAACTCGCACATCCGAACTCGCACATCCGAACTCGCACATCCGAACTCGCACATCCGAACTCGCACATTCGAACTCGCACATTCGAACTCGCACATTCGAACTCGCACATTCGAACTCGCACATTCGAACTCGCACATTCGAACTCGCACATTCGAACTCGCACATTCGAACTCGCACATCCGAACTCGCACATCCGAACTCACACATCGAAGACATGTCCAGCCAATTACACAAGGAGAAAGTGGCCCCAGTATTCACCACGCTCTGCTTCACTCCCGGCAGGTTATGCAATGACCTTTGGCTGCGGCAACTGGATATTGACTAATGAGGTTCATGTAGTCGAGTTTGCGCAAGTTGAGATTCAGAAACTGGACCATTCTTTTAACCTCCAGTCGAGTAGCGTAGTTGGAAGTCAGTCGTTGATATTGTATCACATCGTTGGTCCTCCAATCTCTTTCCCCCAATCACGCCAGACACAAATAGGTTGTTTCTGCTGGCGTGACGAGGTAACTAGGCGAGTGTTATGAAGATAAATTGTCTTTCCTCGTAACTGTGTCATTGCTGTAGCCCACCACGTTATATCACGTTATATCACGTTATATCACGTTATATCACGTCGGGTGTGTAAGCACACGCCGTAATCACTCTTACGTTAGTGCAACTTAGTAACTTCGTAGGAACTTTTAGAATATAGTGTAGCTACCATGTGTGTTGTCTTGGAGCTATCTTGAAGTTATCTTGAGATGATTTCGGGACTTTTAGTGTCCCCGCGGCCCGGTCCTCGACCAGGCCTCCACCCCCCAGGAAGCAGCCCGTGACAGCTGACTAACACCCAGGTACCTATTTGACTGCTAGGTAACAGGGGCATAGGGTGAAAGAAACTGCCCAATGTTTCTCGCCGGCGCCTGGGATCGAACCCAGGACCACAGAATCACACGTCAGCTCGGCCGTCCGGCTCCCTGACTACAAAAATCTTCCAACCTTCTCAATCATTCAAATCTTCAACAGAGACACAATGTCTTACGACCCAGTTGGCGCACAGTGCAAAGATGAACAACAACAACAACAACATGCCTAAAACAACTAACCCAGCACCCTCCCCCCCCCACACACACATGTTGATGTTGATTGACGGTTGAGAGGCAGGACCAAAGAGCCAGAGCTCAACCCCCGCAAACACAACTAGGTGAGTACACAAAAACACCAGCCTTGTGAATGTTGTTGTTGTTAAAGATTCGCTACTTGGAACAAACAGTTCCAAGTAGCACGGGCTATGGTGAGCCCGTAGGTACTTTGTGTAGCCTTGTGAAGACGTTTTGGTCTATCCTGGAGGCCCACCAAGACACAACTTTGGCCTCTTTCGGGACCAAAGAGCCAGAGCTCAACCAACGCAAACACAACTAGGTGTTGACCAGACCACACACTAGAAGGTGAAGGGATGACGACGACGTTTCGGTCCGTCCTGGACCATTCTCAAGTCGATGAGAATGAGTTGAGATGAGATGAGTTGAGATGAGAGTTGTAGGCGAGTACAACTCGTCATCTTTAAGAGGATTGAAGGCTTTCAGTGTCTCGTATCCTTGAGGGGAACAGGAAGAGTGGCTTTATCTGCTTACACTCTTACCCTCCAGATCGTTGAAGCACGAAATGCTCAACCACTTCTACCCATCTGAGGAGACAAATGTTTCCCCGAGGTGGTGGGAGAGTGGAGAATCCGCGCGAGAATCTGAGCCCGAACAAATCCACAAGGGCCGTGACGAGGATTCGAACCTGCGTCCGGGAGCATCCCAGACACTGCCTTAATCGACTGAGCCCGAAGCAGCCACCACGCATTTCAATCTCGTTATTCTCACAGTTAAGAAATACAGGAGTCTCCCTTGCACGCTCCCACCACAGGCTTCCCTTCACTGACTGGATAGTTAGGCAAGAGATAGTTAGGTGCTGCTGATGTTCTGATGGTCGGTTTAAGGCCCAGAGTCTTAGAGACCACTCAGGAAGTATTAAGCTTCGATATGTATGTATATGTATGTATATATGAATATGTATGTATATGTATGTATATGTATGTATATGTATGTGTGTGTGTGTGTGTGTGTGTGTGTGTGTGTGTGTGTGTGTGTGTGTGTGTGTACTCACCTAATTGTGCTTGCGGGGGTTGAGCTCTGGCTCTTTGGTCCCGTCTCTCAACCGTCAATCAACAGGTATACAGGTTCCTACTGTGTGTGTGTACTGTGTGTGTGTGTGTGTGTACTCTGTGTGTGTGTGTGTGTGTGTGTGTGTGTGTGTGTGTGTGTGTGTGTGTGTGTGTGTGTGTGTGTGTGTGTGTGTGTGTGTGTGTGTGTGTGTGTACTGTGTCTGTGTGTGTGTGGGGGGGGGGGTGGTCTTGAACGGGGAATATTTACATACTTTCTATCGGTTCCAGGAATCCATTTCCTTGCGTCAGAGTCTCTGACCATTCCCCATTAGTTGGGTGGTGTGATTTACGGGCTATTCATGCCCGTGCCACCTCTCGGGGAGGGCTTAATCTTTATCAAATCAGTGGTCTGATCAACCAGGCTGTTAGACGGCGCTGCTCGCAGTCTGACGTACGAATCACAGTCCGGTTGATCAAGTACTCTTTGGAGGGCTGCTCCCAGAGACTAGTACAGCACCAGGGAGACAAAAGAGATATGATGGAGGGGCAAGAGAGAGCTATGTCACATTCCTGAGACTTCGGTTCTTCAAAGACGCTAGTTATTCCCATCAGTAAAACCGGAGTTGAGAATATGGAATTCGTGAATGTTTGTTTCTCTTCCTCAAGCACGACTTATCTTCACACGGTAAGCCGTATGAAGTCCCCAAGGCAAATTATCTCTGGCTGAACGCCGTATGAAGTCCCCAAGGCAAATTATCTCTTGCTGAACGCCGTATGAAGTCCCCAAGGCAAATTATCTCTGGCTGAAGAACCTGGCTGTTTCATTTTGCACAGCGTGCAACCTTGAGCCGACAGCTGTCACGCGCACAAAACACTCGAAAGCTGCGTGAACACTTCCCGCGAAACCTCGCAATGTGCGTGAGTTCGCACATTGTTAACATCCTTGCAAGAGCCTGTGAGAGACTCGCTACCGCAGCCTTCACTAGCCTCCACCCCCCCCCCCCAACACACACCTCAAGGTACCTATTTTCTCCCCTCGACTCCCCATCCCCCCCCCCACCACCCCCCCACACACACACAACCCGTTGTTGAGGCGGGACCAAAGAGCCAGAGCTCAACCCCCGCAAACACAACTAGGTGAGTACACACACATACATATACACACACACACACACACACACACGCACACACACTTACACTTCACTGGTAACCACTGCCCTTGGGTAAGTGGCTGACAGCCTTGTATGCACGAGACGTTCCCAAGGTACAGTTTGACAAGGCCCTAAGACGGATCGAAACATCGCTGCTATCATTTTACCAGCCCGTCCTGGTAAACCCAGACCGTCCTCCAAACAAAGATCCAAAGGTGATTCCATCCACCCGCCAACCCCGCGCTGTTTATGAATGAAAAACGGTGTACACACGACTCACAATTGATGACGTTCGAACACTTCCGGAACAAGTGCTTCACTGACGACTTGTGTTCGAACCACAACGCTGTAAATGCTTCACCCACGTACTACAAATACAAATAATCGCCAACAGAACCTAAACACCTAACCTAACCTATGCCTATATATGCACAATATGCTAATATAAATTTATATTTGAGAAAATTCCCGTTTTGAATGAACAGCATGTTGAAATTAATGGTTGCATCTGTGGGGTCGACCGCTGGATGGAATGGACTCTATAGTCTATAACGGGTTGCATTTCACCGATACTCGCCTAATTGTACCTTCCTAATTGTGCTTGAGGGAGGTTGAGCTTCGGCTCTTTGGTCCTGCCTACCAACCAACTGGTGTACAGGTTCCCGAGGAGCCTCTTGGGCTCCATCATATCTACACCTGAAACTCTATGGAATCTGCCGCCACCACTTCTGCTCACTATGACAGTCAATGCCTCATTTGCGTAATAGGTCCCTACGCCCGTGCCCCCCCCCCATACGCCCGTAGTAAATAGTATGTTCTTGTATACCCAGTTTCCGGTAAATGTAGACTCGCTCCAAGATCCAAGCCAGTATACATACACCCCCTCCCCCCCCCCCAAGAGGTCCATCATACTCACCCCTCCCCCCTCCCTCTGGGGGCCGGCCAGGGAGTATTCACAGTCGCTGCGCCACAACGTACCTGAAAGATTAAGAAGATAACATTAAGTGACATGATAAGACCCTTGACAGCGGCAAGGAACTCTTGCCTGTTTACCTGTACATGACCGACGGTAGAGCGACGGTCTCGCTTCATGCAGGTCGGGGTTCAATCCCCCGACCGTCCCACAAGTGGTTGGGGCACCATTCCTTTCCCCCGTCCCATCCCAAATCCTTATCCTGACCCCTTCCCAGGGCTATAAAGTCGAAATGGCTTGGCGCTTTCCCCTGATAATTAAAAAAAATCACATACTCAAATACACAGTTTTGAGTTACAAATAATTCGAGACAAAACTTATTCCTGGATAAAACACACAATTTAGAAAGATTGTAGTGTTACAAATCCACAAGGGCCGTGACGAGGATTCGAACCTACGTCCGAGAGCATCCCAGACGGTGCCTTAATCGAACCTTGTGGATTTGTTCATTTGATGCATCACGCAATTGTGATTTCTGTGTTCATTGTAGTGTTACTTTGAACACGCGAGTGGGGGGGGGGTACAATGAGCAACTGACTGATGAAGATTAAGCCACCCAAGAGGTGGCACGGGCATGAATAGCCCGTAAGTGGCAGATTTTTTGGGGGAGTGAATGTGATCTTTGGTCGTGAGGCCCTCTATGAGGTCATTAGACAAAAGCAATTTTAAATAAGAACATAAGAACAAAGGTAACTGCAGAAGGCCTATTGACCCATACGAGGCAGCTCCTATTTATAACCACCCAATCCCACTCATATACTTGTCCAACCCGCGCTTGAAACAATCGAGGGACCCCACCTCCACCACGTTACGCGGCAATTGGTTCCACAAATCAACAACATATTCATCTATCATTAGCGTTGGCAGTTAGCTCCGAACTACTCGCTATCATCAGTAACATCAACGAGTACCGTTATCATCAGCCACCACCGACAGCGTCAACAACGGACCAGAGACGCTATCCTCGATATCCTCGAAAAATAAAAAGAGAGATTATCAGAGAATCGAAGCTGCGACACGCAGATAGCCGCGAAGCGTAGGTCGGGGGGGGGGGGGGGGGGTATGGGGGGAGGGGAGAGGGGTATGGGGGGAGGGGAGACGGGTATGGGGGGAGGGGAGAGGGGTATGGGGGGAGGGGAGAGGGGTATGGAGAGAGGGGTATGGGGGGAGGGGAGGGGGTTGTGGGCCGGGGGGAAAAGCCCCCCCCCCCCCTCAAAAACGACCCCCCACAAAACCATATATATAACTTCTATATATACAACTAACCTATATATACAACTTCAAAACCGATTTACGCGTAAAATAAACACACTAATACATCATCATTAAACAAATTTTACGTTCCGTATCCATAACAATCCATGCAAATCCGAGCTTACAAAAACGTCAACATTGCCTCTCTCCAAAATAGGCGCCAAGTTACGAGGCGGAGAAGAAGGGGGCGCGACACTGGTAGTGGCGGTGGTCAATAGGTCGTCAACCCGCGTCGACAATTCATTACTCTCACCCCTACAGCAC
>NC_059658.1:249780-267280 GCF_020424385.1 Procambarus clarkii
GCGGCAGTTTATCAATCCGTTAAAAATGCGACCTATTGGTTAATATTGAAGCACCGTAACACTGCCATAGCACGTCCCTTCACAGCACCGCTCCTGTGCCAGGTAAGTCCACTACGGGCTCACCATAGCCCGTGCTACTTGCCCCGCTCCTGTGCCAGGTAAGTCCACTACGGGCTCACCATAGCCCGTGCTACTTGACCCGCTCCTGTGCCAGGTAAGTCCACTACGGGCTCACCATAGCCCGTGCTACTTGCCCCGCTCCTGTGCCAGGTAAGTCCACTACGGGCTCACCATAGCCAGTGCTACTTGCCCCGCTCCTGTGCCAGGTAAGTCCACTACGGGCTCACCATAGCCCGTGCTACTTGGAACTTGTTCCGAGTAGCTGAATCTATAACAACATCCCCCCAAAAACCTCCCCACCGCCACCAGCTTACAAAACAGAGGCCAAAAATGAAAAACTTTCCCTTATGGCACAACCTTCCCCCTAACACTTAATTAAAATTTAATGGGAGTTTGGGTCACTTTTCGGAGGTTTTTAATAACGATGCATCATTAGGTTGTGCTTGTTAACTGACAGGTCCTGAACATCGGCACGAGGAAGGGGGGGGGGGAATGATGGGGGAAATGATGGGAATTGATGAGTGAGGAGAACTGGAGATGCGATGAGGCGATGAGTCACAATAACGTGGCTAAAGTAAGTTGACCAGACCACACACTAGGTGAAGGGACGACGACGTTTCGGTCCAAACGTTATATCATAAATCAATCTAAGCCAGTTGATTGACAGTTGAGAGGCGGGACCAAAGAGCCAGAGCTCAACCCCCGCAAACACAACTAGGCGAGTACAACTAGGTGAACTAGATGAGTGCAGTTTAGCAAGTTACGTTCGTACACAACTTGACTAATAAGAGTTAACGAACACGCATTTCGTGACTAAACTAACGCATCGTACGCACTCAAGATGCAGCTTGAGAGATGTGCGCGTGACAGTGTCTCAACCACCGAGCCCAGCCTCCAGCATCTTGAGTTACCTCTCAACCTCACATCTGATACCTGCCACTGCCATTTCGAGACGTTTGCGGCTTGGCATTGCCAATGTCGCAGGTTCGAGCCCTCCTCAATGACCTAGTGGATTTTCTCACTAATAATAATCAAATAGGAAGATCTAGACTATATACCCCCCTAAGAGCACTGTTCAGTCACCGCTCCTGTGCCAGGTAAGTCCACTACGGGCTCACCATAGCCCGTGCTACTTTAGAACTTATGTTCAAAGTAGCTGAATCTAAAACACTGTTCAGTGTTCATGATTAAGATTCCTCTTATAGAGTATTTAACGCAACAGGTAAACTAGACATTTCTTACGGGTTATTCATGCCCGTTCCACCTCTTGTGTGTGGCTTAATCTTTATCAATCTGGAGGTTTCAATCTTAAAAACCTCTGGTGGTAGTGGTTGGGCAGTGTTCTCACCCTCCCTACTCTAAGCAGCCCTGGGGAGGGGTCGAGCCCCGCGCGGGACAATTGATTGGGTTCGTTTCCTTTCACCTATTGCCTATCCCCCAAGCCGTAAAATGGGCACCCTGGAGTCGGCCAATTGTCTTGGAGGGGCTGCATCCGGGGGGAGGGAGATGGGAGGGAAGATGGGAGGGAGAGAGGGAGGGCTGGGGAGGGGCTGCATCCGGGGGGAGGGAGATGGGAGGGAAGATGGGAGGGAGAGAGGGAGGGCTGGGGAGGGGGGGGTCAAGAGCTCTATCTAAAGAGCCTTCTTGAGGTTATCTTGAGATGATTTCGGGGCTTTAGTGTCCCCGCGGCCCGGTCCTCGACTAGGCCTCCACCCCCAGGAAGCAGCCCGTGACAGCTGACTAACTCCCAGGTACCTATTTACTGCTAGGTAACAGGGGCATTCAGGGTGGAAGAAACTTTGCCCATTTGTTTCTGCCTCGTGCGGGAATCGAACCCGCGCCACAGAATTACGAGTCCTGCGCGCTATCCACCAGGCCCCGAGGCCTTCATATAAGCCTCGGGGCAGACTCAGTCCTTCCTGAAGTAGGTAGGTACTCCTCACTGAGGCAGGGACTCCTCACTGAGGCAGGGACTCCTCACTGAGGCAGGGACTCCTCACTGAGGCAGGGACTCCTCACTGAGGCAGGGACTCCTCACCGAGGCAGGGACTCCTCACCGAGGCAGGGACTCCTCACCGAGGCAGGGACTCCTCACCGAGGCAGGGACTCCTCACTGAGGCAGGGACTCCTCACTGAGGCAGGGACTCCTCACTGAGGCAGGGACTCCTCACTGAGGCAGGGACTCCTCACCGAGGCAGGGACTCCTCACTGAGGCAGGGACTCCTCACCCAGGCAGACTACTTCCTAGTGACTACTACTTCTTGCTACAACATGGTTGCAGCTGGCAATCCCAATCATTATGGCCGAAGAGGAGGACGACGAGGGAGAGAATCAGTAATAGCGAGAATCCGTCTTGGATACAAATATCCATGGAGATAAGGAATGGAAACAACAGTTGATCAGCGAAGTTGCAGAATCTGTGGTGAGAGTGACGGACACCGCCTTGAACACTATCTACGTGAATGTGAACACCTGAGAGATATCAGAAATATGTGTAGAATAATAAACCCCACATTGTTTGAGTTAGGAAAACACTATTTGTCAAATATTGATGCTGTTCTTAAAAGATTCCCCCATTTTGCACCCACAAGATAACGTAAGCTTTTAAGGGTTGATAGATGTTAATCTTCTTGTTTGAGGAGCTGTTCACTTGAGACAGTTAAGCAAGTCCCCGCTGTGTCTGGGTACAAGTGACAGGATGAACAACCCAGCGGGTTTTCTTCCTATTGGGGAGTGTTGTACATGCTGCTATGGCGGTGTGTCCACTCACAGGATGAGTGGCGCTGCCCAATACTGTCACTATGGCGGTGTGTCCACTCACAGGATGAGTGACGCTGCCCAATACTGTCACTATGGCGGTGTGTCCACTCACAGGATGAGTGACGCTGCCCAATACTGTCACTATGGCGGTGTGTCCACTCACAGGATGAGTGGCGCTGCCCAATACTGTCACTATGGCGGTGTGTCCACTCACAGGATGAGTGACGCTGCCCAATACTGTCACTATGGCGGTGTGTCCACTCACAGGATGAGTGGCGCTGCCCAATAAACTCGCCCCTCGGGGCAAAATTTAAAAAAAAATTAAAAATTCCCAGTGACTGACGAACTTAGGACCTCTCCCTTCCCACAGCCAATCTTAATCCTACCAAGTTTGTCCCCCTGAAACACTACCCCCAAAACGGTTTACAACCACATGACGAGGAGAAGACTGTAGCCGTGACGAAGAATAGAGGGAAAGATCTTGGAAGCCCCATCTCCAGTCTTAACTCCCCCCTCCCCCCCCATCCTCACAGGATACAGGATACCCCCCCTCCTCCCTGGGGGCACCACAAATTTTTATGGGGTGGGAGCAGTGGGAGGGAGATGGGAAGGATGCTCTGGGAGGGGGGAGAGAATGGGGAGATGGGGTATTCTATCCCCCTCCATGGAGGGGGGTAGAATACCCTGGAGGTGGTACAGGATACCTTGAACAGAGAAAGGATACCCCTGGGCATGTATTAGTGGGGGGAGGGGGGGGGGGGGGGTTACATCCTCTACTCCTCAACAGCCATAATTGTATCCCCAATTATCCTAATTAAACTTTAGAAATACACCTGATACACCTGTCTACCACCTGGACCTCTACACCCCCCCCCCCTGGGGCCACCCTACTCCCCCCCACCATCTTTTATTTCATATACAATCCACCTATACTTATATTCCCTATATTACACCTGTACCTATACACCTTCATCTGGCTATAGGGTTATAGCATCAAAAGATAGAGGAAACTGCTAGAGGTTATCTTGGTTATCATCTCAAGATAACCAAGATAACCTCAAGATAACCCATATACAAGTCTCCTTCCATATACTGTATATCCACCCAAAGTGGATATACGAGTGAAAAAATCATATATGTCTAACCTGCGCTTGAAACAACACAACGATGCAACGTCTATCACATCTTACCGGGAAATGTGTTCCGGGAGACAGCAACCAGTATTAACCCAGGTCTTTGGCTAAACTTCACTAATTTCATACTGTTTAATTTAGCCTATATCCCATAGGCCGATTTTATCTGGATTACCTTTGCGGTGCTTTCGGGAATCAGTGTCCCCTGCGGCCCGGTCTCTGCCCGGGACAACGAGCACATATTTCATGATCGTTTTAAATTAGGAGTTCAAAAAGAAATTTGCCTACCTTGAGGTGCTTCCGGGGCTTAGTGTCCCCGCGGCCCAGTCGTCGACCAGGCCTCCTGGTTGCTAGACTGATCAACCAGGCTGTTGGACGCGGCTGCTCGCAGCCTGACGTATCAGCCTAGCTCTTAAGTACGTCTTTTTTTAAACAAAAGCAAAACGGACTAGACAAAAATTAATGCAATAATAGTAACGAGTTAATATAAATATTAAAAAAAAAAAAAAAAAAAAAAAAAAATTGTATTTTATTTAAAAAAAAAAATAAGTGCTTTCAATTATGAATTACGACGGTATTTAAGCCCAAACCAGAATTTGACGAGGTTGAGCAAATATAAAACCCACTCCTAGTGTTGAATACCTGAATTACCGTAGCCTAACCAACGGCAGTTTAAATAAAATGTAATACTGTAATTAAACACGAGCAAACCTTAATTACACACGTTGTGTAATTGATGTTCAGGCCAATTGTATTAATTGTAACTCGTTTATTCATTTACATACTGAATCCGGTTGAATTCAACCCCCCCCCCCCTCCTTTCCCCCGCCCCCCCCCCCTGGGGATGCGTGATGGAATAGGCAGGGAAAATGGGGCAAGGTGGTTAGGGGGGGGGAGGGGTTATGGTCTCAGGGGGGGGGGGAAATAGGGGAATAGGGAGAGAAATATGGGTCGTGGTGAGGGAGAACCACGATTTATGGACTGTAGACACGTTGATGGGATGTAGAGAGGAGGGGATTTTGGGTAGGGGGAATATATGGGCATGGGAGGAGGGAGGAAGGGGGGGGGGGAAATATGGGTATGGGAAAGGAAGAAAATAGGCATGAGAGAGGGGGGGGGGGATGGGGTTTACAGTGCGAGGCTACCAACCCAAGTAGTAAACTTACACCACCATAGCACAGAAGGGTACTATACCCATCGCAACATTGGGTATACAGTATACCCATTGGATACTATACCCAAACTCCTGTATCACCAAAACTGCCTTATTTTTGTAGGTGTAGGGGAGGGAAAGACAGGGTGGCTCTGGTCTGTATTTCATCTTTGTATTATGTATTGTAGGGCTTGATTTCCAGGGAGTAGAACCTCCATGGGGAGTTGGGGAGTAGAAGAACTCCCAGCACCCCATCAAGCAGGTATCCAAGCTCCCACCACCCAGTTGTGGGAGCGGGGCGTCTCATCTTGGAGTAATCTTTCTAACATTGGGTCTTCTAAACATTTTGATCGTGTGCCACACCCTGATGGATTGGTGCTGCCTGCACTCTGATGTTTAGTGGTTGTGTGTTCAGGGCTTCAAGGGAGTTCCTAGATTGTTTGCTCGTAAGGTGGACGGTGGTTTGACGATGTTAAGTTCCTTGTTTTGCATTTTAGTTTTCTGAAGACTAGAAGCCTACTAGAAGCTACAAAATGGTGCAAAATCCAAATCCAATCGGCCCAATTGCTTCAAAAGTACCATTCAATTTCCAAATCATGTCCGAAATATTTTCATAAAATACCAAAAAGTTATAAAATCTACAAATAGAATTAATCAATTGAAAAAAAAAACACGACTCTTCTCCTCCTTTTATAATCTCTCCTTCCTCTCTCTCTCTTAACCGCAACAAACCTACAGACAATCAACTCGTCAATCACCCCTGGTGCCAAACCCAGTTGAGGGAGCCATTGTGGAAATTGAATAATTGGAACTAATATAGCTACCGCGACTACACTCCCCCAAGGACCCTCCTCCACACGAACACACACACAGTATCAACCATAGAGACTCTACAAAAACCATTTTCTAGACACTGAACGGGAAAAAAAGGCCCCAAAAGGGCATTGTAGCAATGGTTTTCACCAATCAACGTGAAGAAGTCAACAGCCTAATATACGTATTCGACGAAAATTATATCGAAGCCTCATATATACTCTGGTTAAGAATCAAGATAAGTTAATGGAGTGCTGCCTTTTCAAGAGGTTCAAGATGCCAGCCCAACCTATTAAAACAATAGTATTAATAACAGCTATTGGTCGAAAATAGTTGCTATTAGTTCCTATATTATTAAAAATAGTATTATAGTGCTAATAGTGCTGCTATTCGTTGCCAAACTATATTAATAGTCGCTATACTATTACAAAAAATGTTGGTCCAAAAGTGCACATTTTTGTACTTTGAATTCTGAACAGATACTAGAAAAACAACAACATTAAACCTAACAAATTTCCTAGGTCTAAAATGGCGTAAATTAAGCCTATTTAGACCTAGACCATTACGGTCTAGTTAGTTTCTCACTATTCTAGCCTGCAATTTATCGTCTAACAAAAGTACAAAACTATTGTTTGTGTGTAGAACAGTTTTGTAGATTGGACCAACAGCTGCCGTGATATTAATCAGTTTAGGAGGCTGGTTTGAATGATGCACAATTAGATCGTTAGCCTCGTCAGAGTGGACGAGGCTAACAATTTCTTCCATCCCCAACAATAACGACCACTCCCCCACCACAATCACTGTCAATGCTCATCCTGGTGGATTTCACCACACAATATAAATATTAACTGGGTAACCACAGTTAACCAAGTTCTCCAATTACTCGCAAACTAGAGTTTGTACTTAAGTCACAATGGGTCGTAAGTCTAACCTACTTTTTAAGACTGAAATGCTTTTTAAATACGATAGCTTGTTCTGATAATATTAATATAGCTCTAATGAATCACATTATATATAATAAATGTAGATCATCACATTATGCGATGATAAATCACATTTATCGCGATGTATAGATGTGATTTATTTGTGCATTTGCAGAGAGAAGCGTTGGGAGTTAGCTCCTGGACCCCAGCCAAGGTATATGTGGGAAGGGGGGGGGGCAGTATGTGTGAAAATTCTGACTTGGCTTCACTAAGCTTCAGAACCCATAAGAGGATTCAGTTGAATCCCAGGTTTAATCGCTTTTAGCACGTCGTGGTTTAGTGGTCTAAGGGGAGTATTTTAGACCATAGGTTCGAAACCTTCTCATAATTCTTAGCAATTTTCTCAACATTATCTTCGTTACCAGTAGTAGTACTAACAGAATTATTAGGTATTCCATTTGAGCATTATTCAGCCTGTTCTTATCTGACACTCCGTAAAAAATGAATCCGGTTTTGCTTAACCGGAACCGTTCGAATCCCCCTGACCTATCGAGGCTGATGAAAGGAAAACGTCAAATTTACAGTGGTTTATTTTTTTTATTAATGGCGCATTTTTAACGGATCGTTCCGTAACAAATGTGACTTACTTGATGACGGGTTAACCTGGTTGATACCTGGTTGATGGGGTTCTGGGAGTTCTTCTACTCCCCAAGCCCGGCCCGAGGCCAGGCTTGACTTGTGAGAGTTTGGTCCACCAGGCTGTTGCTTGGAGCGGCCCGCAGGCCCACATATACCTGGTTGATGGGGTTCTGGGAGTTCTTCTACTCCCCAAGCCCGGCCCGAGGCCAGGCTTGACTTGTGAGAGTTTGGTCCACCAGGCTGTTGCTTGGAGCGGCCCGCAGGCCCACATATACCTGGTTGATGGGGTTCTGGGAGTTGTTCTACTCCCCAAGCCCGGCCCGAGGCCAGGCTTGACTTGTGAGAGTTTGGTCCACCAGGCTGTTGCTTGGAGCGGCCCGCAGGCCCACATATACCTGGTTGATGGGGTTCTGGGAGTTCTTCTACTCCCAAGCCCGGCCCGAGGCCAGGCTTGACTTGTGAGAGTTTGGTCCACCAGGCTGTTGCTTGGAGCGGCCCGCAGGCCCACATATACCTGGTTGATGGGGTTCTGGGAGTTCTTCTACTCCCCAAGCCCGGCCCGAGGCCAGGCTTGACTTGTGAGAGTCTGGTCCACCAGGCTGTTGCTTGGAGCGGCCCGCAGGCCCACATATACCTGGTTGATGGGGTTCTGGGAGTTCTTCTACTCCCCAAGCCCGGCCCGAGGCCAGGCTTGACTTGTGAGAGTTTGGTCCACCAGGCTGTTGCTTGGAGCGGCCCGCAGGCCCACATATACCTGGTTGATGGGGTTCTGGGAGTTCTTCTACTCCCCAAGCCCGGCCCGAGGCCAGGCTTGACTTGTGAGAGTTTGGTCCACCAGGCTGTTGCTTGGAGCGGCCCGCAGGCCCACATATACCTGGTTGATGGGGTTCTGGGAGTTCTTCTACTCCCCAAGCCCGGCCCGAGGCCAGGCTTGACTAGAGAGAGTTTGATCCACCAGGCTGTTGGTGGACCAGGATTGTCCTGCTCCCTTGACCATAGGTGAGGCGAGGTGGACATTAACAACCACCCATCATCAGTGTCATCGTGAACCTGTCATCCCTACCGTCAGGCGAGGATCCTCTCTCACGTCGGACAGTGAGAGAGAGAGAGAGCGAGAGAGCGAGAGAGCGAGAGAGCGAGAGAGCGAGAGAGAGAGAGAGAGAGAGAGAGAGAGAGAGAGAGAGAGAGAGAGAGAGAGAGAGAGAGAGAGAGAGAGAGAGAGAGAGAGAGAGAGAGAGCGAGAGAGAGAGAGAGAGAGAGAGAGAGAGCGAGAGAGAGAGCGAGAGAGCGAGAGAGCGAGAGAGAGAGAGAGAGAGAGAGGGAGGTCTCAGGTTGCGAGTAAGGAGGGAGGGAGAGAGAGAGGAGAGAGGGAGGGAGAGAGAGGAGAGAGGGAGGGAGAGAGAGGAGAGAGGGAGGGAGAGAGGAGGAAGGGAGGGAGGGAGAGTGTAGGAAGGGAGGGAGAGAGGAGGAAGGGAGGGAGGGAGAGTGTAGGAAGGGAGGGAGAGAGGAGGAAGGGAGGGAGGGAGAGTGTAGGAAGGGAGGGAGAGAGGAGGGAGGAAAGTGGGAAGTAATGGGCAAGGGAGGGGTGGTCCCTGGCCACGAAAAGGGAGGTGGTCCCTGACTGTGAAAGGGGCAGGGGAGACTGGAAGGGGAATGCGATAGGTGTCACTGAGATGGGAAAGGAGGAGAGAGAGAGAGGAGGAAGATAGCCACCAAGAGGCCGGTCTACAGATATCATCAAGCGACCCTGACAGTGACGAATGGTATCCAACCTTGCTATCCACCTATCACCTTCACTGCTCGTCACCATTCATCAGGAACCAGTCTTCACTATTCATCGTTGGAAGGGGCAAGGTACCCCCCCCCCCTTACCTTACCTTGAGGTAAGGGGGCACCCCCCCCCCCATTAGCATATCAACTCTTAAAAAAATATGTACATTAATTTCACACCATGCGGTCTTTAAACCACTGAGAAAACAACCCCGACCCGTCCTCGACTCAAGTCCATTCCATCCAGTGGTCGACCCCACAGATACATACATCAATTTTAACATGCTGTTCATTCAAAACGGGAATTTTTTCAAATATAAATTAATATTATAATATATTAGCATATTGTGTATATATAGGCATAAGTTAGGTTAGGTGTTTAGGTTCTGTTGGCGATTATTTGTATTTGTAGTACGCGGGTGAAGCATTTACAGCGTTGTGGTTCGAACACAAGTCGTCAGTGAAGCACTTGTTCCGGAAGTGTTCGAACATCAGCCGTTGTGAGTCGTGTGTAAACCGCTTTTCATTCATAAACAACGCGGGGTTGGCGGGTGGATGGAATCACCTTTGGATCTTTGTTTGGAGGACGGGCTGGGTTACCCATAGCCGAAAAGCGCCAAGTTCTAGGGGGCCAGATTCACGAAGCAGTTACCAACTTACGAACCACCTGGGGTGGGGACCCATAGCCTCTGAGAAGAAAATAAAAAGTACTCAAAGAAGACTATGGTTTCCATAACTACAGTTACCTTGTGGGCCTTAAGAGAATATATATTTGTGTATATATGTACACACAAATATGCATACACATTTGTGTATATGTGTGTGTATATATTTACACACACGTATACTGGTTATGTCTGTACAGGTCCAGGATTCCTCAATGGTTTTGCAAAGCTATTAACAAGCACATTTTCCCAGTAACTCCTCCTGTAGTTCAGTTAGTTCCAAGTAGCACGGGCTATGGTGAGCCCGTAGTGGACTTACCTGGCACAGGAGCGGGGCAAGTAGCACGGGCTATGGTGAGCCCGTAGTGGACTTACCTGGCACAGGAGCGGGGCTTCAATGTACAGCCCCAGCGATAGCTATATTGCGTTGTCGCCGCTATGATGGAGGTGCCATGCTATTCAAACACCCCCCCCCCCCCATCTTATACTCCCCCTCCCCCCTACGCAAACACCTCAGCCACATGCTAAGATTAATTGCTTTATCAGTCGTTAGTGTTTGATCACCGCGGACTTCGAGAGCGGGAGGGGGGGGAGAGTAGGAGAGAGAGGGAGGGGGGGGGGGGAGAGGGGAAAAGGGAGGGAGGGGGGAAAAGGGAGGGGAACGGAGAGGGGAGATGGAGGGGGGAGATGGAGGGGGGAAAGGGAGGGGGGAGATGGAAGGGAAGGGGGGAAAAGGGAGGGGGGGAAGGGAGGAGAAGGGGGGGGGGGAAAGGGAGGAAGGGGGGAAAAGGGAGGGGGAGGATGATTCCTCGATTCTCAGCATTATGTCTTCGCACACGCGCATAAAACAAAAGCACGCACGCACGCACGGTCGTTAAACCCAGTCGTTTCATCAAGGGAAGCCAGCAAGGGCCCACTACCACAGCACACCAACCACCACCACACACACACACACACACACACACACACACACACACACACACACACACACACACACACACACACACACACACACACACAGCTAACCCGCTCAATGAAGTCATACACACAAGGGCAAATTAAACCACCGCTCAACACAGCCAACCAAAAAAAGAGCCTAAACCATAGTATACCGTAATGCCACCGTAAACAACTCAACCAAGCCGCAGTATACTAAAGTTAACCATGAAGCATCTTGTCAGGGGTAATGTCGCTTCAAATTCAACTTCAGAAATGATGTAGATGGCGAGGCGTGTTAAGGATGGGTAGAGGGAGGATGGGAAGGAGGATAGTACTGCTGGACAGGCTTGCAGGAGGCAGCAGGAAGCAGCAGGAGACACTAGGAGGCAGCAGGAAGCAGCAGGAGACACTAGGAGGCAGCAGGAGACACTAGGAGACAGCAGGAGACACTAGGAGACAGCAGGATACACTAGGAAGCAGCAGGAGGATCAGTAGGAAGCAGCAGGAGTGCCGCAAGAATAGCAGGCGTCAAGAACCTGTAGGACTGGTTCCCCCACGGCCGCCTCCACAACCTACCCAAGCCACGAGACCTTCAACACCCTGACCCTAGCATCTATACCACAGCCTCCCCAACCTAGCAGTAAAATAGGTACCCTGGTGTTAGTCAGCTGTCACGGGCTGCTTCCTGGGGGTGGAGGCCTGGTCGAGGACCGGGCCGCGGGGACACTAAAGCCCCGAAATCATCTCAAGATAACCTCAAGATAACCTACTCCCCTTCCCACGTTACCTAGGAAGAGTCCTTGTAGCTAGAAACATTAACCAAAAATGATACAGTGGCTCCCAAGCACTTCCAGGCTCCCAAGCACTTCCAGGCTCCCAAGCACTTCCAGGCCCCCAAGCACTTCCAGGGCGGTCCAGGATCATGTCTCAATAATCCATGGGCCCCAGAACAGGCCCAAGAGCTTAAGCCTGTTCTACGTGTCACCGGTGGGGGGGGGGGTCCTGCTTGCATTATTATCCTATTGGTTGGTGACACGGGAGACATCTCCCGTCACGCAGGGTGCAGTCGCACCTCCACAGATCTCCAGTATCATCTATTGATACTGGAAATGGCTCAAAAGGGCCACCACTTATGGGCTATTCATGCCCATGCCACCTTTTGGGTGGCTTAATCTTCATTGGTTGGTGACTATTAAGGACAGATCTATAACTATGTCAAGACAGGCAGAGTGCCAACACTGCAGCCTGGCCCAGCCCCCATTCAATCCCCCATTTGGATGGTCGGGGGATTGAACGCCGACCTGCACGAAGCGACAAGTCTACCCAATAAGATCTGACGAGTGATGTACACTCATCCCGGGTCTCCCAAACCTTCCAATTTCACCTTCACAATTTCCACGATAACACAAAGATTACCAATTAAGCCAGAAGGATAGCGAACAGGGCATAGAAAACGTCCCACCACTCCTGGATCACCAATTACGTTGAAACTTGTGCCTATTTCCCCAATTCACTGTGCAAGCTAATTTGCCAATAAGTCTATACTGACCCTGTTCATCTAACTACGGGGCTCACCATAGCCCGTGCTGCTTGGAACTTTTTGTTCCAAGTAGCGAATCTTTAACAACTGTTCATCTAGTTATTAACACTTTACAATGAACACCCCCCCCCCCCCCAGCTCGGTACCCTAACGCCAATTTCTTCTCTGAACAATCTTCCTGCAGGATAATACATCTGTATTGTATACAATACAATACAGTATTGTATACAATACATTTCCTGTGTAGGAAATGCAGGTGGATTAGCTCAACAGCAAGCGTCAGAACCAAACTTGCCCTGTTCACCTAGCAGTAAATAGGTACCTGGGAGTTAGTCAGCTGTCACGGGCTGCTTCCTGTGGGTGGAGGCCTGGTCGAGGACCGGGCCGCGGGGACGCTAAGCCCCGAAATCATCTCAAGATAACCAGCCAATGACCTACCGGAGCCGATACTCATCATTCCGTAAATGCGTATTTCAACATGTATTATTTCAGTTCCTAAACCACTACAATTTCTACGCCAAGTTGGCGTCAGGAATGAAGTGCGTTCAGCAAGAGATCGGGTCTATAACTGGGCCCCTTGAGATTATCTTGAGGTTATCTTGAGATGATTGAGATCGGGTCTATAACTGGACCCTTATCACGCCCTTGTAGATGGATCATTGTCCCTATCTTGAGATTATCTTGAGGTTATCTTGAGATGATTTCGGGGCTTTTTTAGTGTCCCCGCGGCCCGGTCCTCGACCAGGCCTCCACCCCAAGGAAGCAGCCCGTGACAGCTGACTAACACCCAGGTACCTATTTTACTGCTAGGTAACAGGGGTATAGGGTGAAAGAAACTCTGCCCATTGTTTCTCGCCGGCGCCTGGGATCGAACCCAGGACCACAGGATCACAAGTACAGCGTGCTGTCCGCTCGGCCGACCGGCTCCCCTAGTCCTAAAGGACAAGCCAGGTACACTGGCGTCCTTGTCCCTTAGGGACTATCAAGTGACAGGAGTCCATGGAGGGACTATCCTTGTCCTGGGACGGCATCTATCCCGCCCTTATAGACGGGGGTCTCTTCCTATCTGGTCCCATCACACCTCGGTGGACAGACTTATAAATCACAACTCTCTTCTTACACGGAAGAGATCCATTAGCCTGTGTTGGAGTTGTGACCTGATTAGAACACTTAAAAGCTTGCTTGAAGGGACCTTTTGGTTTTAACTACTTAACTACTTGCTTGTTTAGTTACACTCAACAACTGGTAGCACAGGTCTGGTGATGAGGGGCGCCATGATTCGCTCTGCTAACCACCCCCTTTGCCACTAACAACCAACCCCCCACCCCCCTCCCTGTCCCACTAACAAGCCCTCCCCGTCTCACTGTTTACCAGTGGGTAGCCGTGATGTGGGAGTTAGGCTTATTTGTTTAGTCCCCCCCCCCACCTGGCTACCGTCAGAAGTGGGGGGGGGGGGGAATGGGGGAGAAAACACCCCCCTCCCCATCTGGGCACCAACCCATGACGTCAGGGAGACGTCAAGGAGACGTCTCCCTCCCCACGAGACGTCAGGAAGACATCCACCAACACAATACCTTACGCCCACCAACCTAACACCTCTGGAATTTATCTTTGCCTCTCCCACAGCGGGTTGGCACCCTATCTGCGGGTCGGCGTTCAATCCCCGACCGTCCAAGTGGTTGGGGCACCATTCCTTCCCCTCCGTCCCATCTCAAATCCTTATCCTGATCCACCTTCCCAGTGCTATAGTCATAATAGCTTGGCGCATTCCCCTGATAATTCTCTCTGAATATGCGTATTTGAACATCTGTTTTGCGTATCCTTTAAGAGAGTAATCGGTGGATGACATGGGTGTTGAAGATTGTACGCAGAAGGGAGAGACTTGTGCTTTCCAGAGTGTCGAAAACCCAGTTTACTTGTGTATGCAGAGGCGGAATACACACACAAAATACACGGACTTGCAGGGTAGAGCTTTTTCATGCGTATAGTCAACTACACACACCCCGGAATAGGCAGCCAAAAGTGAAAAAGAGAGTCCGAGGAACTGGAATGTGCTCAAATATTTACCATGTGGTAGGGGGAGTTAGGGGTGTGTGTGTGTGTGTGTGTGTGTGTGTGTGTGTGTGTGTGTGTGTGTGTGTGTGTGTGTGTGTGTGTGTGTGTGTGTGTGTGTGTGTGTGTGTATTCACCTAGTTGTGTTTGCGGGGGTTGAGCTTTGCTCTTTCGGCCCGCCTCTCAACTGTCAATCAACTGTTTTACTAACTACTATTTTGTTTTCCTCCACACCACACACACACACACCCCAGGAAGCAGCCCGTGACAGCTGACTAACTCCCAGGTACCTATTTACTGCTAGGTAACAGGGGCATTCAGGGTGAAAGAAACTTTGCCCATGTGTATGTGTGTGTGTGTGTGTGTGTGTGTGTGTGTGTGTGTGTGTGTGTGTGTGTGTGTGTGTGTGTGTGTGTGTGTGTGTAACGCAGGTGTGCGCACACATTTACCCGTGTGTGTACGCACCATGTACACACAAGCGGCGCACACACAGCTGGAACCTTCACAGTAAACAATAATAAAATAACTAAGAAAGTAGGAAGGATAAACAGGCCGATAACACCTCGCCAAAGCACGAGACTGAGGCAAAATAACAACAAACAAAAGATAAGAGAATATCACAATACAAGAAGCCAAGATAACAAATAAGAAACTCCTTAAACCATCCATCAGAGATAACAGCTTAATGTTGAAAAGGGAGACAGATAAGAACAAGAAAATAATTGTGATTCGCTACTTTGAACACAAAGTTCCAAGTAGCACGGTCTATGGTGAGCCCGTAGTGGACTAACTGTCACAGGAGCGGGGCTGTAACTTCAGGGGGGGAAATGAGACAACACTAGATAATAAAGATTGAGATGAAAGAGGAAGAGGGGGCCAAAACCGACACATATTTCACGTAGTAGTAATCGAGAGAGCAGTTAAGCGACCTGGGAACCTAGCCAACTGCCTTGTCATTCATTTTTAATCACTTATTCATTGCCACCTGGTGCCTGGAAAGACTGTGTTCCATCCTGGAACAAGGATGGAACACACACAAGGATCTGGGAGGGGGGGGGAGGGGGTGGAGGATCTTGTAAATGATCCAAATACTTAACTGTTCAACTACCGGAATATAGACATAAAAGCCTTTGTCAGCCTCTCAGGTGCCTAAATTTACAAATTCTCCCAGAAACTCTAACATTAACATAAAAAATCTAGAGAAAAAAACAGCATTTTGGAATTTGCGCAAGTTTGCCAAACTTGTGAACCGCCGCTTAAAACGTAAACCATTGTAAATTATCCCCCATTCTTGAGCAGTAAACATCGCGAAAGCGGTAAAGAATTTACATGTGAGCGAGGGACGAGGAGGACCCTAATATTTACACCAGAGGCAGCAAGATCTTCTCAAGGGCGACACACTTCCTTCTAGAAGGATCTAGAGCCTGTACCAGCGGACACATGACGTCAATGAGACGTCACACTTCCTTCTAGAAGGATCTAGAGCCTGTACCAGCGGAGACATCATGACGTCAATGAGACGTCTCACTTCCTTCTAGAAGGATCTAGAGCCTGTACCAGCGGACACATGACATCAATGAGACGTCACACTTCCTTCTAGAAGGATCTAGAACCTGTACCAGCGGACACATGACGTCAATGAGACGTCTCACTTCCTTCTAGAAGGATCTAGAGCCTGTACCAGCGGAGACATCATGACGTCAATGAGACGTCTCACTTCCTTCTAGAAGGATCTAGAACCTGTACCAGCGGACACATGACGTCAATGAGACGTCTCACTTCCTTCTAGAAGGATCTAGAGCCTGTACCAGCGGAGACATCATGACGTCAATGAGACGTCACACTTCCTTCTAGAAGGATCTAGAACCTGTACCAGCGGAGACATGACGTCAATGAGACGTCTCACTTCCTTCTAGAAGGATCTAGAGCCTGTACCAGCGGAGACATCATGACGTCACTGTGACGTCACACTTCCTCTCCAATCAGTCTTTCTGGTAACCAGCTTAATTGTAAAATTTGTGTATAACAATCATACAAATAACATAAGCTATACAATCATACAAGACTGGCTAGGCTTGCCCTGTGTTGGTCCAACAGGCTCTTGCTTAGAGAGGGGTCGTAAGTGGAAGAGAGGAGGTCGTAAGGGGTAGAGAGGAGGTCGTAAGGGGTAGAGAGGAGGTCGTAAGGGGTAGAGAGGAGGTCGTAAGGGGTAGAGAGGAGGTCGTAAGGGGTAGAGAAGAGGTCGTAAGGGGTAGAGAGGAGGTCGTAAGGGGTAGAGAGGAGGTCGTAAGGGGTAGAGAGAAGGTCGTAAGGGGTAGAGAGGAGGTCGTAAGGGGTAGAGAGGAGGTCGTAAGGGGTAGAGAGGAGGTCGTAAGGGGTTAGAGAGGAGGTCGTAAGGGGTAGAGAGAAGGTCGTAAGGGGTAGAGAGGAGGTCTTAAGGGGTAGAGAGGAGGTCGTAAGGGGAAGAGAGGAGGTCTTAAGGGGTAGAGAGAAGGTCGTAAGGGGTAGAGAGGAGGTCGTAAGGGGTAGAGAGGAGGTCGTAAGGGGTAGAGAGGAGGTCGTAAGGGGTAGAGAGGAGGTCGTAAGGGGTAGAGAGGAGGTCGTAAGGGGTAGAGAGGAGAGAGGGGTTCGTAAGGGGTAGAGAGGAGGTCGTAAGGGGTAGAGAGAAGGTCGTAAGGGGTAGAGAGAAGGTCGTAAGGGGTAGAGAGGAGGTCGTAAGGGGTAGAGAGGAGGTCGTAAGGGGTAGAGAGGAGGTCGTAAGGGGTAGAGAGAAGGTCGTAAGGGGTAGAGAGGAGGTCGTAAGGGTAGTAGAGAGGAGGTCGTAAGGGGTAGAGAGGAGGTCGTAAGGGGTAGAGAGGAGGTCGTAAGGGTAGAGAGGAGGTCTTAAGGGGTAGAGAGGAGGTCTTAAGGGGTAGAGAGGAGGTCGTAAGGGGTAGAGAGGAGGTCGTAAGGGTAGAGAGGAGGTCGGGTAGAGAGGAGGTAGAGAGAGAGGT
>NC_059658.1:272280-354724 GCF_020424385.1 Procambarus clarkii
GGGCTGCTTCCTGGGGGTAGAGGCCTGGTCGAGGACCGGGCTGCGGGGACACTAAAAGCCCCGAAATCATCAAGATAACCTCAAGATAACCCAAAATATAGTTATCAAATTTGAAAAAAACATGTGTAGGTTCTGCTATGGCGGTATGTTCACTCACAAGATGAGTGGCGCTGCCCAATAAACTCGCCCCTCGGGGCAAAAAAATTTAAATTTAATACGACTGGAGCAGCGGAAGGGTTTAAGGAGGCGGGGACTGGCCAAAAATAAAAGGGATGGTTCTTCATTTCTTGGCCCGACTCTTCTACGTATTGTCTTTGGCAAAGGGAGCAGACACCCGCCTCAACCAACGGCTTAGGGTGCAGACGAATGGCCTAGTTGGCGCGCCAGGATATTCTACCCCCCTCCCTCCTCTTTCCCCCCTCCCTCCTCTTCCCCCCCCTCCGTGGCTCCCCCATCTCCCATACTACCCTCCCCCCCTTTCTCCTCCACGGCCTCCCTGCTTCATAAGTCTTCTCCGTGGCACCCTCTCTCTCATGGCTCTTGGTCGTCCTCGCTGGCAGACCTCTCTCTTTCCTTCCCCTGGAGATATCCCTATCTTCCACAGCTGGCTAGCCTCTCCCCCCCTCTTCCACAGCTGGTTAGCCTCTCCTCCCTCTTCCACAGCTGGCTAGCCTTTCCTCCCTCTTCCACAGCTGGCTAGCCTTTCCCCCTCTTCCACAGCTGGCTAGCCTCTCCCTCCCCCCAACAGCTGGCTAGTCTCCCCCTCCCCCCAACAGCTGGCTAGCCTCCCCCTCCCCCCAACAGCTGGCTACCCTCCCCCTCTCCCCCCACACAGCTGGCTAGCCTCCCCCTCCCCCCCCCCCAACAGCTGGCTACCCTCCCCCTCCCCCCAACAGCTGGCTACCCACCCCCACACAGCTGGCTAGCCTCCCCTCCCTCACACAGCTGGCTAGCCTTCCCCTCCCTCACACAGCTGGCTAGCCTCCCCCTCCCCCCCAACAGCTGGCTAGCCTCCCCCCTCCCCCACACAGCTGGCTAGCCTCCCCCTCCCCCCAACAGCTGGCTAGCCTCCCCCCTCCCCCCAACAGCTGGCTAGCCTCCCCCAACAGCTGGCTAGCCTCCCCCCTCCCCCACACAGCTGGCTAGCCTCCCCTCCCCCCAACAGCTGGCTAGCCTCCAGAGGGCGTCACCCACTTCACAGGGCTGCCGCCTGCCCCCAACACGCTCGACTGTCGCACTCTCAACAAACTTATTTTCAGAAATATTCTTACGTGTCAGGATATCAGTAGGTCTTACGAGTATCATAATTATCAGGGGTTAATTACCAATCAAGGGTCAACAGGGGGGAGGGTGGTTAAGGACTTCACTAGTGCGCGTTTGTAATTTGACAACAAAGTACTGAAGTTTGAGCTTTATAAACCTCTACTTTAGAAATACACCAAAAAATTCGAATAATTGTAGAAAACTATGGATATCATTTAATTAAGCTATGTTTGAAATACATGGCAAAAAAGCAAATTGAACTCAAGCCTAGCTTGTCTTAGATCATTTGAAGACATTTTAAATTAATATTAACTACACATTCCCTCTTTCGACCTAGCCAAAATAATAGAAAATGTAAGCATTATCAATCAATGACTGACTAATGAGAACAATGGATTCACATTAACAAAAGTGGCTATTTTAAACGCTGTTTGCTACACCCATTACACACCCGACACTATTACCACTAGATAAAAAGCCCACAAAAGTGTGATTACGTGGAAGCTGTGCCACGAGGCTGTGTACATGACTATCTTATCTTGAGGTTATCTTGAGATGATTTCGGGGCTTTTAGTGTCCCCGCGGCCCGGTCCTCGACCAGGCCTCCACCCCCAAGGAAGCAGCCCGTGACAGCTGACTAACACCCAGGTACCTATTTTACTGCTAGATGGCAGGTGCATAGGGTGAAAGAAACTCTCTACCATTGTTTCTCGCCGGCGCCTGGGATCGAACCCGGGACCACAGGATCACAAGTCCAGCGTGCTGTCCACTCGGCTCCCTCGATTCCAACCTCACCACCAGCAAGCCTGCCCTCTCCAGTTGTCACAACGTCACATAAATGATGTACTAACCTGCCCGAACCTAACCGAAGACCAGCAGCGAATAGAGAACTTGACAGTCCGCCAATTTTGCCAGCCACTATGATTTACAGTACATCATATTTTGACCGTTGGGGGAGGATCTGTACGACAAAACGCGATGTTTTACTCGAGAGTAGAGAAGCACCAGGTGATGTTGTGGTAGCCCGTATTTGTAAACAAAAGACCACGTGCTTACTATCTACCCGCCAAAATGCGTTTTATGAATGAAACTTCACACAATATTTACATAATTGTTTTTGTTTGGGGACGAGGGATGGTAAATTACACTGAAAGGTGCAGGTTAAAAAACAGAATTGGGGGAGAAAGATTATATATAGTATATATAAATATATACTATATATATAGTATAGGGGGAAGAGGGGGTTTAGCTGCTGTAAAAACTAGTATATGGTTTTTGAAGACGCAGCCCGTCCTGAAATTGACCAGAAGGGAGCATTGATTGAACAAATTGGACGCAGGTTCGAATCCTCGTCACGGCCCTTGTGGATTTGTTCATTTGATGCATCACGTTAGTGTGATCTGTGTGTGTAATGAAGCATTGATTGATTGATTGATGAAGATCAAGCCACATAAAAGGTAGAGCACGGGCATGAATAGCCCGTAAGTGGTGGCCCTTTTGAGCCATTACCAGTATCAAGAGATGATACTGGAGATCTGTGGAGGTGCGACTGCACCCTGCGTGACGGGAGATGTCTCCCGTGAGAAGGCAGCAAATTCGCTACATTTCAAATACAGGATTTCAAAATGTGTTAGCAATCAGGGGCCAGATTCACGAAAGCACTTACGAACGTGTACATCTTTTCTCAATCTTTGGCGGCTTTGTTTACAATTATTAAACAGTTAATGAGCTCCGAAGCACCAGGAGGCTGTTTATAACAATAACAACAGTTGATTGGCAAGTTTTCATGCTTGTAAACTGTTTAATAAATGTAACCAAAGCCGTCAAAGATTGAGGAAAGATGTACGCGTTCGTAAGTGCTTGCGTAACTGCTTTCGTGAATCTGGCCCCTGGGCTTGGGAGATTTTTTTATCCGGAAGCACCACGTGCCGTTTCCAGCTCACTACAGCCAACACAAACACACATGTGTTCCCCGCCTCGTCCACATCATAACATCTGACCCCCCCCCCCCCAAAAAAAAAAAAAAAATTAATTGCCACTCAACACTTCCTGCAGGCTGGCTGGCTGGCTGGTGAAAGGAGGAGGGGGGGAGGTGCGTGGTACAGCTGTGTAGGGTTCGAGCCATCTGTCGGGCCGGGGAAAGCTACCACCACAACCTGACGCACTAACCTCCTGAACTCGCCAGTTACAGCCCCGCTCCTGTGCCGGGTTAAGTCCACTACGGGCTCACCATAGCCCGTGCTACTTGGAACTTTTTGTTCCCAGTAGCTAACCTAACAAAGAGACGTACAAGCCGAAACAACCCACCTAACCTACCGACACACAGAAAACATCAGTCACTGTGAGCCAATACTCTCACAGTACTCTATAATATGTCCGTTGAGGGGGGGGGGGGGGGGCGCAAAACGTTCAAAATGCGACGTACTCGTAGAGGGTTCGATCTTAATGATGCCTCCCCCCCTCTCCCCCCCCTCTCTCTCTCTCTCTCCCTCTCCCCCCCTTCTCTCTCTCTCGCTAGTCCTTAATACTTTAATGGCTTCACAGTCCATCTACATCACTATACCACCTGCCGTATAATCTCCCCTCTCTGCCCTCTCTCTCTCTCTCCCCTCTTCTCCCTCAGATCAGTTAAATCGTAAAGCGATACGATGAATGTAATACTTCAGCCGACCAATGATGGACTGTTGCAAGCGGACTCTAAAGTCAGCGACTCTAAAGGGGAAATGGAAGAGGAGGCGAGGAGAAAGGAGGGAGTGAGAGAGAGGGAGTGAGAGAGAGGGAGTGAGAGAGAGGGAGTGAGAGAGAGGGAGTGAGAGAGAGGGAGTGAGAGAGAGGGAGTGAGAGAGAGGGAGGGAGTGAGAGGGAGGCAGGGGGAGAGGACAAGAGCGTGGGAATATATTGCCACAAAGGTCAAAATACCATCCAAACACTAAGAGGAGCTGTCCTTCAAGACCGGCCGGCAATGACAGGACAAGCGACTTCAACTGCTCGATTGGGAGAGGGGGGAAGGGGGGGCAGAGACCCCTAGTTACCATATACACATTTGTACATTATTTTTTTTCCATCACCTGTACCTCTATCTACTTCACTTCCCCCCACCCCCCTCCTCTCCCCCCCAAAAAAAGGTACCTAGCTAATTGACAATTACTAAAAATTTCTTTCTATAGAATATTGGAGTTGTGTTTCTTGAACATAATGTGTGTCAATTATACTTCCACCTGTTACCTAGCAGTAAAATAGGTACCTGGGTGTTAGTCAGCTGTCACGGGCTGCTTCCTGGTGTGTGTGTACTCACCTAATTGTGCTTGCGGGGGTTGAGCTCTGGCTCTTTGGTGTGTGTGTGTGTGTGTGTGTGTGTGTGTGTGTGTGTGTGTGTGTGTGTGTGTGTGTGTGTGTGTGTGTGTGTGTGTGTGTGTGTGTGTGGAAAAAAAGTAGTTAGTAAACAGTTGATTGACAGTTGAGAGGCGGGCCGAAAGAGCAAAGCTCAACCCCCGCAAACACAACTAGGTGAACACACACACACACACACACACACACACACACACACACACACACTTTCATCAACTGGAAAGAGTTTAAGAAAAAACTATATTGTTCAAAATTCTATTCCCGGGAAAGAGGCAGCAAATCACATTTCCTCATTTTTAACACCACTTCAGTACCCTGATTTACAGATTTTTAATTTTCACGAATTGACAGAGTTCACACAATTCCCTTTGGTAAGGACAGTTCACAAAAGGTCAAAATCCAGGTAGGAAATACAGGATAATTTGGATAATTTGAGAGATTGATTAACTGGTTGATGACATTGATGCATTGTGTCATCAGAAATATAAAAAGCAGATTATCCTCGCAGAGGAAAATTTAAATACCTGATCAACCAGGCTGTGATTCGTAAGTCAATTAGGTTGCGAACAACCGCGTCCAACAGCCTGGTTGACCAGGGGCCAGATTCATAACACAGTTACGCCAGCACTTACGAACCTGTCCATCTTTTCTCAATCTTTGGCGGCTTTGTTTACAATTATCAAACACTTAATGAGCTCCGAAGCACCAGGAGGCTGTTTATAACAATAACAACAGTTGATTGGCAAGTTTTCATTCTTGTAAACTGTTTAATAAAATGTAACCAAAGCCGTCAAAGATTGAGGAAAGATGTACACGTTCGTAAGTGCTTGCGTAACTGCTTCGTGAATCTGGCCCCAGACGACCAATCAGAATCCGTGGTCATCAGTGACCAGGCTGCTAGGACGTTGATCTTCGCAACTACCACAAGGTAGTCACATGGTAGGTAGTCTGGTCTTCACTATAGGCTCGATAATCATAACGAAATTTTTTGTTGAAATCGTGTTGAAATTCCCCTCTGAGAGAGTCACTTTATTTGGAAGTTCCCCACACACTAGTAGGAGGCTCGAAGCTGGCTTTTTCTGGCAAGAAGGATCAGAAAGAGCCTGGTTGATGGGGTTCTTCTACTCCCCAAGCCCGGCCCGAGGCCAGGCTTGACTTGTGAGAGCTTGGTCCAACAGGCTGTTGCTTGGAGCGGCCCGAGGCCAGGCTCCACTTGTGAGAGCTTGGTCCAACAGGCTGTTGCTTGGAGCGGCCCGAGGCCAGGCTCCACTTGTGAGAGCTTGGCCCAACAGGCTCGTACAACGATGACAGGATTGGAGAAAAAAAGGAACTATAGGAGACTAAATATATCAAATAATGATTAAGGGAGGAGAGGGAAAGCTCGATAAATGGACTCTATGCAAGACAGTTACGATCGAGCTGAAACTTTAAGAGTACAATTCTCAAAAGTTTGTCTTAAAAGAGCCACACGATACAAGCCAAGGCTGCCAGGCTTAACACAGCTCAACTCCCTGCAGTTCACCATATCACCAGCCAATTAGAACCAGACATGTTTTATACAGAATAATACAAGCATCTGTAGTCAGGATAGCTGTGGCGGCCATTGCTGGAGGCTGTAGGTACTCTACAAGCAAGACTTAACAACGAAAGTCTAATAGAAGGAAATGTATATGTTTATCTCTCAGAATGTTTGGTAATATGTTTATTGGTTGTGATGTGTGTCTATGTATGTATTAACACGTTGTACTGAACGGGGTGAGAATAGCTTGAGCTACCTCATCCCTTTGTGTGTATTTTACCTCAATAAACTTGTTTCAATTTCAAAAGTCTAATAGACTACGCTCCCAACTGCTTTTCACTATTTTAACACACACACACACACACACACACACACACACAGAAATGAGCCACAGAGATATTACAAAGAACTTTTTTAGTGTCAGAGTGGTTGACAAATGGAATGCATTAGGGGGTGATCTGGTGGAGGCTGACTCCATACACAGTTTCAAGTGTAGATATGATAGAGCCCAATAGGCTCAGGAATCTGTACACCAGTTGATTAACGGTTGAGAGGCGGGACCAAAGAGCCAGAGCTCAACCCCCGCAAACACAACTAGGCGAGTACAACTAGGTGAGTACACACACACACACACACACACACACACACACACACACACACACACACACACACACATTCATATTCTCTTGCCCGGATGTACAAGTCAATATGCCGGGGATTACTGTTATATCCAACAAGTCATAAAATATTCAGTGTGTCGCTATCCCCGTGCTCGATCCCCCGTCCCCTCTCATCACTCGGTGAATGATAATGTCACCAGCAACACCGAAGAGTCAAGAGCCATTGTACCGCGTAACTGATGGGTCAAGCCAGTCAAGAGCCATTGTACCACGTAACTGATGGGTCAAGCCAGTCAAGAGCCATTGTACCCCGTAACTGATGGGTCAAGCCAGTCAAGAGCCGTGTAAATTTGGAGAAACTGTGGAAACTGAATTCAACCCTAGCATCTCTCCCACCACCAGCACACGACTACACACACACAGCACCGCTCCTGTGCCAGGTAAGTCCACTACGGGCTCACCATAGCCCGTGCTACTTGCCCCCCGCTCCTGTGCCAGGTAAGTCCACTATGGGGTCACCATAGCCCGTGCTACTTGGCCTGCTCCTGTGCCAGGCAAGTCCACTATGGGGTCGCCATAGCCCGTGCTACTTGCACCACTCCTGTGCCAGGTAAGTCCACTACGGGCTCACCATAGCCCGTGCTACTTGGCCTGCTCCTGTGCCAGGTAAGTCCACTATGGGGTCGCCATAGCCCGTGCTACTTGCACCACTCCTGTGCCAGGTAAGTCCACTACGGGCTCACCATAGCCCGTGCTACTTGCCCCGCTCCTGTGCCAGGTAAGTCCACTACGGGCTCACCATAGCCCGTGCTACTTGCCCCCCGCTCCTGTGCCAGGTAAGTCCACTACGGGCTCACCATAGCCCGTGCTACTTGCCCAGCTCCTGTGCCAGGTAAGTCCACTACGGGCTCACCATAGCCCGTGCTACTTGCCCCGCTCCTGTGCCAGGTAAGTCCACTATGGGGTCACCATAGCCCGTGCTACTTGCCCCGCGCTCCTGTGCCAGGTAAGTCCACTACGGGCTCACCATAGCCCGTGCTACTTGCCCCGCTCCTGTGCCAGGTAAGTCCACTATGGGGTCACCATAGCCCGTGCTACTTGCCCCGCGCTCCTGTGCCAGGTAAGTCCACTACGGGCTCACCATAGCCCGTGCTACTTGCCCCGCTCCTGTGCCAGGTAAGTCCACTACGGGCTCACCATAGCTCGTGCTACTTGCCCAGCTCCTGTGCCAGGTAAGTCCACTACGGGCTCACCATAGCCCGTGCTACTTGCCCCGCTCCTGTACCAGGTAAGTCCACTACGGGCTCACCATAGCCCGTGCTACTTGCCCCGCTCCTGTGCCAGGTAAGTCCACTACGGGCTCACCATAGCTCGTGCTACTTGCCCAGCTCCTGTGCCAGGTAAGTCCACTACGGGCTCACCATAGCTCGTGCTACTTGCCCCGCTCCTGTACCAGGTAAGTCCACTACGGGCTCACCATAGCCCGTGCTACTTGGAACTTGTTCTGAGTAGCTGAATCTATAACAATAGTTCAAGTCCACTCACCTGGGATTAGCCTAATCTTGTGCTTCAGATTATCGCTCTTATTGACAAACCAACTCCCCCCCCCCCCACACACACACACTCCTCATCCCAAAGGACAATTCGGGTCATAATCCTATGGAATTACTCATGATTTTCGACCTATCTTGCAGTCGTGGCATCTTATTATTTTCCCCCCGCACTACAACTAGTTGACCAACCCCCTTTACGGCTCTTAAGATGATGATGATTTAATAGAACTATCGCCTTTAAGGAAGGAAGGTCATTATAAGGCTAAAGGGGCCAGATAAAGGTTAACCAGTTGATTAACAAGCAAGATGGTGGACATTAGAGTTGATGTTACCTTCCAGTGGTCATCACACGCGCGTGCGGCGGCTGTAATATCCAATCATTACGGCACTATTCGCGTGCGGATGGTCATGCGTGAGGTCTATGCACGCACTTCACCGATTCGTGTTTGTGAGGGGATGCTGATCGACACTGACACACGCATGCACACGTGCACATGCACGCGCACGCGCGCGCGAGCGCACACACACACACTCAAAAGGTGACCAAAGAGCCAGAGCTCAACCCCCTCAAACACAACTAGCTGAGTACACACACACACACATTCAGGAACCTATACACCTGTTGATTGACGGTTGAGAGGCTGGACCAAAGAGCCAGAGCTCAACCCCCGCAAGCACAACTAGCTGAGTACACACACACATTCAGGAACCTGTACACCTGTTGATTGACGGTTGAGAGGCGGGACCAAAGAGCCAGAGCTCAACCCCAGCAAGCACAATTAGGTAAATCCTCCCCCCTTCCCCCCCCCACCACACACAGCAAGAGGAACAAACAGGTGTAGAGAACACCTGGGCACCTACAGATGTTTGACAGCTGTTACGGGCTCCGTCCACGGAATATGCGAGAGCGCGCGCGGGTTAAAGATATATATGTAGCAGAGGCAATGAAAAAAATAGACTAGCGAGAAAGGCGGGGTCCAAGAGCTAATAGCTCGATTCAGCAACTTCGGAGACAGTGGTGTACATCAACACCAAATCTCATGTTGTTTCAGATTTAGCTACTCAGAATGAAGTGTCCATGTAGCACGGTCTATGGCGAGCCCGTAAACCAAATCCCAGGAAGCCTATTACATTTATATCCTGGTGTTAGGGACAGGAAGCCTTTGTCTTGTCGAAGTCAACATAGGCCGTGTACTAACAAACTTTCCTCAGGATGCAACAATTATCTAACTCCCAGGTACTTATTTTATATTGTTAGGTGAACAGAAGCATCAGGGGAGGGGGGGGGGGGAGGGGGAAGGATACTTCCCCAACAATTCCTTCCCGGGGATTGAACTCCATAGTCCCCTTGGTTGCGAGTCTATAACGTAGACCACTATGCTTCATTGAGGCAACATGCAAATATGAAGACTAGACCGTGAAATTAATTCTCCCACCGTAGCCTGATTCATCATTCAGTCAGGATGATGAATCTGAGGTGCATGACCCTGCATGATAACCTATCCCGGGAGATGCTATCTTGATATCACGCCGATATTTACGACTCCTCATTGTGCATGTAAGTAGTTTTGCCTCCAATAGATAAAGCCAGGTACAATCCAAGATGCCTCCTAGTCACCTCCTGGTTGATGGGGTTCTGGGAGTTCTTCTACTCCCCAAGCCCGGCCCGAGGCCAGGCTTGACTTGTGAGAGTTTGGTCCACCAGGCTGTTGCTTGGAGCGGCCCGCAGGCCCACATATACCTGGTTGATGGGGTTCTGGGAGTTCTTCTACTCCCCAAGCCCGGCCCGAGGCCAGGCTTGACTTGTGAGAGTTTGGTCCACCAGGCTGTTGCTTGGAGCGGCCCGCAGGCCCACATATACCTGCCTGATGGGGTTCTGGGAGTTCTTCTACTCCCCAAGCCCGGCCCGAGGCCAGGCTTGACTTGTGAGAGTTTGGTCCACCAGGCTGTTGCTTGGAGCGGCCCGCAGGCCCACATATACCTGGTTGATGGGGTTCTGGGAGTTGTTCTACTCCCCCATGTCCGGCCCGAGGCCAGGCTCGACTTGTGAGAGTTTGGTCCACCAGGCTGTTGCTTGGAGCGGCCCGCAGGCCCACATATACCTGGTTGATGGGGTTCTGGGAGTTCTTCTACTCCCCCAAGCCCGGCCCGAGGCCAGGCTCGACTTGTGAGAGTTTGGTCCACCAGGCTGTTGCTTGGAGCGGCCCGCAGGCCCACATATACCTGGTTGATGGGGTTCTGGGAGTTCTTCTACTCCCCAAGCCCGGCCCGAGGCCAGGCTTGACTTGTGAGAGTTTGGTCCACCAGACTGTTGCTTGGAGCGGCCCGCAGGCCCACATATACCTGGTTGATGGGGTTCTGGGAGTTCTTCTACTTCCCAAGCCCGGCCCGAGGCCAGGCTTGACTTGTGAGAGTTTGGTCCACCAGACTCTTGCTTGGAGCGGCCCGCAGGCCCACATATACCTGGTTGATGGGGTTCTGGGAGTTCTTCTACTCCCCAAGCCCGGCCCGAGGCCAGGCTTGACTTGTGAGAGTTTGGTCCACCAGGCTGTTGCTTGGAGCGGCCCGCAGGCCCACATATACCTGGTTGATGGGGTTCTGGGAGTTCTTCTACTCCCCAAGCCCGGCCCGAGGCCAGGCTTGACTTGTGAGAGTTTGGTCCACCAGGCTGTTGCTTGGAGCGGCCCTTGTAAATTTCGTAATATTTAAATTGCCAATTAAAGAATCAGTTTTGAATTTGGTTTCAACGGACAGCCGTTGCTATGCCAATTTAATTACGCTGGTCATTTTATACCATTAATAAGAGTCCAAATATATTTCACTATTATCCATTAAATTACCACTATTAAAAGGCAATTTAAAAACACGCTACAAATTGTCTTTAAATCACTAAATTGAAAGATAAGGTTTTCTTACCACTAAACAAATACATCAATAGATGCAGCATCTAATTAAATCTTGAGAAATAAATCGTTGCGATGTTGTTGTTATAGATTCAGCTACTCGGAACAAGTTCCAAGTAGCACGGGCTATGGCGAGCCCGTAATAAAAAAAAAAAAAAAATAGCTGCGAGTGTTGAAAGCAAATCAGATTTGGCAACATTTCTGCAGGTCACCACTAGGAATATTTTTACCAACGAGACCAAACGTAAACAAACAGTTGTGAATTATCTGGCGAAGTTGTCGTAATTCTCTTCACAACGTCGCTAATCAACTGATCCCAACCCCCTCCGGGCCCCAACCCCCTCCCGTCCCCAACCCCCTCCCGGCCCCAACCCCCTCCCGGCCCCAACCCCCTCCCGGCCCCAACCCCCTCCCGGCCCCAACCCCCCCCCCCCCGGCCCCAACCCCCTCCCGGCCCCAACCCCCTCCCGGCCCCAACCCCCCCCCGGCCCCAACCCCCCCCCCCTCTTCACTAAGGTTTAGGTTACTCATCAAAATGAGTACGATCCCACACACCTCCCCCCCAACCCCCCATAACCCCCCAACACCCCCCATCATCCCCCCCTATAACCCCCCCCCCACACAACCCCCTCCTCCTGTGTTAGCATCTCTATCCCTTAACTCCCCCCCCCCCCACCTCTCACTTCCCCAACTTTCGGGTTGAATATCCGAACAGGACAAAAACGATTCGGCACGTGCCCTTTCATCTGATGCCTCTGTTCACCTACCAGATAAACAGGTACCTAGAATTGAGGCAGCTGTTGTGGGTTGCATCCTGGGGAAGTAATAGGCTTAAGAGTGATCTTGATAACTTTAAGTAAAGGCTTCCTGTCCCGATAATGGATGTTGAAAAAGATAAAATGATCAACTAAGCCAATCGACTGAGGGCACAGAGGCGGGCCCAAGAGCTGAAGCTTTAACCCCACGAACAACTTGGAGAATATTACATACGCACACACCTACATTTGAACATCAGCCCCGCTCCTGTGGCAGGCGAGTCCACTACGGGCTCTCCATAGCCCGTGCTACTTAGATTTTTTTGTTCTCAGTAGCTGAATCTTAAACAACTACATTTGGACAAATCCACAGTTGAGAGGCGGGACCAAAGAGCCAGAGCTCAACCCCCGCAAGCACAATTAGGCGAGTACTAGGCCTAGTTAATAGGTAGGTAGTAAGAACAAGATTGTAACCCCGGCCTAGTTAATAGGTAGGTAGTAAGAACAAGATTGTAACTATGCATTAATAAACTCGCACCGCAAACTACCCAACTACCTTAACCATTACTTAAACCAGTTATCTACACTACTAAATATATATATAATAACTTCCTAAAAATGCATTTAGAATTTAATGTTGAAAATATCTGCTTTCAGTTCTTGGTTCTCTGTGACCTTCTTGCCTGGAAGTTGGTCAGTCAAGTCTCCTCAGCTATTTTATTTTTATTTTGCAGTTCTTGTTGTTGTTATAGATTTAACTACTCGGAACAGGTTCCAAGTAGCACGGGCTATGGTGAGCCCGTAGTGGACTTACCTGGCACAGGAGCGGGGCAAGTAGCACGGGCTATGGTGAGCCCGTAGTGGACTTACCTGGCACAGGAGCGGGGCAAGTAGCACGGGCTATGGTGAGCCCGTAGTGGACTTACCTGGCACAGGAGCGGGGCAAGTAGCACGGGCTATGGTGAGCCCGTAGTGGACTTACCTGGCACAGGAGCGGGGCAAGTAGCACGGGCTATGGTGAGCCCGTAGTGGACTTACCTGGCACAGGAGCGGGGCAAGTAGCACGGGGTATAGTGAGCCCGTAGTGGACTTACCTGGCACAGGAGCGGGGCAAGTAGCACGGGCTATGGTGAGCCCGTAGTGGACTTACCTGGCACAGGAGCGGGGCAAGTAGCACGGGGTATAGTGAGCCCGTAGTGGACTTACCTGGCACAGGAGCGGGGCAAGTAGCATGGGCTATGGTGAGCCCCGTAGTGGACTTACCTGGCACGGGAGTGGTGCCGTCTCTCTCCGATGTGTATTTTTTTTTTTGCAGTGTTGCGTGTTAATGCTACAACAACAATGCACTTGTGGGTCTTTAAGTCCATCTCCCCCTCCCACCAACCCCTTTCCCTCCCGTCACTCCCCCACATACCATCCCATACTGGGGCCCCCTTCCCTATCCTAGCCCCTCCCATTTCTCGCTAGAACGATGTTCTTAAGGGAGGGATGAGGAACAGCGGGTCGTCTACAGGTTAATGAACAGTAGAAATTTGAAGAACAAGCTGGTGAGGGCAAGCGAGTGGTTCGCCTTCTTGAACTGGTGCGCGTATTTCACAATGGATGCGCATTTCGCGCGTATTTCACGATGGATGCGCATTTCGCGCGTATTTCAACGAAAAAAGATGTAGTGAATCGCGTGAACCTAACCACGTATAGAACACGTGGAGAGAGAATAGGCTGGTGCGCTATATTTTATACGAGTTAATGGTTGGCGAATAAGATTTTCCATAAGATTTTCAGCTTAGGTGGATATGCATAAATGAATACTTTCGTGCATGCATATATGCATACTCGTGTATATATACGTTTATATACATATATATGTGCACATATGTGTATGTGCTTATGCATACTCGTGTATATATACGTGTATATACATATATATGTGCACATATGTGTATGTGCTTGTGTATATACACACAGAAATCACAATAGCCTGATACATCTATTGAACAAATGGGGCTTGACCCTTCACTCTGCCCTCACCCTTGGGGCTGGGACCGTCTCCCTCAACACCCGCAGAATATAGCCGTGAATGGCGAGAGATAACCGAGAAATTATCTGCGTGAAGCAGGTGGGCGATGTGTGTGTTCATGATCAACCAGGCTGTGATTCAAACGGCAGACTGCGAGCAGCAGCTGCATCTAGCAAGCCGTGGGCGTGAGAGGCCGTGGCAAGCCGTGGGCGTGAGAGGCCGTGGCAAACCGTGGGCGTGAGAGGCCGTGGCAAGCCGTGGGCGTGAGAGGCCGTGGCAAGCTGTGGGCGTGAGAGGCCGTGGCAAGCCGTGGGCGTGAGAGGCCGTGGGCGTGAGGCTCCCACGGCAGGCTAGGGGACAAGCCATCACACAACGAGTCACGTCGATAATTGCAATAACTGAGGCCAACTCGATTACTGATCATTCCCAAAAGCATACTAAACAATGGATGGCGGACAGGGGGGTGCTGTGGCAGGGGGGCGGTGACAGGGGGGGCGCTGTGGCAGGGGGGCGGTGACAGGGGGGCGTTGGCAGGGGGGCGTTGGCAGGGGGCGACAGGACCGGGGGACGATAGGGACCCGATGTGAGTGATGGACCAGTTTAACAAATATAAATGTTTTAGTCAGTGATTAGTCAGATACCAATGCATAAAGGTGATGCTAGGTAGAAACACCTCTCCAATCACTACGCCAGCCAGAATACATCACCGGGTCTGTGCTCTTCGTGTATGCAAATCACTGAAATCATCTAGCAGATTCAGAGTCAATTCATCATTTCAATAATACCAAGTGTCGGAGCCATCACTACATGAGAAACAAAAAGTTTCCCCGGACCATACTTTAATATGCACTCTGACAACTTTTACCTTACAAACCGTTAAGGCGGAGACGAGGAGCAGCAGCTTGCCACCTGTTGGTGAACAGGTGGCAAGCTATCATGAAGTTTGATGAGCCCTTACGGGCTCACCATAGCCCGTGCTACATGGACACTTCGTTCTGAGTAGCTAAATCTTTAACAACAACACCTGTTTCCTTTAATCTGACTTCAGTTACCAGGGAAGACAAAGTCGCATCGTACGACGGTTCCCCAACGGACTTAGCAACCTACCTAACCTTACCCAACCACACCAAAACGAGTCTAACGCAAGGAAGCTGTCGAATCATCACCTTACCTTGAGGTTACCTTGAGGTGCTTCCGGGGCTTATCGTCCCCGGCGGCCCGGTCGTCGACCAGGCCTCCTCGACCAGCACCAATTAGAATCATCACATGTACAATTAACCCGCCAGTGAGTCGCCCCTTTCACCCTCCCACAATTCAGACAGGTGAGGGAGATGAACCCTCAATACCTGGCGTCTACCTGAAATACACGCCATTGATACACGCCTTCTCCCAAAAACCAATTGCTTGTAGATCTTCGCCAGAAGACGACCATCTTTTTCTTAACCGGTGGCGCCAGAGTCACTAGCTTCAGCACTAGCAGTCGCGGAATATTAGAATTAGATGTCCCTAGTTAGGCTTCTTGCACTTCTGGTCCCTTTAGTTATTTCAAAAGCTCTCCGTGGCACTAGTTTAAAGCTAATCACCTCTTGTTTATGCTTCACTTGTCTGCACAAAGTGATCACATTAACGTGATGTATCGAGGAGAAACCCGAGGGTCATGAGAAGGAATTGTGTGAAAGTCTGTGGTTTGGCTCAGGAACCCTCGAGGATTCAGTAGAGTCCGAGTTTGCAATTCTTTGACCATTTCGTGGTGTAGTGGTCTAAGGCACTTGCTTGGGAGTCGCCAGAACATTGGTTCGAATCGTCCTCACTACTGCTACTAATTTTCCCTCGCCTCTTTGCGACATTCAACTCTAAATCATTATAAAGAAACCTGTTTAGTCTCCATGAGAACAAGAGAGAACCGCGAGTAGCTGCACTAAACTGAAAGATAAAGTCCGGGGCCAGGTAGCTGAAGCCCGGCCTCCCTAGCAAACAAGAACGAGCGCACACACAAATAAAAATTTACGCAATAAATTTAAGCGAGTTTCGCGGAACAGCGCCCGACATATTTACCACAAACAAGATAATGGTCGCTTAGCCTAGCAGCGCTACAAGGGGAAACAAAAATTAGACGACGCTAACAAGCATTTCCAACAATACCTCCGTAACTGGGGAGGCTCGCTATGTGCAGGCGAGGAGTCACAATAACGTGGCTGAAATATGTTGACCACACCACGCACTAGAAAGTGAAGGGACGACGACGTTTCGGTCCGTCCTGGACCATTCTCAAGTCGATGAGAATGGTCCAGGACGGACCGAAACGTCGTCGTCGTTGTTATAGATTCAGTTACTCTGAACAAGTTCCAAGTAGCACGGGCTATGGTGAGCCCGTAGTGGTGGTGCTGGAGTGGTGCTGTGTGATGTTCCAAACACCCCAAATACTTCTCCTAGATATACAGTCATGTGTTTCCCCAGACCAGCTGTCAGAAGTGGGCGGTGGAAGGGGGGGGGGGGAAGGAGGGGGGATGGGAAATGGGGTGGGAAGGGGGGTGAAGGGTATAGTGAAAGATCACCGTGTGTGCCCAGATACTGTCACGTCTATGAGCACTGAGAAAGATGCAAGTAGAAATACTAGGGATAAAGAAATGGAAAATTGACGAGGGAATTGAATTACGCGAAGGGTAGAGAAGAGTGGGGGGAGGGACTAGGAGAGGGGGGAGGCAGAGGGGGTGGTGGAGAGGGGGTGGCAGAGGGGGTGGTGGCAGAGGGGGTGGTGGCAGAGGGGGTGGTGGCAGAGGGGGTGGCAGAGGGGGGTGGCGGAGAGGCGGCCGGCCGGGACACAGTTTGGCACCCCACCTCCACCTCAGGTAATACCCAGCTCATTGCTCTGTCCTAACTGTAGCTTTCCACGAAGTGCCCGCGCTAACCAGCCAACTACTCCATTAAGTAGTCTCCGGTGCGCTAATAAATCGTTACAATTTATGTAGTTGGCGTTAACGACCAATTCACAATCACACGTGGGCAGTTAGCGCAGAGGAGCCTTAGTACTGGTTTGTGTGTTCTCTAACTGCACTCTTTATTACCATACACCTTGAAGTGCTTCCTTGAGGCTACCTTGAGGTGCTTCCGGGGCTTAGTGTCCCCGCGGCCCGGTCGTCGACCAGGCCTCCTGGTTGCTGGACTGATCAACCAGGATGTAGGACGCGGCTGCTCGCAGCCTGACGTATGAGTCACAGCCTGGTTGATCAGGTATGTGTACATGTGTATACAACATTGATAATTTTGTAACTAGCGTCAAACATTGTTATTGGCTTAGCTAAACGAACTAGAGGGTTCAGTTCCTGAACCGATTATGTGCCTCTGTAATCCTTTACACCACCGCCCACGGGATGGGTATGGGGCGCATAATAAAGAAATTGAAATTGGTTATGGTTGTTAGTTATAAAAAGGACGGTGTTGAAAAGCCTGGTTGATACCTGGTTGATGGGGTTCTGGGAGTTGTTCTACTCCCCAAGCCCAGCCCGAGGCCAGGCTTGACTTGTGAGAGTTTGGTCCACCAGGCTGTTGCTTGGAGCGGCCCGCAGGCCCACATATACCTGGTTGATGGGGTTCTGGGAGTTCTTCTACTCCCCAAGCCCGGCCCGAGGCCAGGCTTGACTTGTGAGAGTTTGGTCCACCAGGCTGTTGCTTGGAGCGGCCCGCAGACCCACATACCCACCACAGCCCGGTTGGTCCGGCACTCCTTGGAGGAATAAATCTAGATGTTGATCTGCATGCATTGCAACACCAGTTTTCAACTTGGTTATTTGGCACAGTCACCCAACGCCTCCTGGTGTCTCGGGCAGCTATTTCCGTTGGCAAATTTGGAACTTATTCATCAAACCTACATCAGAGTGTAAATTATTATGCAACTCTCGCATTGCTATACGCGGCAGTTCAGGTTATCTTGAGATGATTTCGGGGCTTTAGTGTCCCCGCGGCCCGGTCCTCGACCAGGCCTCCACCCCCAGGAAGCAGCCCGTGACAGCTGACTAACACCCAGGTACCTATTTTACTCCTAGGTAACAGGGGCATAGGGTGAAAGAAACTCTGCCCATTGTTTCTCGCCGGCGCCTGGGATCGAACCCGGGACCACAAGATCACAAGTCCCGCGTGCTGTCCGCTCGGCCGACCGGTTCAATAAAGATCTAGGTCTATTTTTTTTAGTTGCGCATGATCTGATTTTTTGTTTGATCTAGAGCCCTCATTTAAAATGTAAAAAAAAAACAAAATTTTAAAAACAAACCAATTTAAAAATTTAAAAATTTAAAAATTTAAAAATTTAAAAATTTAAACACAAAACCAGTATGCAGGCGACAATTTCCGGCACCTGAAGTAATCTGGGTAAGACACCAGCCAGGAGCCAGACAGCACAGCTGGCGCCTGATCAACACTGGTGCCCACCTGCTGTACCCACCTGGCCAGGTGGTGCGGGTTCCCGCCTCTCACCTGATCCATTCACATGCGCCATCTTAAACTGCTCTGTATTCCCAGACAGCCTGTGCCAGGTAAGTCCACTACGGGCTCACCATAGCCCGTGCTGCTTGCCCCGCTCCTGTGCCAGGTAAGTCCACTCCGGGATCACCATAGCCCGTGCTACTTGCCCCGCTCCTGTGCCAGGTAAGTCCACTACGGGCTCACCATAGCCCGTGCTACTTGCCCCGCTCCTGTGCCAGGTAAGTCCACTACGGGCTCACCATAGCCCGTGCTACTTGCACCGCTCCTGTGCCAGGTAAGTCCACTACGGGCTCACCATAGTCCGTGCTACTTGCCCCGCTCCTGTGCCAGGTAAGTCCACTCCGGGATCACCATAGCCCGTGCTACTTGCCCCGCTCCTGTGCCAGGTAAGTCCACTACGGGCTCACCATAGTCCGTGCTACTTGCCCCGCTCCTGTGCCAGGTAAGTCCACTACGGGCTCACCATAGCCCGTGCTACTTGCCCCGCTCCTGTGCCAGGTAAGTCCACTACGGGCTCACCATAGCCCGTGCTACTTGCCCCGCTCCTGTGCCAGGTAAGTCCACTACGGGCTCACCATAGCCCGTGCTACTTGCCCCGCTCCTGTGCCAGGTAAGTCCACTACGGGCTCACCATAGCCCGTGCTACTTGCCCTGCTCCTGTGCCAGGTAAGTCCACTACGGGCTCACCATAGCTCGTGCTACTTGCCCCGCTCCTGTGCCAGGTAAGTCCACTACGGGCTCACCATAGCCCGTGCTACTTGCCCCGCTCCTGTGCCAGGTAAGTCCACTACGGACTCACCATAGCCCGTGCTACTTGCACCGCTCCTGTGCCAGGTAAGTCCACTACGGGCTCACCATAGCCCGTGCTGCTTGCCCCGCTACTGTGCCAGGTAAGTCCACTACGGGCTCACCATAGCCCGTGCTACTTGTCCCGCTCCTGTGCCAGGTAAGTCCACTACGGGCTCACCATAGCCCGTGCTGCTTGCCCCGCTACTGTGCCAGGTAAGTCCACTACGGGCTCACCATAGCCTGTGCTACTTGCCCCGCTCCTGTGCCAGGTAAGTCCACTACGGGCTCACCATAGCCCGTGCTACTTGCACCGCTCCTGTGCCAGGTAAGTCCACTACGGGCTCACCATAGCCCGTGCTACTTGGAACTTGCATTTCCTACCCCGGTCACGTCCCTCCTACTGTCCCGTGCCGTAGAGCCATCAAAGGCAAGGAGATGGAATTACCAGCTCTCGTACATAACTCTCCCGAGCAACAGTGACACACGTGCGCCTTGATCACGATATCACTTGCAGCCTAGTCAACTCCCCCCCCCTCCCTCCCTCCGTATCAACTGCAGGGGGGGGGGGGAGGGCTCATTACTTATATTGTCCCTAGCCAACTAGGGACCCCCTAGTTGGCCTGGTCGAGGAGCGGGCCGCAGGGACACTAAGCCCCGAAATCATCTCAAGATAACCTCAAGATAACCCAAGAGCAATGATTCCCTCGCCTCTCAACCTCCACCAACGCTACTAACGAGTGACCTACCCTTCTGTGCAGTAATTAGAGTGAAAACGTAGCTGCTACTGTTAAGAGATTCAGCTACTCGGAACAAGTTCCAAGTAGCACGGGCTATGGCGAGCCCGTAGTGGACTTACCTGGCACAGGGGAAAACGTAGTAGCCTAAGCCACTCGATACATAGTAATAGAGGTGAAAGTGAGGAAGGAGAAAGCGAAGGAACACGCACCAGCAGCACTTGTCCAGAGGGAGAAACCGCTTCTGGTCAGCGGTCAGCCAGCACCAGCAGCAGCTTCACTATGATACAGTACAATGATAACAGCTTCAGCAGTAAGCTGTAGTAATTACAGGTTACCAACCGCTGTATAACAAGTACTAGAAAGGGGGGTTGCTGGTAGTGGTGTCGACTGGTAGTGGTGTCGACTGGTAGTGGTGTCGACTGGTAGTGGTGTCGACTGGTAGTGGTGTCGACTGGTAGTGGTGTCGACTGGTAGCGGTGTCGACTGGTAGCGGTGTCGACTGGTAGTGGTGTCGACTGGTAGTGGTGTCGACTGGTAGTGGTGTCGACTGGTAGTGGTGTCGACTGGTAGTGGTGTCGACTGGTAGCGGTGTCGACTGGTAGCGGTGTCGACTGGTAGCGGTGTCGACTGGTAGCGGTGTCGACTGGTAGCGGTGTCGACTGGTAGCGGTGTCGACTGGTAGCGGTGTCGACTGGTAGCGGTGTCGACTGGTAGCGGTGTCGACTGGTAGCGGTGTCGACTGGTAGCGGTGTCGACTGGTAGACTGGTTGGAGTGGTTCGACCCCACTTTCAAATCCCCCCTAATCTACCACCCCCCCTTTCGCTACCAGCTGCCTTGGTGGGTGGGGGAGGGGGGTGTAGCCCGTTACTAGAACCTACTCTACCAGTTTTCACTCAGTGCTGACCTAAGGTTAGTTAATCTATAGTCAATTACACATCTACACGCACGCGAGAGCACAGACAACGGATACATCTATCCACCCACATTCTCCCTCCCGTACCCCCTGGCAGATGGCCACACTGACACAGCTGGTATCGCCCCCCCTGATCACCAGGCCAGCTGGGTCTTATATATCACCAACGCCCCCTACCATTAACACTAGTCTGTGTAGCTTTATCCCAGATGGTTGACATTCCACCATTAGTACTCTGTTACCTAGCAGTAAAATAGGTACCTGGGTGTTAGTCAGCTGTCACGGGCTGCTTCCTGGGGGTGGAGGCCTGGTCGAGGACCGGGCCGCGGGGATACTAAAAAGCCCCGAAATCATCTCAAGATAACCTCAAGATAAGATAGATTAGCCACGAAGCAATGGATATGAATTTCGCAAGTTCAGATTCGACAAAGACCTGGGTAAATACTTGTTAGGCAGTAAGGGGTTTGATTTGTGGTACAGATCGTCGGGTAACGTAACAGTTGGGCTCGTTGGGATTGTTTTCAGCAGTTAGAGGCCTGACTGAATGGGTGAATTATAGATAGACGCGGCTTCATTTCCACCATTCACAGCCCCGGTCCTGTGCCAGGCCGTGTAGCGCCAGGTAAGTCCACTACGGGATCACCATAGCCCGTGCTACTTAGAACGTTTTGTTCCCAGTAGCTGAATCTTAAACAACATCGTTTAGACCAAACAAGCGCTTGTGTTAGTTTTCATTGTACGCTATATAGGACCAGGAAATTGACCAATCAGTGTCAAAAACACGTTACCAATCCCCCCCAATCCTCCTCTTCCCCCCCCAATCCATCACTCCCTCCCCAATCCTCCTCATCCCCCCCTCTACCCCAATACCCGTCCCATCACAGCCAGTAGACACAGATGCAGAGGGAGCCAATTTCCAGGCCTCTTTGGAAAGTCTATATTGCTAACTTTAGCAGTTTTTAGAATCGGCCGAATACGCGATATTATGCCGAGAATTTCCGATAATACTGTCACACTCGCTGGGTTTAAGCGAGAAGGGAGATGGGAAAGATTTTGGGGAAGATGGACATTGAGGGGGGGGGGGGGAGATAGGGTTTCTTTTTTTTTATCTTCAAGTACATTCCTTTCCCCCCCGTCCCCTTTCCCAAATAATTATTTGGAATGGGTTCGAGGGGGAAGGAGTGGTACCTAACCACTTGTCAAGTCGGGGGATTGAACGCCGACTTGCATAAAACGAAGTCAGAGAAGAGAGAATAGGAGCAAAAAAGTTGTAGCCGTTGTCCAAGCCTGACAGCGGACGATGCAAGATTGTCAACACTTTAACGTCATGTCTTGACCGAGGTGCAAGTGAAAGGTGGAGTCGAGCACTTTAATTAATTAACTAAATACAGAATACAACAAAAACCTAAATCACGCAATGTGTAATACAACCGATTGACGTCATTAGCCTAGCCTAGTGACGAGTCCACTTATGCATTACAAATATTACTACACACGCATTACAGTAATTTATTCTCAAGCAATACCATGACACACTAGCCAAGTAAATCATGAAAAGTTTCAACAGTCATGTAACCCACTTGCCCTATAAAGTCTTTTAAACACACGAAAATAAGTTTAACCGGTGACACCGAAGATCAGCTACATTTACGAGCAAGCACGCACAGGACTGACTTGTGTACACGTGAATTAAAATTATACATGTATTCACACCAGCATGAATGAATTATGTATGCACAAATTTATGTACACCCACGCCCCCTTTTCCCTAAAATTGCGAATTTAAGATAAGCTAAGCACGCACAGCGTGATCCTGCATGCTGGCCTAGGCTACGGAGCTCAAAATACAGATTTCTGAAATATTTCCGGTTAATATCCGCTATTACTTTAGGTCTATTGTATTCTGCCATGTCAATATACTACCATACTATTGTGCCATACAATATACTATAATATACCACCCAGGCAAGCCTGCAGGCTGACCGAGGAGCGAAAACTGACTAGTCTTCGCACAGAGATCACACTAACGTGATGCATCAAATGAACAAATCCGCAAGGGCCGTGACGAGGATTCGATAGGATTCGAACCTATCGAATCCTCGTCACGGCCCTTGTGGATTTGTTCATTTGATGCATCACGTTAGTGTGATCTCTGTGTGATGATGTAAGGGCGAAGAGGGAGAACGGCCTATTGACATAGCTCGGGTGCAGGGGGGGGGGGTTGTGTAAAAGCCTGGTTTGTGCCTCGGAGAGGCTACGGGATCCAGCAAGTTCAGTAGAACTTCGGTTTCAATCTTTTTACCCTGTCGTAGCTCAGTCGATTAAGGCAGTGTCTGGGATGCTCCCGGACGCAAGTTCGAATCCTCGTCACGGCCCTTGTGGATTTGTTCACTGACTAGTTTTGTTTGCTAAATAGGTGGAAACAGAAGCCGTAGTCAATCCTGACGAGGAAATCCTTCTCACACACACAGTCTGGGAATGACTCTGCGACTCTTCCTGAAAAGATGACCTCGCATTATCTCCCTTCCCATGACGTGATGCCTCCACGGCTGTGTTGGGATACTAGCGCCACGCAGCTGCTGTCTGTCTGTCTGTCTGTCTGTCTGTCTGTCTGTCTGTCTGTCTGTCTGTCTGTCTGTCTGTCTGTCTGTCTGTCTGTCTGTCTGTCTGTCGCACGAGAAAGGGACGCAGGGGCAAGAAAAAATCGAATCATTCGTTTACATAAATCGACAATAACAAGTTACAATCATTCCCCCACACCAGTATATTTCAAGCATTTGGCAGTGGAAAGGATTGCAGCATTCTGTTCCTTGACCTCAGGCCAATACTGTTCCACACGATTGACTAGAAAATTACAGGCATATGGTACTGGAACAGGGAACGGGGGTGAACCTCATTTGGGTTAAGGCTTTGTTATTTCAAAGAAAGCAGGGTTAGCATAAACAGACTTTGAGCGAATGGGGAAATCATTGTATATGGAGTGCACAGGGCTCTGGGATCTCTGTTTACCAAACATATCAATGATTTAGACACAGGATTGAACAACAACATTGGCAAATTTGCAGACGATACACAACTCTTCTGCAGTGAGGGGGAAAGTTTAGGAAACAAATGTGTGAAAACGCAAAATTATTACAAGGTTATCTAGATTGAATTTGAAATGTTGGAAAAATGGCCAGTGTTGAAAAATGAGGGGTTATCTTGAGATGATTTCGAGGCTTTAGTGTCCCCGCGGCCCGGTCCTCGACCAGGCCTCCACCCCCAGGAAGCAGCCCGTGACAGCTGACTAACACCCAGGTACCTATTTACTGCTAGGTAACAGGGGCATTCAGGGTGAAAGAAACTTTGCCCATTTGTTTCTGCCTCGTGCGGGAATCGAACCGGCGCCACAGAATTACGAGTCCTGCGCGCTATCCACCAGGCTACGAGGCCCGGGCTTGAGGCTTGTAAAATGGCCAGTGCCGTTCAATGTTGAAAAATGAGGGCTTGAGGCTTGTAAAATGGCCAGTGCCGTTCAATGTTGAAAAATGAGGGGTTGAGGCTTGTAAAATGGCCAGTGCCGTTCAATGTTGAAAAATGAGGGGTTGAGGCTTGTAAAATGGCCAGTGCCGTTCAATGTTGAAAAATGAGGGGTTGAGGCTTGTAAAATGGCCAGTGCCGTTCAATGTTGAAAAATGAGGGGTTGAGGCTTGTAAAATGGCCAGTGCCGTTCAATGTTGAAAAATGAGGGGTTGAGGCTTGTAAAATGGCCAGTGCCGTTCAATGTTGAAAAATGAGGGGTTGAGGCTTGTAAAATGGCCAGTGCCGTTCAATGTTGAAAAATGAGGGGTTGAGGCTTGTAAAATGGCCAGTGCCGTTCAATGTTGAAAAATGAGGGGTTGAGGCTTGTAAAATGGCCAGTGCCGTTCAATGTTGAAAAATGAGGGGTTGAGGCTTGTAAAATGGCCAGTGCCGTTCAATGTTGAAAAATGAGGGGTTGAGGCTTGTAAAATGGCCAGTGCCGTTCAATGTTGAAAAATGAGGGGTTGAGGCTTGTAAAATGGCCAGTGCCGTTCAATGTTGAAAAATGAGGGGTTGAGGCTTGTAAAATGGCCAGTGCCGTTCAATGTTGAAAAATGAGGGGTTGAGGCTTGTAAAATGGCCAGTGCCGTTCAATGTTGAAAAATGAGGGGTTGAGGCTTGTAAAATGGCCAGTGCCGTTCAATGTTGAAAAATGAGGGGTTGAGGCTTGTAAAATGGCCAGTGCCGTTCAATGTTGAAAAATGAGGGGTTGAGGCTTTTAAGTTACAAAATATCAACGGAACCGTTGAAATCACGAAATCTGAATACGAAGAAAGATCTTAGTCATTACAGGGAATCATAAGAAACAAATGCAATGCATAAATGTACAAAATAAAGCAAATTATATATTGGGATTTAAAATCTAGCAGCGTTACCAACATCAAATGTTATTCTTCAGTTTTATCTTCAAAAAGGATATATTCCTGATCATCCAGGCTGTGATTCATACATCAGGCTACGAACAGCCTGGTTGACCAGACCACTAACCAGGAGTAAGTAGACCCCCTTGTACGGGTCAATAGACCCCCCTTGTATGGGTCAATAGACCCCCCTTGTATGGGTCAATAGACCTCCTTGCATGGGTCAATAGACCTTCTACAGTTACCTTTTTCTTATGTTCTTAGATTAGGAAATGTACAGCACGCGTTATAACAGTGGTAACCCCCCCCCCCTTCTCCACCCTGTGCCATCACCACTACACTGCAATTTAGGAGGATTTCCGCTGACACTGTTTAACATTCAAAGCTGAATCGTTCATTGTTTTTAAACACGTGAGCATGGCTGGCTGGCTGGCTGGCTGGCTGGCTGGCTGGCTGGCTGGCTGGCTGGCTGGCTGGCAGGCAGGCAGGCAGGCAGGTAGGCAGACAGGTAGGTAGGCAGGCAGGCAGGCAGGCAGGCAGGCAGGCAGGCAGGCAGGCAGGTAGGCAGGCAGGCAGGCAGGCAGGTAGGCAGGCAGGCAGGCAGGCAGGCAGGCAGGTAGGCAGGCAGGCAGGCAGGTAGGCAGACAGGTAGGTAGGCAGGCAGGCAGGCAGGCAGGCAGGCAGGCAGGCAGGCAGGTAGGCAGGCAGGCAGGTAGGCAGGTAGGCAGGCAGGTAGGCAGGCAGGTAGGCAGGCAGGCAGGCAGGCAGGCAGGCAGGCAGGCAGGCAGGCAGGCAGGCAGGCAGGCAGACAGGTAGGTAGGCAGGCAGGCTGGCAGGTAGGCAGGCAGCCAGGCAGTCAGGCTGGCAGGCCACAATATAAACTTATTCTTCGCTGATATGGCTAATTTACATAGTGTAAATATCCCTCCCCCCTCCCCTATGTTTTTGTCCCTTTTGTTTCTGCCTACCCTCTTAACTAGCCCCCCTATCCCGGCTAAGGGGGAGGCCTGACAGCTGAGTGGACAGCGCTTGGGATTCGTAGTCCTGAGGTTCCGGGTTCGATCCCCGGTGGCGGTGGAAACAAATGGGCAATCTTTTTCACCCTGATGCCCTCTGTAACCTAGCACTAAATACGTACCTGGGAGTTAGACAGCTGCTACGGGCTGCTTCCTGGGGGATGTGTAACAAAAAGGAGGCCTGGTCGAGGACCGGGCCGCGGGGACGCTATGCCCCGAAATCATCAAGATAACCGATTTCTCTAATACTATACTATCATACTATATCATACTCATACTATCCATACCATCATATTGAACTTTTATCTTTTATCTAAAGATTTGCCCACATACTGATGTGGGTAAATTTAACGAGAATCACTCCCCCCCCAACATGGTAAGGCATCAACACTACCTATCTTGAGGTTATCTTGAGATGATTTCGGGGCTTTAGTGTCCCCGCGGCCCGGTCCTCGACCAGGCCTCCACCCCCAGGAAGCAGCCCGTGACAGCTGACTAACACCCAGGTACCTATTTTACCTAAAACCAACTAGTGGAAGCTCGACTCACATTTCCAACTCTCGCTACCAACAAATCCAGTATTAGTGGCTGCCACCGCATTGCCAACAGCGAAGATTAACACTTTGTAATCCAGTCAAACACAAGGTTAAATAATAATTAAATGCGGCTTGTGTAATCGACAGAGATTACACAAGCTGATTAATCTCTGTGTAATCGACAGAGATTACACACATCCGGCAACCAGGAGGCCTGGTCGACGACCGGGCCGCGGGGACGCTAAGCCCCGGAAGCACCTCAAGGTAACCTCAAGGTAACCTCTCTCATCCTGTTTAAGCGCCCGCAGGAGGCAAGTGTAGCCAGAACCTCTCGGACGTAGGTTCGAATCCTCGGCACGACCCTTGTGGATTTTTTCAGATGCTCGCTTCCTCAGAGTTTCAATGCCACTAGCACGCTTACCCCGGGTTCTGCTGCCTCGCTGACGAAGCCTATACATCGGGCACAAGCGATCAAGCAATTTCTGTTCAAGGTACTTTAGCCACTTTAGGGAGCCGGTCGGCCGAGCGGACAGCACGCTGGATTTGTAATCCTGTGGTCCTGGGTTCGATCCCAGGCGCCGGCGAGAAACAATGGCAAAGAGTTTCTTTCACCCTATGCCCCTGTTACCTAGCAGTAAAATAGGTACAAGGGTGTTAGCCAGCTGTCACGGGCTGCTTCCTGGGGGTGAGGCCTGGTCGAGGACCGGGCTGCGGGGACACTAAAAAGCCCCGAAACCATCTCAAGATAACCTCAAGATAAGGTGACACTGCAAAAATAAGGAAAATACGACAAATTACACCATTAGACTAACGCCTTGTACGGAGTACTGACATTCACGATTGAGACGTGGAATGCAATCGTTGAAACGTCTTATGCATTGAGGGAGTTAGAATGTCTTTAGTCAATATAAAAGGGGGATACATGATTAACCAGCCTTGAAAATGTCTAGCATAAGCAACCTCAGTCTTGCAAAATTGTTACGAAACATCAAGAGAGTGTTGTCGGATATAGCAATCGCGGTGTTGCCATTATTTGGCAACTAACCGTCTGGTCGTGTTAGGGATTAGTGCCATGCCTGCATGCTGGCTGCCATGCCTGCCTGCCTGCCTGCCTGCCTGGCACTCGCGCTGTAGGCACTTGCAGGCACCACTCTCACACTTTATCATACCTTGATGGGGTTCTGGGAATTCTTCTACTCTCAGAGAACCTCGTGAACTTGCGACTTGACCGACTGAACATTTAATAAGCCTCGTAAATGTTCCACACACACACACACACACACACAGTAGTTTCAAAGCGTTATATGACAAAGAGTGCTGGGAAGACGGGACACACAGCGTAGCTCTCATCAACTACACTTAGGGAATTACACACACACACACACACACACACTAGGGATCTAGTAGCTGAGCGGACAGCGCGCAGGATTCTTAATTCTGTGGCCCGGGTTCGATTACCGAACCAGGCAGAAACAAATGGACAAAATTTCTTTCACCCTGATGCTCCTGTTACCTATCAGTAAATAAGTACCTGGGAGTTAGACAGCTGGAACAAGTGTTAACCGCTCTAGTACCATAGGTGATTGTATGATAACAGCACTTATTCGTTTGCCTTGTTCGGGTAGAATGTAGACACAGTAGTCGCTTCTGTATATATTTATTGACTGCGATAGCAAGGTATATATCTGCCTAGCCGAGGTCCTTCTACTCTGAGTCTGTGAGGATAACTGAGGCTGCTGGGAGCATGCTTGATGCTCCTCTGTCTGGCATGACGTCAGAGGCCTACTTGCCTGTGATTGGTTACATTTCAACTGACAGAATTTGAGTATAACACCGCTCGGACACGCTACCAAGTCGACGTCCCTTGTCGACAAGCTCTGGCTAGCTATATAGTTACAATGATACTGAAAGGACCTCGGTGGCATACAATAATGGCTTACATGTGAAATTTGCATAATAAAACATTGAAAGAAGATCAGGTGTGCGTAATACAAACAACTCGGCATATATGCACCAAAAAAAAAATTCATCATAATAGGTGAAAATCATGGTAACAATGCTTTGATTAAATCAGAGTATTAAGAACATGTGTATGTCTACTGATCAGATATGAACAATACAACCCAAGGTATTGCCTAAACAAAATTATTAACATGTGTCAATGGCATGTGCTTGAAAACCATACAAAATTAAACAATTATTACATTAATAGAACAAAGTTCTGACCTAACAACCACAATTGAATTTCAAGATAGATAATTTTTTTTTTTTTTTTTCTCTTTTTTTTTTTTTTTTTTTTCGAAATATACAATATATTTACAAGACCAATGTACAATATATATAATGTGCAATATATTTACAAGCATATACAAGACCTGGATCAAGAAGACTAACATCTGCGTGATAGCAGTCAGGATTCACTGGCCACAATGTGGTTGCTAGAACAATAATAACTCTTATGACAAGCACTGTAAAAATACAAATGGTAGTAGACTTAACAATGGCATCTAATTCATAACAAAATAAAGTTGAGAAAAACTATACATTATATATAATGGTAATAATAAGACACATGTGGTAGAAATACTGCAATTGAGTTTTTTTTTTTTTTTTTTTTTTTTTTCAAAACAAACAGAATAACTACAGAGTGCATTCAATTATAAATTCTGCGGATATCTACACCTAGCTCATCCAGAGCACTATACAACTCTGGCTCTGACTGAAGGTCCGGAACAGATGAAACTTCATGTGACAAACTATCATCTTGAGAGATATCCTCGTTAACATCTAGCCAATGGACGTGTGGTGAGTGCACGGTTGAAACGAGAGGTCTAGATCTAAGATTATAATTGCTAGTATGGGGTTGCTGAACATCCAGTGGTCTGTCAACCACAGAAGGTGGTGTCCGAGTAGGAGTATCTGTCTGGGTAAGTTCATTGTCATCTTCCTCATCAGTCTCGTCAACAGTCATTTTAGCTAACTTCATGTGGTCTAAATGTTCATTTATATACTCTCCTGTTAACAAGTTCTTAAGTCTGTATTTGTTACCTTTAATAAGCTCGATTACCTTATATGGACCCAAAAATTTCTTAGTTAACTTGTACATAGGACCAGACCTGTGTTGGTTAAGTATCATTACTACAGATCCAATAGTTATTTTATTGGGTTTAGCTCGTGCATTCCTTGCTAGAGTGAACTCGGCTGTTGCTTTGGACAGTTGTTCTCGTATTTTCTTGAATACTAGTTGCATTTGTCTACGCTTCACTTGAACAAAATCATCTACGTTATATAAGGGAGTAGGAGGTACGTTAATCAATTCATTAGGGAGGATCTTATCTGTACCATAAAGAATAGCGTGAGGTGTGTCACCAGTAGAAACATTAATTGAAGAATTTATAGCACACTGAATTAAGGGTATAAAATCATCCCAATTGTTGTTATCAAAATTCAACGTGACTCTCAAGGCATCTAACACTTTCCTGTTAGTACGTTCAGCTAGTCCATTACTTGCCGGATGATAAGGCATGATGCTACATTTTTTGATGTTATATAAATCACACAAGCTAGTTAGAATACTATTACTGAATTCTGGACCATTATCTGAAAGGATTACTTTAGGCATACTATATCTACAAATTATTTGGTCATGGAATGCGCTGGCTATGGTTTCTGCTGTTTTGTTCGGGATAGGAACTAGTTCGCAAAACCGTGAAAAATTATCGACCATTACAAGCAAATGTTTGTTCCCTTTCTCTGTTTCCGCAAAATTTGTCAATAAATCCATCGATATTCGTTCCCAAGGAGCTTTAGTTGCTGGGTACACCTGAATTGGATTAGGTCCTGAAACATGTCCCTTGTGCTGTAAACAAGTTAAACATCTGTCAACATAATGAGCAATCTCCTTAGCCATTTTTGGCCAAAAATATTTCAATCGACCTTGTTGGAGTGTACGATCCTTTCCTGGATGTGCACTTGCAGGAGCATCATGGATAATTTTTAACACAGTTGGTACCAAGACAGCTGGAACAACTAACTGACAACATTTCCTCGGGGCTGTCCCTAGCTTTACTACTCTACACAGTAAATTGTCCAACATAACTAGTTCTTTCAATGGTACTGGCGGTTTATGAATCGGGCGAGTGTCTTGCTTAGTCAAAAATTTAATGACGGGTGCCCATATGGGGTCTTGTCTTTGTTCCGTTTCTACTACTGTAGCATCTAATGCTGGGTAATTTAACTGAATCGCAGCTACGTGTCGAGAAAACGCATCGGCTACAACATTTTGCTTTCCTGGAATATATCCAAATGTGGGATTGAATTCTTGAATTGTGAGCAAATATCTAGCAAACTTTCCAACTGGATTCTTATTTTTGAACAAGGGAATTAATGGTTGGTGATCTGTAAGAACATGAACTGGGTAATTATAAATTGTATCCTTGAAATGTTTAAGTGCCCAAACAACTGCCAAGGCTTCTCGTTCTGTTGCACTATAATTTTTCTCTTCTTTGGATAATGTGCGGCTAGCATAAGCTATTGCGTGATCTCTGTGACCTTCTGTTTGAAGTAATGCAGCACCTAGACCTATGTCACTAGCATCTGTAACCAACGTAAAAGGTTTAGAAAAATCTGGGTACCTAAGGACAGGTGACGAAATCAAGGCTGCTTTGAGTTTTTTGAATGACTGATCCTGGGCCTCTCCCCAAACAAAGGGTTCATCTTTTCTTTGCAACTTGTAAAGCGGAGCGGCTATAATAGAGAATCCAGCAATAAATGAACGATAAAATCCTACAAGACCTGTGAACTGTCTTACGGCTTCTGCGGTACGAGGTGTTGGAAAATCACGGGCAGCAATAATTTTTGATTCATTCAATGTAATACCTGAAGGTGTAACTGTATGACCTAGGAAATTAATCTTTTGCTTTAAAAATGAACATTTTGCAAGCTTTATTTTTAAATTAGCTTCAGCGAGCTTTGCAAGTACTTTTTCAAGGTTCTGGAAATGAGTCTGAACATCTTGCGACATGATTATGAGATCATCAAGGTAAACTAGAAGCGTACTTCCTATCAATCTACGAAATAGATTTGTCATGAGCCGTGAAAAGGTTATTGGACTACTACGCAAACCAAACGGCATTCTTTTGAAATGAAAATGACCATTGGGAGTACTAAAGGCTGTCAATTGTTTACTTTCCTCATCAAGGGGGATTTGCCAGAATCCCTGCAACAAATCTAACGTTGAGAATACTTTGTTTCGACCAATACTTTGCAACAAATCATTTAGAACTGGAAGTGGGAAACGATCAGGTATTGTTACTCTGTTAAGCTTGCGATAATCGATTACAGGTCTCCAAGTCCCATCTCGCTTTGGTACAAGAATCAATGGAGCGTTCCATGGCGAATTACTCGATTCAATTACATCACTCTGTAACATTTCTTCTACAAGTCTATCTGCTTCTGCTCTCTGAGAATGGGGAAGTCGGTAAGCTGGTACATAAATAGGCGTAGTTCCTTGTTCAAGGGGAATTTTATGTGTAATGAGAGGAGTGAGACCTAATTTTTCTCCTGGTAGAGCAACAACAGCTCTATTCCTGTTCAAAATTTCCAAAAGCTGAGCCACAGAGTCAGGAAAATCAGTAGGACTGAGGTGTTGCGCTTGCACCTCTGGCTGAGATCCCTGTTCTCCTGGTGTGAGTGTACAAACAGTATGATCCATGGAGACATCATCCACAACTCGCACCGGTAACGAGTAATGGGCAAAATCTACAACATGGGTACCAGACTGGAGATGGATATCGGCATTACTTGTGTTCGCGATAAAAAGTGAGACAGTACCATCCTGCACTGTGTGCCAGGAGGGTTCAACAAATGTACCATTCACTTTACATGTTTCACTTTCCGCAATCACATCCGACAACTCAGGCACTCCCTGAACCTTAACTCTTATTCTGGTGAGAGAATGAGGGTGTAGCACAGTGTCAGTAGCCGTGGAACCACTGACTTCAGAGATGGAAGCTGCCAGGCGAGCGAGACAACGAGAATCCGTTAGGGCGTCCCCTTCCAGAAAGTCCCGATACTCATTCTCCTTAACAACTGTACAACTACTATGCTTCAATCGAGTGCCTGTTTTCTCGGGTATGCTACCACGACAATGATCTGACAAACCTACGCTAGCAAGGCGGGTGTCAACAAAATTAACATAATCTGATTGAAGGTTGAACTCGTGGCCCTGTCGATACATGCTACACAAGGGTATGACGTGGTCTTTGATACTTATGTTCCAACGATGGGGAAACAATGCAATATTTTCATCAATCATGGTGTACAGACCTAAGAGAATGTCTCCAGGAAAATGAATAATGTCAACAACTAAACATGTTATAGACAATGTGACATCATTGAACTTGAGTGGGAGGTCAATTTCACCCTGAACTTTTACTTTATTTCCTGAAATACCACTTAGAAAAGGTATGTGTGACTGTTTTAAAATAGTAGGGTGCATACTTTCAATGTCTCTAAGAGCTGAGGGCTTGACAATATTAATTTTTGCACCTGAGTCAAGAAAAACTTTTAAAACTCTACCATGTACAATGGCTGATACAAGGGGACCATCACTTGAGACTGGACAAGTTACTATTTTTGACTTATGTTGTCTGGGATATCTGCGTCTTGTTTGTGTCAAATTTACTGTGGATCCGTCAACATCTACAACTGGTCTAGAGTCAGTGTCCTCCTCTGTCAAGTGTCCAAATCTATTTTGGGTAGCTACTGAATACACAGGGAGGGCACTAGGATTGGCTAGCTTGAATTGGTTAGCGGATGGCCTTGGGGGTTTCCCGACGACATGGAGTGAACATTCTGAGCTCCAGCATTCTGTGACTGAGCATTATAATTTGAAGTTGCATTATAGCTGGGCTGGGAGTTGTAATTACGAGAGTTCTGATAATGTCTTGGACGCTGTGAGCCTCGCCAAGACTGACCATGGGAGTTACGAGGTGGAGATGTCCTTTGCCTAGCTCTACAATCCGCAGTGTGGTGACCAACTTGTTTATGGTACGTGCAATATGGAAGCCTAGAATGATTAGATTGATGAGGGGGCCGAGAGAATTGTCTAGGAGGTGATGATCTAGGGGCGGACCAACAGTCCCTTGCAAGGTGGTTACTCTTACCACAATGCCAACATGAGGGAGTGGATGGTTGTGGACTATGGCGTTTCGGCATTTTATGAGGCGGCGAATTTGACTGGGGGCTACGAGCATGGGTACGCTTCTGCGACCAAGAGTTTTGAGAATTTGTGGGAGGATGCTGAGAGCTTGTAACTACATTTACAGCATCAGAGGGTGGCAACAGTTGAGCACTTCGGGGAGCTAGTTTATCTGCGGCATTGTTAATAGCCTCAAATACTTCACCAATTTCATGTTTAACACCAAAATTTTGTTGCTCAACGATTGGTTTTGTATGCTCGGGGGCAAAATGCATTAAAGTACCAAATGCTATCATTTTGGCCATAGCCTCAGGGGACAGATTATTGTCTTTATCTAACCAAGTTGAATTATTCATAGCAGAAACTAAGGCATACAGATACTGATCGAGACGGCTAGTAAACGCATTAAACGATTCACCAGGCTGCATGGTGGCATTGGCAATTTTCTTGACTAACCTATATGGGTCAAGGTCTCCTTTATTAACAAAGCGACGGCGAAAGAAATCCTTAAATTCAGGCCAAGACTGGAGGCTAACAATGGCTTTCTCATCAACAACAAAACGTGCATCACCTTTGGTTGTGTCCACGGCTGACCGTGCAATTGCTAAGTATTCGGCATCAGTAGGCTTAGAAAAACGTGCAACTGTTTTCGCTTCAACCTTACTAAACCATGATTCTAATAAACGCGATTCCCCAGCAAAAAGAGGAATAGCCATTTCCTGAGCTGATCTCTGGCCATTGGGACGAGCAACTGTTCCCATTGATTCTGAAGGGGTTTCAACAGTGGTAGGCATTGTCACAGCCGTGGAAGTAATATTTGAACGCAGATTATAATTAAGTGCACCTGGCATCAGAAATAGTATACACAAAAATAAACACAAAAAAATATCAACTTGGCTAAAGTAAAAATGGCAGAAATAAAATTATTAAATTGGGCTAGGCAAGAAAATAATTAAGAACAAGCAATTGTAAACTAAATTTAGCAATCTTTCATTAAAAAATGACTGGAATTAGATGTATGTAAATTAATTAAACCAGACTAAGCACAGCAATTTAGAATAAAAACTGGGAAATGCAATTGCAAAATTTCATTAAAAAGATTCAACACAACAAGTGGCAATGCAAGAAATATGGATGTAGCACATAAACTGGACACAGGAATGTATATAACTCCTATGGTAAAAGTTTAAATTAAAATGCTTAAAGGATAAATTTCAAGTTAGGTCTGGAGAAATATAAAAAAAAATTTCTATGTTCTATTGTCTATGGAAATCTCAAAAACAAATTTCTTTTATGCAAAAATAAACTGCTAGAACAATTATTTCTTACTTCTCTCACCTTTGAATTCAGTAATGACACTAGTAACAATTAATGAATAATGGAATCATATGCAGGGAATATTGAAATGTCTCAGAGAAACTGTGGGCCTCTGGAGTACTAAACCGGCTCCAATATTTAACAAGTCACTGAATGGTTAATTCACAGGATATTATGGGAATTATTACATAAGTCACTTTTTAACACTTGGCACGTTGTTCTCAACTAGCAATTACTTATCTCAGGGTTGTAATTTATGAGGATCACCAGTAGCCAAAGTAGGAGAAGCGTCGTGAAGATCGGAAGAGGCCCATGTGAGGCGTGTTTACAAACTGGATGCGACGGCAGCGCTCCTGGCGGCGGTGGCGCGAGACTCAGGGACCCCACACTGTTCACGCTAGAAGCACGAAGATAAATTCTGACGACGACAATATTGCGACGATGGAATAACCAGTTGATACTTGCGACGATGGCTGACGACGATTGCAGTAGCTTGCACCCTCACGAAGCTTGATACTGTCAGCTTGGGTGGCGGTGGTGGTGGTGGTGGGTGTAATAGGTGGTTCCCACGTGGTGGCGCGAGGTTCAAAAATGGCTGGCGCGGGAAGCTTCCTTCCTCCTCACTGATGAGTGAGCGTTCTCACAGGAAAATATTGACCCTTACTTCTGAAACGTTGGCCTGGAGTAGTGGTTGATGGCAGGACCCCGGTCTGGCACAATATTTGATGCGTGGGTGGCAGGATGGCGGCTTATGGCGGTGGCGGTGGCGGCGGTTTTGGCTGGAACACGAGGCGATGCTGGGTACTGGAACTTTTGCTTCCAGAAAAAAATTTCTGGATCCCACTGCTGCTACCAGTATTCGTTTGCCTTGTTCGGGTTGAATGTAGACACAGTAGTCGCTTCTGTATATATTTATTGACTGCGATAGCAAGGTATATATCTGCCTAGCCGAGGTCCTTCTACTCTGAGTCTGTGAGGATAACTGAGGCTGCTGGGAGCATGCTTGATGCTCCTCTGTCTGGCATGACGTCAGAGGCCTACTTGCCTGTGATTGGTTACATTTCAACTGACAGAATTTGAGTATAACAGTGAACGGTATGGAAGAAAATGCAAAATAGAACCAGTGACGAGCAGGGGTGCCATAGGCACAATCAGAGAACACTGTATAAACATCAGAGGTCCGCGGTTGTTCAACACCCTCCCAGCGACTATAAGAAATATTGCCGGAACAACCGTGGACATCTTCAAGAGGAAACGAGATCATTTTCTCCAAGGAGTGCCGGACCAACCGGGCTGTGGTGGATATGTGGGCCTGCGGGCCGCTCCAAGCAACAGCCTGGTGGACCAAACTCTCACAAGTCAAGCCTGGCCTCGGACCGGGCTTGGGGAGTAGAAGAACTCCCAGAACCCCATCAACCAGGTATCAAACAGGTACAGGATATTGTCTAGCTCCAGGATGACATCTCTCCAGGATGACATCTCTCCAGGATGACATCTCTCCAGGATGACATACAGTACATTACAAGACAACATACCAAAGATTACGTAATTAAAGTCAAAGGCCACTGACGTATGTAATAATGGATTCAGCTTTGCAAGGTTACCAAGTCGGAAAGCCAATTCTAGATCCATAATTGAATATCACCGGAATTCCTGGTTCAAGGGGAGGGAGGGGAGATGGCAGGGAAGGGGGAGGGAAGAGGGGAGGGAAGAGGAGAGGGGAGGGAAGGGGAGGGAAGGGGGGAAGGGAAGGGGGAGAGGGGGAGGGGAATGGTGACGAGGGGAGCGTCTCTTCAGAGGTCAATGACACCATGGGTCATTTTACTATAATGTGTATTACTGAAACTAACTGGAATTTTGGATTAATTATCAGTGATTGCGTTTTAAAATACCAGTAATTAAAGTCCGCATAGTTCATAAAGGATTTGATTAAAATTAACCACCATTCAGGGGCTGCTTACAGGCTTAATTGTTATTTATGAAGATTAGTAAAGTCACCTTCCGTAGGCCACTGGGTGATTGAATAACAAGTTTAATGGTTACCTTGAGGTGCTTCCGGGGCTTAGCGACCCCGCGGCCCGGTCGTCGACCAGGCCTCCTGGTTGCTGGACTGATCAACCAGCCTGTTGGACGCGGCTGCTCGCAGCCTGACGTACGAGTCACAGCCTGGTTGATCAGGGATCCTTTGGAGGATATCATTTGTATCCTTTGGTAATTACACATGATGTTTCAACAATCCTTACCTCCGGATATTTCAAGGAAACAATACTATTTTACATCCATGTGCATTACTTCCAACTCCCCCCATACCCGCTTCCCTTCTCTCTACCCTTTCTAATCCTTTCATCTGTACGCTCTTATTCTTCCTCTCTTCACTACCCTCATTTCCCCTCACCCTCCTCACCCCCCCACTATTCCTGGCCGGCTCACACACGCCCCACACAGCTGCACATTCCTCCTTGTCACCAGATCAAACTCATGCTTGGATACAGCAAGGGGCACACCTCTCAGCTGTACAACCACAGTGGGGCGAGTTTGCAGCTGTATGTGTGTTTGGAGTTTGGTGTTTGGAGTTTACACAAGCGTAAAAACAAACACACAAAAACAAAACACAAACGCACACACTCGGTGCTCGGCTTGCACTTCCAAAAATATCTATAAAAACAATTACAAAGTCTTATTTCTTGTACACGAGAAAATAAGAGAGCCCCACAAACACTTAAGATAAGCAATGTAAACATCATAATATCTAATTTGCCTATAGTTCACTTGAAGTCGGATTAGTGTTTGCTCTTGATCCAGAACGCAGAGCGTGTTGTTGTGGTCGCTTGCACTGCCAAAACCGCCACAGCCTAGCCCACAGCCAGCTGGGTAAGCCACTCGCTTTGATACCTATGTTAAGTTCCAGCTTTAAGACTGCTTACCCGATGCCAATACTGTATTCATATCTGCTCGTATAAGACTAAACAGCTGTTCGTATCTATGTTTAGTGTCCTATCATCCGTCTATGGGAAGAACGGATGTAATATTACATCCGTTGGATACCCTGTGGTGGGTATGTGGGCCTGCGGGCCGCTCCAAGCAACAGCCTGTTGGACCAAACTCTCACAAGTCAAGCCTGGCCTCGGGCCGGGCTTGGGGAGTAGAAGAACTCCCAGAACCCCATCAACCAGGTATATGTGGGCCTGCGGGCCGCTCCAAGCAACAGCCTGGTGGACCAAACTCTCACAAGTCAAGCCTGGCCTCAGGCCGGGCTTGGGGAGTAGAAGAACTCCCAGAATCCCATCAACCAGGTATATGTGGGCCTGCGGGCCGCTCCAAGCAACAGCCTGGTGGACCAAACTCTCACAAGTCAAGCCTGGCCTCGGGCCGGGCTTGGGGAGTAGAACTCCCAGAACCCCATCAACCAGGTATATGTGAGCCTGCGGGCCGCTCCAAGCAACAGCCTGTTGGACCAAACTCTCACAAGTCAAACCTGGCCTCGGGCCGGGCTTGGGGAGTAGAAGAACTCCCAGAACCCCATCAACCAGGTATATGTGGGCCTGCGGGCCGCTCCAAGCAACAGCCTGGTGGACCAAACTCTCACAAGTCAAGCCTGGCCTCGGGCCGGGCTTGGGGAGTAGAAGAACTCCCAGAACCCCATCAACCAGTTATCAACCAGGTATCATTTAGGCTCCAAGGAAGCCTATTACAATTGCCAGATTTAATTCAAATGTCAAAAGTTTTGGCCAGGCTTTCCTTATGGCAACTATTAACGAGGCAAAATTTAAAAAAAAAAATATGTCAAGCTCCCGAGCCTATGGCGCTCTTAATGCAACAATTTGCCTTTTAATTTTCAACAAATTAATACATTTTTGTGCAAAGATACGTTTTATTTGTTGTGCATTAATGATGGGGCAACATATTCTTAGGAAGGGTGGCAACGAGAGAGGTAGGGGAAGGGGCATCGAAGAACATGAACCAAATCCTTCAAAAAACAAAAAAACAAAAAAAATCACACTAGAAAGTGAAGGGACAACGATGTTTCGGTCCGTCCTGGACAATTCTCAAGACATAATCGACTTGAGAATGGTCCAGGACGGACCGAAACGTCGTCGTCCCTTCACTTTCTACCTTCTCTTTGCAAAGCAACAGATATTGCAACCTCTTTCGCGTGGCATTATTCCCGTAACCTCGGTTATCTTAAGATCTTGAGGTTATCTTGAGATGATTTCGGGACTTTAGTGTCCCCGCGGCCCGGTCCTCGACCAGGCCTCCACCCCCAGGAAGCAGCCCGTGACAGCTGACTAACACCCAGGTACCTATTTTACTGCTAGGTAACAGGGGCATAGGGTGAAAGAAACTCTGCCCATTGTTTCTCGCCGGCGCCTGGGATTGAACTCAGGACCACAGGATCACAAGTCCAGTGTGCTGTCCGCCCGGCCGGCCGACCGGCGGTAGTTAACTTTTAATGTGCCGACCGCACCGCTCCTGTGCCAGGTAAGTCCATTACGGGCTCACCATAGCCCGTGCTACTTGGAACTTGTTCCCAGTAGCTAAATCTGTAACATGTTAATTTTGCAGTGTAATCATGACTTGCAGTGTTATACGAATTGTATCATCCTTATGGCAAGAATATTTGTTAATTATATAGTACTGTAATACAGTAATTTATATAAAATTACATATAGTTGTTTCATTACTGTAATTTATATAATGTAAAGACCTTGTATTAGTTAGGGCGGAGAGCTACGCTTGGAATATGCTCCAGTTTTTAACCCGTAACGTGTGTAATCCGTAACGTAAAGTTTTTTAAGTCCGTAACGTGATTAGCAGCCGAGTTGTGAAGGCTGTGGAACATGACAAGCCGCTGTCATGCCCTACCTGGCTCAGGTAGGAGGAGGAGGAACCTGTTATCAAACTCTTATCGACCAGCCGAGGCAGGCAACAGGGCTTGGAAGTGAATAATTGAACACATTTTGTTCACCTGGTTTATGGGTTCAACAAGAGGGGGTTGGAGGTTGGCTAAGCCGGTCGGCCGAGCGGACAGCACGCTGGACTTGTGATCCTGTGGTCCCGGGTTGGATCCCAGGCGCCGGCGAGAAGCAATGGGCAGAGTTTCTTTCACCCTATGCCCCTGTTACCTAGCAGTAAAATAGGTACCTGGGTGTTAGTCAGCTGTCACGGGCTGCTTCCTGGGGGTGTGGAGGCCTGGTCGAGGACCGGGCCACGGGGACACTAAAGCCCCGAAATCATCTCAAGATAACCCCCAGCCATCTTCGTCATATATGTTTATCTCTCAGAATGTTTAGTAATATGTTTATTGTTTGTGATGTGTGTCTATGTATGTATTAACACGATGTACTGAATGGGGTGAGAATAGCTTGAGCTACCTCATCCCTTTGTGTGTATTTTACCTCAATAAACTTATTTCAATTTCAATCTTCGTCATGTTCTGTCGGTCTGAGTCAGGCTGCATGTTCAACAGCTGTCCAAAAGTGGTAACTTAAGCTGGGATAATCTCCTCCCAGCATCGCCTATTTGCACAAAGCGTGTCTTGTACACAACTCCTTTATTATTTTACCCATAAAGCTATTCCACTTAACAGATAGGAAGCACATAAGCTTAGTCTATACTGGGGAGAAACGGGCGATAGAGCCTAGTATCCTAACGTCAGCATATTTTCTTCATTAGGCTATCCCTCCTAATCCATTCATAATCCCAATGCCCCTCAAATGCACTCGAGCATTTAAAAAGGTAAAAATCTATTTGCAAATTTTAGCACAATCAGGATTCCATTCTCTGGGATAAGGTTTCAATTTTTATGGAATGGAAAGTAGTTTTTTATGGAATATTTTATTTTTTGCTTTGGCTGTGTCATTGTTTGTCTTATGTCATTGTTTGTCTTTGTCGCTATGTTGCTCATTTGACTCGTCGTTACCCAACGACAGTTTACATTTAGGAGCAAAAGTAAACCAAGGACAAACATGGTGCAACACAGTCGCATCTCCATATAAATACTCCGGTTTACAATAGCATGTTTTAAGTTGCAAATTGGTTTATTGACAATTATATAATATATATAATGTGTATAAATATATGTATATGTACTATTTATCATTGTAAATTAATGTAAATATGATCTATATATTGTATATTATTTAATAAAGAAAGTCTATAACCAGGAGCGTTTTAGCAACTTTAAACCGGGTGGAAAAAACACATTTTGTACCAAAGTTGTACCAAATTAAACAATACGAAAGTCCACCTAGTACAAGAAATATAACACGGAGGTGAACAAAAAATATATGAACATGAACAAATCCACAAGGGCCGTGACGAAGGTCTGTAGATGTGTTCATTTGATGCATCAAGCTATTGTGATTTGTGTGTAAAGTGTAATAATACAAACATTTGACTCGACACAGCTGGGGAAAGGAGGACCTTAAAGTGGGCCAAGCGAGGTTACTCTTAAAGTTGGACAAGACATCGTGTGAAGGTCACAGTACGGCCTTAAAGCGGAACTACATATAACCCACATGAACCCCGCCCACTCACACCATCTTGCCTACATAACCCTTCGCTCCCCCCCCCCCTCCTCCTCCTCCAAAGCCTACGCCCCTCCTCACCCTCAATCTTACCCCCCCCCCCCTCTCCTCAAGGCTCTCTCCCTCGCCTACTTGACAACTCTTTCATGTGGACCACTTAAGTGTTATTTCTTTATTTATTTAGTCTTCTCTTATATGCACGACATTCATTTCTGTTTTGCTTCTTCCTTTTTGGAACTTTCTTGTAATAACAATGCATTCATTTTATTATTGTATTTTGATTGATAATTATTTGCAAATTTTTGTGAACCACGATTGAAATAAGTTTATTGAGGTAAAATACACACAAAGGGATGAGGTAGCTCAAGCTATTCTCACCCCGTTCAGTACATCGTGTTAATACATACATAGACACACATCACAATAAACATATTATCAAACATTCTGAGAGACCACGATCTATTTTGGCTATATTTCTATTGACACTTTGTTCAACCCCATTATTATTGCCCCCTTAAATGATAGCAATTTTTTTCCAATAGTGTCAAACACAGTCACTAGAATATAATATAAATCGAGTCAGAATATCTCTGACTCGATTTATTGGAAGGGGATAATTTATTTATTGTGTAGATTTATTGGGGGAGATGGGGAAAAGGCTGTCACGTATGCGTAAAGTAAAGGTATTTTTCAAAACAGAATTACCCGTAAATTTGCGCAGGAAATGCGAGACCACAGATTAAGTTAAGCGGCAGCCTAGTCGCATTAACACGATAACAATATTAAACAAAAAATATAACTACATTCTACTTGGGACACAATCCAACAATGAAAGAGGAACGCAAACATGACAACTCACTGCCTACAATATACAACATTAAGAAAAAGAGAGAAAATCACGACTCTTTATCTAGCGAAAGTAGACAGCCTAGGCTCGATTCAACTCCAGGTGATCGGAGCCCAGCAGAGCCCCGCAGAGGCCCGCAGAGCCCAGCAAAGGCCCGCAGAGGCCCGCAGAGCCCAGCAGAGGCCCGCAGAGCCCCGCAGAGCCCCGCAGAGGCCCGCAGAGGCCCGCAGAGCCCCGCAGAGCCCCGCAGAGGCCCGCAGAGCCCAGCAGAGGCCCGCAGAGCCCAGCAGAGCCCAGCAGAGGCCCGCAGAGGCCCGCAGAGCCCCGCAGAGGCCCGCAGAGCCCAGCAGAGGCCCGCAGAGCCCCGCAGAGCCCCGCAGAGCCCCGCAGAGCCCCGCAGAGCGCAGCAGAGGCCACAGCAGGTAGATGCAAAGCCAGGCTGCTCCTCCCACCCGCCCAAAGCCTCGTACATCAACATGGCAGAAATCAATGAAAGTAAATTCTCTTTTGACATATTTTTTCTCTGCCCATAACTTATCTTCCTACTCTTTTTTTTTAAACCTCTCGCGACACAAGACTGTAAATGGGTTATAAATTCTCTCAGCAATATGGCCTTGGCGTAAACCTTCTGAAGGATTTACGAAATGGTGAGAAACAGGGAGGTAAGATAGAGGGAGGTAAAAAAGAAGTAGAAATAAGGGGAGATAACGGCAGTAGACAGGAAGGTAGAGATTAATGGAGAGATTAATGGAGTACTCTTTTCACCCCATTAAACATGGACTATCAATGGGAACACGTTGATAAAAAGTGACCGACTGTGCAGAAGTGTACATAAGACTTTACAATAGACTTAAATACTAAAAAAATAAGTTATACCCGAGAAGAAAATAGCAAAGGCTAACAGAAACAGACAGTAAAAGGTGTCAAACTCCGCCGCAATGGTTGCGAATGTAACAAAACAAGAGGAACAAACAAATTTGTTTATTTAGCAGACAGGAACATCCCAGGAAAACCTCAACGACGCGACAAAACAGCCAAACATATACATGAAAGTAAGATAGAAAATGGAGTCGTTTTTTCTTCTACCACAGACGTGGCCACACATTTACAATGCTAACCAGCATATATATACATTTTCTTCTATCCTGAGTAGCAGTGGGACATAGGAGTGGCGGGGGGGGGGGTGTAAGTTACTGTTCTTGTTGTTGTTTAAGATTCGCTACTTGGAACAATAAGTTCCAAGTAGCACGGGCTATGGCGAGCCCGTTGTGGACTTACCTGGCACAGGAGCGGGGCTGTCTGTCTCTCCGTGTAAGTTACTGCTATTGCAGCATTATCTACGTCTCTCTTGTGGTTTAGAATTATCGACTATTCTCTTACCCACTTCGTACCGTCTGCCCTCCTGGTTGATCAGTCCAGCAACCAGGAGGCCTGGTCGACGACCGGGCCGCGGGGACACTAAGCCCCGGAAGCACCTCAAGGTAAGGTAGGTAGCTGCCCCCTCTCACCCCCCCAGCTCTTTTACCTCTTTTTCATTCACTCATTTGTACCCACAACCCCGAGCCATTTTTATAACATGCTAAGGGGGGTAAATGGCCCAACTTGTCACTGTCCTCGTAATCCAGGTGATGAAACTGGTTTATATACACTTTTATTAAGGCGCCTCAACAGTGCCTTAACCTATTATGATGTGTACTTTAGATGTCAAGCACCTTTCCCCTCCTTCCTCTCTCCCTCCCCCACTCCTTCTCTCCCCCTCTCCCTCTCTCTTTCAACCTAATAAACATTATTAACCTATTGCTAGACCTATTCCTCAATTGTCTCATCCTAGAATTCACAGCCCGGTACCTTGCGATGATTTCGGGGCTCAACGTTCCCGCGGCCCGGTCCTCGACCAGGCCTCCTAGCAGACAGTCTGGCAGTAGTCAACGTCACGTCAGAACAAAAAGTCACCCTTCTGTTAATATTTATTGCCACAGTTTTGAACAAAAGAAAAAGCTATATACAATACCTTTCAGTGCCTGAACACGTCTAGGCACAACACAGCCATTAAGCTCTCGACCTCGGTTGTTTCACAAGTACGCGATAACTGCGATCTTCCGAAATACAACGAAAAGACAAAAAGGCTAGAAAGTTTATCACCACAATTGGCAGTTTATCGCTGCCCCCCCTTGTCCATTCCAGCCCAATTTGTGGCAACAACGAGCCAGACTATTACAGACAGATGTTTATGTTCCACTAATGTAAGATGAACTTGTATCATACTCTGGCTCTACTTATGGAAACAGTTTGAATTTTGTTACCGCTCCTGTGCCAGGTAAGTCCACTACGGGCTCACCATAGCCCGTGATACTGCCCCGCTCCTGTGCCAGGTAAGTCCACTACGGGCTCACCATAGCCCGTGCTACTTGCCCCGCTCCTGTGCCAGGTAAGTCCACTACGGGCTCACCATAGCCCGTGCTACTTGCCCCGCTCCTGTGCCAGGTAAGTCCACTACGGGCTCACCATAGCCCGTGCTACTTGCCCCGCTCCTGTGCCAGGTAAGTCCACTACGGGCTCACCATAGCCTCCAGAGCCATTGTTTCTCGCCGGCGCCCGGGATCGAACCCGGGACCACAGGATCACAAGTCCAGTGTGCTGTCCGCTCGGCCGACCCTGAGGCCACCCACTGCTCGCCTGGCTGATTACAATCATGACGGCTCCCGGGGTGACAAATGTTAAATTTCACACATTCCAAGTTTGTTAAGACGTAATTGTATTGTAATTGTATTGATAATTGTATTGATAATTGTATTGATATTCTTTAGAGTTAGAATCTGCTTAATTCAAGCGCGTATTCCACCTCAAAGTGATCCATACAAGTGAGAGAATCTACTTGAGAATGGTCCAGGACGGACCGAAACGTCGTCGTCCCTTCACCTTCTAGTATGTGGTCTGGTCAACATACTTTAGCCACGATATTGTGACTCATTGTCTGCAAGTGATTAATTGATTGATTGATGAAGATTAAGCCACCCAAAAGGTGGCACGGGCATGAATAGCCCGTAAGTGGTGGCCCTTTCGAGCCATTACCAGTATCAAGAGATGATACTGGAGATCTGTGGAGGTGCGACTGCACCCTGCGTGACGGGAGATGTCTCCCGTCTGTCTGCAAGTGAGATGTTGTTGTTGTTGTTAAAGATTTAGCTACTCAAGGACGAAGTGTCCATGTAGCACGGGCTATGGTGAGCCCGTAAGAGTGTAAGTGAGAGAAGACTATTAAAGAAAATAGTTGCCAAGATCTTGCTTACTATCCACCTCACCTCCATAAAAATGCCATGACAACGTGACAACTCTAATGGAAACAACACAATTACTGTGTGGCAGCGTCTGGGATGCTCCCGGACGCAGGTTCGAATCCTCGTCACGGCCCTTGTGGATTTGTTCAGTTAACACAATTACTCGTATGGCCATTAGGAACCCTTTTCCGTGTAAAACTAGTAGAATGGAACGTAAACTGGGAGAAAGATGGCGGACTTCATAGATAAACAGACAAGATCAAACTCAAATGGGAACAAACACCATTAAGGTCAGGTGAGGACTGTTCCCCTGAGACCGGCACAACGGTTGCCTCTCAGCCCTAGGTGAAGGGTCTCGTAATCGCCACCATCATCTTGGTCTGTCTGGAAGGTTAGACCTTAAGGGTTCATACACCAGTGTGTAGCCTACTTCCCTATATTGCCTACAGCTATTTTACCCGTTTGTATAACCCGTCAAGTCGTGGAAAGCAACTGGGTTCTACCTTTAATTTCATTTTGTTGCTACTCTGTCAACAAATTTTGCTTATATTATATTATATTATATATATATATATATATATATATATATATATATATATATATATATATACACACATATATATATACATATATATATACACACATACATACATACACACAATGTATCACAAAATACAATGATCACAAAAACACTGATCCAAGCATGCAGAATAACCACATGTGAAAAATAGAAAATGCTTAACGTGTTTTCGGCTAATTCGCCTTCATCACAGCAAAGTAGAATGAAGATGAATATCTTCATTCTACTTTGGAGCTCTTCCCCCCCCCCCTCCTACATAGAAAACTTGAGAGCCTATCTATTTCGCGAACTTATGATTTATAGTACATCATATCTTGGCCGTTGGGGATTTATGTCAAAAGGCGATGCACTAAAAGAGAGAGAGAGAGGGCAAGAGAGAGGGCAAGAGAGCGAGCGCAGAGAGAGAGGGCGAGAGAGAGGGCAAGAGAGAGAGACCGCAGAGAGAGAGACCGCAGAGAGGGGGCGAGAGAGAGGGCAAGAGAGAGAGACCGCAGAGAGAGAGGGGGCGAGAGAGAGGGCAAGAGAGAGGGCAAGAGAGAGAGACCGCAGAGAGAGAGAGAGGGCGAGAGAGAGGGGAAGGGACTTGACATCACACATACACATCATAAATAATAACTGCCACCTGCTTTCACAATCGAGGCTCGTCAGGCTCCCAACAGAATACTTGATGAGCCCAGACACGGGAAGAGGGCGCGCGGGGAGCAGCCAACCAAACCCTACAGCGGGAAGCGGCGCGCCAGAACCAACCAACGCAAAAAAATACGAACTACAAATTAAAACCAACTCAAAAAAAAAAAAATACTAACTCCAAATTAAACCCAAAACACATTGAAAACTACGTAAAACGCCACAATATAATCTTTATCTAACGTCAAATCAATCGAAAAACAAAAGGCATTATTATCTATGCCAAAAACGAAAATTTAGCCCCAATAGAAAAATATTTCAGACTCTCCAAAGCTATATGAAACAAATATTATCAAACATTTCCTATAAACGTGCCCAAGCTTTCCGATCGATTGGGCTATTACTATTCGCGTGTTGTCGGGTGGAGACTAAGACCCCCTCCTGTCCACCCTCGGGGCAGAGGCCACACGACGTCCGCTATCCTACAGCGACTTCATTGCTGCTTTAATCGCCTCGTTAGACCTAGCGACGGGAGACATGACCCGTGTGGCTGTGACTCGCGTATCAACGTGGCCACGTGAAGAGGGGTGAAAGGGGAAGAGGGGGGAAAGAGGGGGAAAGAGGGGTGAAAGAGGGGGGAAAGAGGGGGGAAAGAGGGGGGAAAGAGGGGGGAAAGAGGGGGGAAAGAGGGGGGAAAGAGGGGGGGAAAAGAGGGGGAAAGAGGGGGGGAAAGAGGGGGGAAGGGGGGAAAGAGGGGGGAAAGAGGGGGGAAGGGGGGGAAGGGGGGAAGGGGGGAAGAGGGGGGGAAGGGGGGAAGAGGGGGGAAGGGGGGAAGGGGGGAAGAGGGGGGAAGGGGGGGAAGAGGGGGGGAAGGGGGGAAGAGGGGGGAAGGGGGGAAGAGGGGGGAAAGGGGGGAAGAGGGGGGAAGGGGGGAAGAGGGGGGAAGGGGGGAAGAGGGGGGGAAGGGGGGAAGAGGGGGGGAAGGGGGGAAAGGGGCCAATTTTCAATTGCAAGCCTTCCTCTCACCTTCTGCCCTAGACCTCTATTTCCCCCTCTCGTTTTCTATTAAATAACAAAAAACCTGATCTGCAAGTAATATACGCAAGTGACAAGTAAATTAGAAGTCTTTCTCCGCCGTGTAACATGTACATAAAAGGCGTTTGTTTTTAATATTTAAATTTCACGGTAATCTCACGAGGTAGGCTAAAAAGAAAACGGGGGTTGTATCACCCCCTCTCCCAACCCCCCTTACGTGTGCGCGCGCCCCTTGTTTATTTTGATTAGGCTGTGTCGAGAGGGGTGAAAACCTCCTACCACCCACCCTTTCCCCCTTCTCTCAACTTGTTAATGAACGGTAGACCTGTTGTAGACTTACGGGCTATTCATGCCCGTGCCACCTTTTGGGTGGCTTAATCTTCATCAATCAATGTTGTAGACGGCAGAGTGTTGTTAAACACAACCCTAAGTTGTGTTCTCTTCCACGAAATCTACAATTTATATTTTAGACTCTACGATTCTACTCTATCAAACGCCTGTACTTCCCGTGATACCTGGTTGATGGGGTTCTGGGAGTTGATCAAGCCCCATGGCGTGACTTGTGAGAGCTTGGTCCACCAGGCTGTTGCTTGGAGCGGCCACCGGGGTTCATTATAAGCCTTGTAGTGTTCCGACAAGCACTACAGCTCACAGGTTTAAGTAACTGATTGATGAAGATTAAGCCACTCAAAAGGTGGCACGGGCATGAATAGCCCGTAAGTGGTGGCCCTTTTGAGCCATTACCAGTATCAAGAGCTGATACTGGAGATATGTGGAGGTGCGACTGCACCCTGCGTGTCTGCTATTTAGGTAACTGTCAAGTAAGTTTCTTTATAGAACTGTTATCCTACGTTCCTATCCCCTTAACCTTCGCATCACCCGCAAACACTTAACATCAATGACTATCCCTCCACGTTGGTCGTTCACATAACAGAAATATTCTCACAAGGACAGGCCCCAAGGTAGCCTCCACCAGTCCCTTCCTCAAAGTTCTTAAAAGTCTCACCTCGCCTAGACGGTCATTGTTAATTGAGCTAGTTCCTTGACAACTTAAATAATATTACCTAATAATCAGTAGCGACCAACGGAGCCTAGCCTCCAGCCATCCAAGCGTGCAAAACAAATTGACAAGGGAGAAAGTATCTGAAAAAACCCGGGTTCCAGTTAGCATTTCTCACATTTAATGTGTGGATAATTCTACAGAGAATTGAATATAAATACCGGTTTAGGGAGAGTGTTAACACATCAAGGTTTTCTAAGTATTTATAAGCAACAAATACAAATGCAATTATAAGCAATTTTGCAATTGACAGTCACATCAACAAAGCAAGAACAGCTCAATTTAAACAAACAATTGGACGATTGTTCTGTGGTTGATTTACAGTTTTCTTTAATATCACCAGACTGACGAGAAGAAATGTGCTTCTTGGCAAAGGTGGCAGCGTTCGAGCGTGTGCGAAACCCAACAGTTTGGAGAATAATAGAGCATAATACATGGCTGGCTGGATATCGCTAAAAAAGAATCTTGTATGAATGTAGAACTACTAGTACAATATGCAGGCCAAGAGTCACAATAACTTGGCTGAAGAATGTTGACCAGACCACACACTAGAAGGTGAAGGGACGACGACGTTTCGGTCCGTCCTGGACCATTCTCAAGTCGATTCACTTGAGAATGGTCCAGGACGGACCGAAACGTCGTCGTCCCTTCACCTTCTAGTGTGTAGTCTGATCAACTACTAGTAGCCGGTCGACCGAGCAGACAGCACGCGGGACTTGTGATCCTGTGGTCCTGGGTTCGATCCCAGGCGCCGGCGAGAAACAATGGGCAGTTTCTTTCACCCTATGCCCCTGTTACCTAGCAGTAAAATAGGTACCTGGGTGTTAGTCAGCTGTCATGGGCTGCTTCCTGGGGGTGGAGGCCTGGTCGAGGACCGGGCCGCGGGGACACTAAAAGCCCCGAAATCATCTCAAGATAACCTCAAGATAGTACTACATTAGCTACGAATACAAGTGACAAGCAGCCATTATGTCGGCTTTATTTCACGTCTAGTCAACAAAATCACAAAGGCTTTTGCCACACCGCCAGGCGAGCTTGAACACTAGGCTATTTGTTGCTGTTCAAGATTTGGCTACTCAGGACGAAGTGTCCATGTAGCACGGGATATGGTGAGCCCGTAACCGAACACAAGCGTTGGCTACGTTATTATATAGATCACTCCCCAAGTTGACAACGAATGTCTATCTCAGCATTCAAATGATCACGTCTGGTACACACACACACACACGTGTTTATACAGACGAAGGCAGGGACAATCATGCAACAAAACCCACCTTATTGTGGACGGTTATAAAGGTCAATTTGTCAATGCCTTCCCACCTCCTCCACTCCTCATGGTTAGTACACACTGCCGCCTGGGGCTGTCAGGGGACAGATTCACGAAAGCACTTACGCAAGCACTTATGAACGTGTACATCTTTCCTCAATCTTTGACGGCTTTGGTTACATTTATTAAACAGTTTACAAGCATGAAAACTTGCCAATCAACTGTTGTTATTGTTATAAACAGCCTCCTGGTGCTTCGGAGCTCATTAACTGTTTAATAATTGTAAACAAAGCCGCCAAAGATTGAGAAAAGATGTACAGGTTCGTAAGTGCTTCCGTAACTGCTTTCGTGAATCTGGCCCCTGGCCTCCCCACCCTCCCCGACTCCCAACATTTGCCCAACCTGTAAGCGTGAGACGAGGATTTCTGCCGTCTCTTAACTCGGGCGAACATTTACTGCAACTGATACGAATAATTCCATTCTACAATGCCGTATCAAATCTTGAACACTGAACGATAATCTAGCATAAACAAAAGCAAGAAAATTTATCATCAAATCATTTGATACATCTGGACTTCTTGAGATTATCTTGAGGTTATCTTGAGATGATTTCGGGGCTTTAGTGTCCCCGCGGCCCGGTCGTCGACCAGGCCTCCACCCCCAGGAAGCAGCCCGTGACAGCTGACTAACACCCAGGTACCTATTTTACTGCTAGGTAACAGGGACATAGGGTGAAAGAAACTCTGCCCATTGTTTCTCGCCGGTGCCTGGGATCGAACCCGGAACCACAGGATCACAAGTCCAGCGTGCTGTCCGCTCGGCCGACCGACTAAAATTTAGAAAGTTTTTTGTCTCCTAATAAGGGTTCTTTTAAATCACAAAATTAGTGTATTTAAAAATTCCTCGAACTTGGCCTATCAATGGAGGAAAAACATAGAAATCAATGTAAAACAAATGAACACACAGTTATGAACTAAGAAAAACAACGGGACTCAAACAAAAAATCACATACAATTAACCAAAAGAAAATTAACCATTTTAAATTAAAAACCTGCACTAATTAAACTCACCTAGAGGGAGCCGGTCGGCCGAGCGGACAGCACGCTGGATTTGTGATCCTGTGGTCCTGGGTTCGATCCCAGGCGCCGGCGAGAAACAATGGGCAGAGTTTCTTTCACCCTATGCCCCTGTTACCTAGCAGTAAAATAGGTACCTGGGTGTTAGTCAGTTGTCACGGGCTGCTTCCTGGGGGTGAAGGCCTGGTCGAGGACCGGGCCGCGGGGACACTAAAGCCCCGAAATCATCTCAAGATAACCTCAAGATCTCAAGATAACCTATTGTGTCTATCCAACGTGTCAAAACGTCTTTACAATATATTGATTTGATGAGAAATCAATATATTGATTTCTTATATAAAATATAAAATGAAATGAATATACAAGATATAAAATAAATATATTTGCCAGTACACAAAACCTCTGCTGGCTATTTTACAGATTAGGACCTAACTTGTGCTAGAGATTACTAGGCTTAGAGCCCCCCGCATGCTCACGACCCAACCTGACCTTCCTCACGTTCACATCACAAAACTGATTTACTAAATTTCTCGAACCTAACCTATCCGAGGACTTACGAATAGAAAACGGAACATGGCTTCAATTTTGCGAGCCGGTATGATTGTTAGTACATGATATTTTGGCCGTAGTGGAATCTATACGTCCTATCCCGTCCCATTTTGGACGGGACGGGTTGGTCCACCAGCCCTCATCTCTGAAGAAGAAAACCGAAGACCCTGGAAACACAAACCGAAACTGTGTCTATTTTCCGCTTGTTACAACTTGTAATAAAGTAGTTACATCTTGGTTTAACGAGTTTATGACGTATTAGAACGTTGTTACAACTTGCTATATTGGTTGTTATAACTGGTTAGGTGTTAAAGCTTGTTCGAACGTTGTACTGATGATAGCCTAGTGCCGTACTGATGATAGCCTAGTGCCGTACTGATGATAGCCTAGTGCCGTACTGATGATAGCCTAGTGGCGTACTGATGATAGCCTAGTGGCGTACTGATGATAGCCTAGTGGCGTACTGATGATAGCCTAGTGCCGTACTGATGATAGCCTAGTGGCGTACTGATGATAGCCTAGTGCCGTACTGATGATAGCCTAGTGCCTTACTGATGATAGCCTAGTGCCGTACTGATGATAGCCTAGTGCCGTACTGATGATAGCCTAGTGCCGTACTGATGATAGCCTAGTGCCTTACTGATGATAGCCTAGTGCCGTACTGATGATAGCCTAGTGCCGTACTGATGATAGCCTAGTGCCGTACTGATGATAGCCTAGTGCCGTACTGATGATAGCCTAGTGCCGTACTGATGATAGCCTAGTGCCGTACTGATGATAGCCTAGTGCCGTACTGATGATAGCCTAGTGCCTTACTGATGATAGCCTAGTGCCGTTCTGATGATAGCCTAGTGCCGTACTGATATCTTAGTACCTCAGCTTCTGTAGCCACGCGGATAGCCATCATTTTACACAACCCCTCTCGCCATGCCCACAAATAAGTACCTCCGAGCTCTGTTGCAAACATCCTAGTATCAGTGCCGTGCCAAAGCATTAGTGTGCAACATTATATCAACAGACAAGCATGCCATCGCACTCCATCACCCGCAGGTGGCGGGTTACTAAACATCAGCAACCTTATTGCTTCATATGTTTTTTTTTTTTTTTGAGATATATACAAGAGTTGTTACATTCTTGTAGAGCCACTAGTACGCGTAGCGTTTCGGGCAGGTCCCTGGAATACGATCCACGCCGCGAAGAATCGTTTTTTCATCCAAGTACACATTTTACTGTTGCGTTAAACAGAGGCTACAGTTAAGGAATTGCGCCCAGTAAATCCTCCCCGGCCAGGATACGAACCCATGACATAGCGCTCGCGGAACGCCAGGCGAGTGTCTTACCACTACACCACGGAGACTGCTAACAACATATGTGTTAGCCAACAACTGTTGCAATCAATGCAATATGCAAGTAGCAGTATATGAAAGTCAAACCAGATAAAAAAGCTAGACTTCAGCAAATTACTGGTTTGAACTTATAAGGGAAAACGGGTTACAGGGCTGGACTTCCCTCGAGCGAATTCGCAGGTAAGAAAGTGTACTGAAATAGAGAAAGCCTCAAAAGGTTCTACTAATGTTGAGGATTTTGGTTGATAGCTGGTTGTTTCCGACCTGTACAACACAGTACTTCCAGACGTCCGGGCAAAGATAAAGGGCGAGAAATTGATTTTATGAAGTTAGGAAAGTTGAAAGTTTATGAAGCGATAGAGTTCCGCTGCACAAATATTAGAGAATGGTAATAGAAAACTTTTTCAACATTATATATATATTGATATATATATATATATATATATATATATATATATATATATATATATATATATATATATATATATATATATATATATATATATATATATGACAGTGTCAGATCACGGAGGAACATTGAAACAGGAATTTCCTTAAGAACTTTCGTATATTAATACATATTCAGAAGGAGCGATTCCTTCTGAAGATGTATTAATATACGAAAGTACTTAAGGAAATTCCTGTTTTAATTTTCCTCCGTGGTCTGACATTGTATGTATGTATATACACATACATACATATACATACACAAACAAATAAAATAAGACTGAAGTCCAACGAAATTTATCTCACTATTTACTGAAAACCCTAAAAAAAATTTACTTGTAAAAAGTTACTTGAAGGTTATATATTTTCAGAGTAATCACACTAACGTGACTGCATCAATGTGACAATCCGTAGGGGCCGTGAAAGTGTGCGTGGGAACATCCACTACATAGGTTCGATCCCCCATCACTGCTCCTATACGGATTTTATCGTTATATATTTTGTCAAGAGGTGAAGCAAGAGCATCCATTGATAATTCTAAACGTTATAAAAGGAGAGTAAAGTAATTCTATGCTGGCCATCGATTAAAGACCAATCCCCAAAGATGGAGTGATTGGTTGATCAGACCACACTAGAAAGTGAAGGGAGGAGGACGTTTCGGTCCGTCCTGGACCATTCCCAATCGACTTGAGAATGGTCCAGGACGGACCGAAACGTCGCCGTCCTTTCACCTTCTAGTGTGTGGTTTGGTCAACATATTTCAGCCACGTTATTGTGACTCCTCGCCTGCACATAGTCATTCGTAGCCTGATAAATACTTCGGGATTCTCGCGAATTTTATCTGTGGCTTCAAAGACCCTTCCGCAGAAGTCTTATCTATGCTAATTTAAGACACTTTTAAATGCAAATAAAGAAATCTAGCAAAGTTTCATTGCACTGAATGACCGTTAGCCCAAAGCGCAGACGCCCGAGCATGCAAGCACATCTAGGCGAGGCCCAGACCTTGGCAGCCAGAGTAAAAGCATTAGACTAATGTTTTATCACGCAACTTCCCGCCAGACACGACACCACGCGCCTTCCCAAGACCTGGGCCCGGTGTGAGCAAGACGAAAGCTCAATCTCTCGAGGAGGTGAACAAACACACGTGGGGTATGTGTATGTGTTTTAATCTGCCACTCCGCCCTACAGGCCGAGAGGCAGATTAACTATCCATTAACTTAACTATCCACTCCCGCCCACACGCCATTCATCCCGCCTATGACCACCAACCAGCTGCGCCCTCTCAACCACCTGCGCCCTCTCAACCACCAACCACCTGCGCCCTCTCAACCACCAACCACCTGCGCCCTCTCAACCACCTGAGCCCTCTCAACCACCTGAGCCCTCTCAACCACCAACCACCTGCGCCCTCTCAATCACCAACCACCTGCGCCCTCTCAACCACCAACCACCTGCGCCCTCTCAACCACCAACCACCTGCGCCCTCTCAACCACCAACCACCTGCGCCCTCTCAACCACCAACCACCTGCGCCCTCTCAACCACCAACCACCTGCGCCCTCTCAACCACCAACCACCTGAGCCCTCTCAACCACCAACCACCTGAGCCCTCTCAACCACCAACCACCTGCGCCCTCTCAACCACCAACCACCTGCGCCCTCTCAACCACCAACGCCCGCGCCACTATCCTAAGCAGCAGCAGCAGCACAGTCTAGAGAGATCTGCAGCGCCCAAACACATCCCTATACTGCCTCGTCCACCACCAAAACCGCACCTTCTTTGACCATATCCGGTCAAGAGTCGCACCGTCGCCAAAAAGGCCTCTAACACAACTCACAATTTGGCATTAAAGGCTCCGGTGCACCTGCGAACTGTCCTCTGGAGGTGTGTATGGTCAGAGCCATATTGGGCGCTTCACCGTTACAGCAGCAAGAGCAGTTCCTCCGACCACCGTCGGTGTGTCATTTATCTTCGCTGCCTGTGAAGAACTTAAGAGGATATTCCTTTAAGAGAAGGTGAAGGAGATTGGCGCTCGAGAGAGATGTTTGTTGTTTAAGATTCGCTACTCAAAACGATAAGTTCCAGTAGCACGGGCTATGGTGAGCCCCGTATGGCTCGAGAGAGAGAGAACCTAGGGATTCTTATTATAAATGTTGGTTAGGTGACTGGCTGGTAGGACGGTCATCAGTGTCTCGAGAGGATCCGGTAGAGGAGGTCTCGAGAGGATCCGGTAGAGGAGGTCTCGAGAGGATCCGGTAGAGGAGGTCTCGAGAGGATCCGGTAGAGGAGGTCTCGAGAGGATCCGGTAGAGGAGGTCTCGAGAGGATCCGGTAGAGGAGGTCTCGAGAGGATCCGGTAGAGGAGGTCTCGAGAGGATCCGGTAGAGGAGGTCTCGAGAGGATCCGGTAGAGGAGGTCTCGAGAGGATCCGGTAGAGGAGGTCTCGAGAGGATCCGGTAGAGGAGGACGGGGTTGTTGATTTAGATTTAGCTACTTTAGCTTTAGAACGAAGTGTCCATGTAGCACGGGCTATGGCGAGCCCGTAAGAGGACAGGGGGTAGCACGCAGTGTTTGTAGGTCGCTGTGGAGGGCGGCTCCCACTTCACGCCCTTGGTACACTTGCCCTCGCCTCACCCCCATCCACTTTGCTACACACAAACCCTTCTTCACTCCACAAACAAATTATTTTATCCCAATTCTCGCTTTCTCTGACCTTTAGGCCTAACCCTACCATTAATTAACAAGCTATTAACTACATCTTGTTCTTCTATATTCTAAACTTCTCAAATAACATAGAACGAAAGGGCAATGTAAAGGATTTGGGTGTCCTCATGTCTGAAGAACTTACCTTGAAAGAACACAACAAAGTGGTCGTCACAACGGCAAGAAAAATTACAGATTGGGTAACACATCAAACAGCCTGGTTGAACAGTCTAGCAAAGAGGAGGCCTGGTCGACGACCGGGCCGCGAGGATACTAAGCCCTAAGGGCGGGAATCTCAATCTTCACCAATCCAACCGAACACTTGGAACACACTCGCAGTATTCAGATGAGTGTCACACACACACTTACGTTCCCTCTGCACCATGTTGCTTAATAAATTACAGATACCTGGCCTGCCAGTGGTGGATAAAGAGGGAGGAGTGATGGAGGTGGACAGGTTGATCTTAGGAAAGACGCCCTGACCTAATTACCCAACACCCGTTATTACCTTGACTGTTTCTAGGGTACAGTATCAAAGGCTTTCTTGTAGCAAACTTGGAATAGCTAGTCTATGCTATAAAAGACTTTGGATATATATACATTAAACTATAACTAGCTTATGAAGATTTAACTTTGCTAAGCTAAAGGAATTTTGGGCTTCATTTTCAGAGCTCATTGCATACCTCTAATATTTTCCACTACAGCCCACGGAATGGGTATAGGGTACGTAATAAATTTACAAAATCAATCTATGCAGACTATCAACTCATTATTGGTCCAGGACCAGTCTCAAGTCAACCGCCAGTCTCCAAACCCCAAATGCAGCTTTCAGTTATTTACAATAAGTCTTCAGACTTCAGGCTTACCTCGTCAACCCCTCTTCTAAATTAGGGTTCCTTGAAGCCATCCCCAACTGCTGTATATCCAGGGTATTAACCTCTGCTTCCGCTTCCACTCCCAGATATCTCGACCAGATATCAACCAGATATCTCTGCTTCTTCATCCTAGACACCGTAATTCAGGGCGGGAACTAGACTGAACAAAAACATTGATTTTCCATTTACTGTTACCAAGTGATAATGGTTGATTTGTGGAACCAATTACCGCGTAACGTGGTGGAGGTGGAGTCCCTCGATTGTTTCCAAGCGCGGGTTGGACATGTATATGAGTGGGATTGGGTGGTTATAAATAGGAGCTGCCTCGTATGGGCCAATAGGCCTTCTGCAGTTACCTTTGTTCTAATGTTCTTAGGATAACGCAATGATTTCCTTCCCTCCATATATAGGCTACCGACTCAAATTTTGCCACTAGTATGCATAGGGTAATCAAGGTACAGTAATTTGATCAATGCTTTTAATACTCTATTAGTTGTGCCTCAGCAAAGAATATCTTATTACAACCTTTCCCACTCAACATAAGAACATAAGAAGAACATAAGAACAAAGGCAACTGCAGAAGGCCTGTTGGCCCATACGAGGCAGCTCCTATTTATAACCACCCAATCCCACTCATATACATGTCCAACCCATGCTTGAAACAATCGAGGGACCCCACCTCCACCACGTTACGCGGCAATTGGTTCCACAAATCAACAATCCTGTTACTGAACCAGTATTTACCCAAGTCATAAGAACATAAGAACAAAGGTAACTGCAGAAGGCCTATTGGCCCATACGAGGCAGCTCCTATTCTATAACCACCCAATCCCACTCATATACATGTCCAACCCGCGCTTGAAACAATCGAGGGACCCCACCTCCACAATGTTACGTGGCAATTGGTTCCACAAATCAACAACCCTGTTACTGAACCAGTATTTACCCAAGTCTTTCCTAAATCTAAACTTATCCAATTTATACCCATTGTTTCGTGTTCTGTCTTGTGTTGATACTTTTAATACCCTATTAATATCCCCTGTGTTATGTCCATTCATCCACTTGTAAAGCTCTTATCATATCAACCACTTGCAGGATCCACCAAATTCATCAGAAGCCTCATCATCCTCATCCTCCCATCAACAAAAATTAGCCTCATAACCGCTACTCATCGCCCTAGGCCTATCTAGCTAAACCACAAGGCTAATAAGAACACTGGCCTCACAGGACGTGGATTCTTGCCGGGACCTCTAATCACCAGTTGGGCCCTAATCACTTTGGCCTCAGGTGATCACGTCCACTGGACTACTGCTTCCTCCTTCCCCCCCCCCCGCCCCCCCTTGGGACGCTAACCACCTCGTCAATGTCTTCTGGTTTCTACTAAACAGGTTTCATAATAGCATAAGAACAAAGGTAACTGTAGAAGGCCTATTGGCCTATACGAGGCAGCTCCTATTTATAACCACCCAATCCCACTTATATATGTCCAACCCACGCTTGAAACAATCATGATAGAGTCTTCTTACAACTTAGGGATACATCGCATCTATACATTTTATACATGTAAAATACTTGAGCCCTTGTATACACTGTGGCTCAAGCATACACTATAACCATGTAACAGTATACATACCATGTATACTGTTAAAACTTTATATATACTAATACTGTGCATTTAGTACCAATACCACGTACCTTAACGATCAACTATGTAACACCACGCACTGCCAGACTTGGTCTAGATTCACGAAACAGTTACGCAAGCACTTACGAACCTGTACATCTTTTCTCAATCTTTGACGGCTTTGGTTACCTTTATTAAGCAGTTTACAAGTATGTTGTAAATGTTAAATACTGGTTCAATGTTAAATACTGGGTAAATACTGGTTCAGTAACAGGGTTGTTGATTTGTGGAACCAATTACCGCGTAACGTGGTGGAGGTGGGGTCCCTCGATTGTTTCAAGCGTGGGTTGGACATGTATATGAGTGGGATTGGGTAGTTATAAATAGGAGCTGCCTCGTATGGGCCTATAGGCCTTCTGCAGTTACCTTTGTTCTAATGTTCCAAGTAGCACGGGCTATGGAGAGCCCCCGTAGTGGATTCCCTTCTATATCCTAACGTCTTTATGTAGGTGATGGAGGGAAGGTGATGGAGGGGAAGGGCGATGGAAGGGAGGGCGATGGAAGGGAGGGCGATGGAAGGGAGGGCGATGGAAGGGAGGGGGGTGGTAATCTGGAAGGGAGGCGTTGGAGACATCCCGGAGGAGGTCATTAATCAAAGAGGCTTCTCCCTGCTACCAAGCCTCCTTCCCTTAGCCTCGCTACCCCGGTTCCTCCTCTCGCTTCATACGCGCCTTCCAAGATCCTTCTCTCTGGCACTTGAGTCGAAATTATGCCTCAATATGTTACTAGTTAGCTTGGACTCTTTTAGAAGGTTGCCTTCATACTTGTTGATTTGTGAACCCAGTTGTGGATATTGGTAAGGTGTTGAAATAGGAACATAAGAACAAAGGTAACTGCAGAAGGCCTATTGGCCCATACGAGGCAGCTTCTGTCTATAACCACCCAATCCCACTCATATACATGTCCAACCCACGCTTGAAACAATCGAGGGACTCTACCTCAAAGTATCAACACAAGACAGAACACTAAACAATGGGTATAAATTCAATAAGTTTAGATTTAGGAAAGACTTGGGTAAATACTGGTTCGGTAACAGGGTGGTTGATTTGTAGAACCAATTGCCGCGTAACGTGGTGGAGGTAGGGGTCCCTCGATTGTTTCAAGCGTGGGTTGTACATGTATATGAGTGGGATTGGGTGGTAATAAATAGGAGCTGCCTCGTATGGGCCAATAGGCCTTCTACAGTTACCTTTATTTTTAAGGTAACTGCAGAAGGCCTATAGGCCCATACGAGCAATGTTCTTATGCTTGACCAAAGTCGTGAATAGAAAATATACCTTTAATACTTTTATTCGAAAACAACGCTGAAGTAGCCTTTATGATGTTAAAAAAATATATATATAATTTTTAGGCTTACCTTAACCTCAAAAACAATCAAAACACTTCCCAAGTAACAGTTTAGAGGTGTGGTGATGCAAATTGCACCAACTATCAAGAAGAAGAATTAGTAGTGAGGTGCTGTTACGGGCTATTTATGCCCATGCATAAATAGAGACATTGCTAGACTGAACGTCTTCATCTCATTAGCAACACCGACTGTCTAATTGGATGACGTATCCACTCGCACTGCTGTTGGATGAAGAAAAACGGTGTCCATAAATACGAATAACAAAGGTTTCAGCGGTTACGGGCTATTCATGCCCGTGCCACCTCTTGGGTGGCTTAATCTTTGTCAATCGTTTCAGCGGCGTGTCGTGTACTGCGGGAACTGTATTAAGAAGCCATTCACCCGGTAAATTAAGAAGAAATCCCCTATACTGGGCGTATAATTGAAGATAATATTGCAAATATGGGCCGTTACTCGACTGATTCAAGCAGCGAAAGGACCAGCAAAAGGAAACGGAGAAGCAGATCTCCGAGTAGCAGCAGTACTAGCTCTCTGAGTAGCAGCAGTACTAGCTCTCTGAGTAGCAGCAGTACTTGCTCTCCGAGTAGCAGCAGTACTTGCTCTCCGAGTAGCAGCAGTACTAGCTCTCCGAGTAGCAGCAGTACTAGCTCTCCGAGTAGCAGCAGTACTAGTTCTCCGAGTAGCAGCAGTACTAGTTCTCCGAGTAGCAGCAGTACTAGCTCTCCGAGTAGCAGCAGTACTAGCTCTCCGAGTAGCAGCAGTACTTGCTCTCCGAGTAGCAGCAGTACTAGCTCTCCGAGTAGCAGCAGTACTTGCTCTCCGAGTCGCAGCAGTACTAGCTCTCCGAGTAGCAGCAGTATTTGTTCCCGAAGTCGTCATCGTCACCATAAAAAGTCACGGACACACAGAAGACGTTCCTGTAGTCGTTCTCGTTCTGCGTACAGAAAGCGCAGTTCCAGCCCCGATTCAGATCATAGTGAAAATTACTCAAAATCAAGTCGAGATCGAGAGTACCACAGGATTCGTCGCAGACTTACGAGAGATCCGAGCACAGAAAGCGCAGTTCCAACCCCGATTCAGATGATCGTGAAAATTACTCAAAATCAAGGTCAGCGAGAAGCAGCAGTAGAGACTCCACAAAGGAAGAGACAAAGAAAGGTATAAAGGAAAAGGCTTTCTCAGACTCGTACCTGAGAAAGTCAAGTCTACAAAGAGACAAGAAATCCCAGAGTCTGAGAAAGTAGCATATTCACGAGCTGTAGAAGACATTAATGCTTCAGCAAGCAAACCTTCAGATCTTCAGGATCCAGATCTGCGGCGATAAACAAGCTGATAGTAAAGATAGAGATAGATCCAACTTTGAGAAACTGGCTAAATTGGCTGCAAAAGAATTGGCTAGGAAATTTATGCCTGCTAGTGAGGATAATCTTTCAACTCCTCACCTGTGATGAAAATGATTTTTTCACTTCGCCAAAAGGCTCTGCTTGGAGCCTTTTGGCGAAGATGAATTCTTGGAAGATGAATTGTTATTCTTCAGAGTGAAGAATGAACGAAAAGTGCAGTTTTCTTGTGTTAAAATGTGACTTCTTATGTAAATTATGTAATTATGTAAATTATTTGCTTATGTAAATATGAATTTTACATAGCAAAGAATTTTGTAGGTATAAACCTAACTTCCATAGAATGTTTTATAAAACTATGTTTAAGTCTACAAATCAGTGATTTAATAAATCAAAGATGTCTTATGTTGAAAATGTTCCTTAATGTGTTCTCATTGCTGTGAAATAAAGGTTAGTAAAATGTTTAAATCAATTTGTTTTTAATCCTAAGTGATGATGAAGAGATCCTGAGTATATAAGTACATGAATGGAAAAAAGTTATTGATTTTGAGTCTCCCCCCCCCCGCCTTAGTCAATGGTAGTTATACAATGAATATGAATTCCAAATCTATTCATGATCTATGGTAATTGACATGTGCATTTTCTCCTAAAATCCTTGTTAGACATTATCCTTTCTCCTTGTTAGACATTATCCTACAATACATTACACGCAGAAATCACAATTGCGTGATGCGTCAAATGAACAAATCCACAAGGGCCGTGACGAGGATTTGAACCTGCGTCCGAGAGCATCCCAGACACTGCCTTAATCGACTGAGCTACGACATGGTAAAAAAAAAAGTTGAAACCGAAGTTCTACTGAATTTACTGGATCCTGCAGCCTCTCCTCTACATACTGTACTGGATGTATAATTTTTTTTGCCAACATATAATACAGTGTCTTTATGCATAAACTTAAAAAAATCATTGGTTGTTGAGTAACATGAAGATTTGTAATTTTACAATTGTCAATTTGAAGCATTTTAGCACTAAAGTGAAAAATAATATTCGTGGCTTTAAATAAAATAGATACAGTATATGAAAATACTGTATCTTTGCTGTTCAAAGCAGCAGTTTCAGTTTACAAATCCTTTCAGTTTAATCCTTTAATTGAAAGTTAAATTTAATGTTACCCAATACAGTATTGTATAAAAATATATTGCAAACAGTAAATTTGTCATAATCGTTAAAGAGTCTGCATTTGGAGTTTATATAATTTATTTTTATAAAATACTCTACTAGAACTGTCGTGAATAGGTTGGTACATGGCTAATAATAAAAATCTTATGCTTAGACCCATGACAGACAAAAATGTTCTGATTCTTGCCACTCTAAATTCTTTTCCAATTGATTACCTTTAATTACACGAGTCAACAGTTTGAAAAGCAAATATCTTGCTGATTTATTTCACTCAAACTGAGTGAAACTACTTGTGTTCCAGGTGACATAATTGGTGAGGGCAATTTACAGCATTAATCATGCTTCCAGTTTTACCTTTTCTCGTAATGAGTATAAATATTTCTCATACCTCAGATTCAAAATAAAAAATCATACTTCAGATTCAAAATCTAAAAATCATACTTCAGATTCAAAATCGAAAAATCATACTTCAGATTCAAAATCGAAAAATCATACTTCAGATTCAAAATCGAAAATCATACTTCAGATTCAAAATCGAAAATCATACTTCAGATTCAAAATCGAAAATCATACTTCAGATTCAAAATCGAAAATCATACTTCAGATTCAAAATTGAAAATCATACTTCAGATTCAAAATAAAAAATCATACTTCAGATTCAAAATAAAAAATCATACTTCAGATTCAAAATAAAAAATCATACTTCAGATTCAAAATAAAAAATCATACTTCAGATTCAAAATAAAAAATCATACTTCAGATTCAAAATAAAAAAACCATACTTCAGATTCAAAATAAAAAATCATACTTCAGATTCAAAATAAAAAATCATACTTCAGATTCAAAATAAAAAACCATACTTCAGATTCAAAATCAAAAATCATACTTCAGATTCAAAATAAAAAATCATACTTCAGATTCAAAATAAAGTTCGAAATGCAACTTATATGGCGCTTTGGAAACAATACAGTACAAACCTTATCTAAAAGGTTTATTCCAAATGATTTCCTTTCAGAGCAACATGTTCTCTACCATACGGCCTTTTGAATCGAATACAAAAAAATATATAGAAACTCAAACAGTCCATCACCGATGTTACTTACAAGCGACAGTTGAGAGCCGAAGCTCAACCTCTGGGAGCGCACACTGAAAAGAGATCTAGTGTTGCAACACTTTAATAACTGGGACATAACAGTCTCTCAGACTTCCACGGTCTCTCGGGATACGAACCGACTTTGCCACATATCGGATTTTACGGGAAGGGGAAAAAATATCAAAACTTTCCAATTCGTAACTTTGTACCGGTAGCTTAACGAGGGTCTACTGTTTTTCCCAATTTGGTTCCTAGCATTTAAAAGCATTTTATTCATTACTAATACACAAGAGGTTAAGTTTATTTTAGTAGTGTTCACAGCAAAAATAATTAAGCCTATGCTAGGCTACAACAAATTTTGTTTACTAATTTGTGATAAATGAAACTTTAAATGGTTCAGTTTCTCATTCTTACCGAGGCCAACGACTGGCCTCCCCTACGATACAACTAGGATGCAACTAAGCAGTTAATTATGGGGCACCTATTTACTGTTAGGTGAACAGAAATAAGCCAAGAAAAACTTGCCCAAACGTCTCCGTCCTGGCCGGGAATCCAGGAGACCTTTCGATTAGGAACGAACTGTTCTTATCGTTCAATAGGCTACGACCTAATTATCTAAAAACCTTAAATTTACATCGCATTTTGCAAGCCAAAGATTGTAAACCCAATACAGGCGATGAGTCACAATAACGTGGCTAAAGTATGTTGACAAGACCACACACTAGAACATGAAGGGACGACGACGTTTCGGTCCGTCTGTTACGGACCCGAGCCCAGCGTCCGAGCACGGAGCAGTGACGACCACGCCATCTGTGGGTCAGCTCCCGAAACCCCCTCCAAATGGACGACGCCACCTGGTGAGGACGAGGTATACTGGCCACAAGGGCTAGTTTCCAGTCCTGATCAGCTCATAACACAGCCGCTACTGACCTCTGGTGAGGTGACGCTTGGACAGCAACGCCATCTATGGAGTGGATAGGTGGGCGTTTGTGTCTAAGCCTGTAAGTGAGGTGCCCTAGAGTGTCCCTATTACTGATGACATGTCTGATTACAGAGTCGACCTGGGACTGCTGTAATGGAAGTTGGATCAGTCTACCCAAGGCAGCCGTCTTGTCTCCAAGTATTTGCTGCAGCAGCTGTGAGTCACCCCCCGGATGAACACTGTGGTGTTAGCCTGTCTGTGACGTGGCAGCTGAGGGATTGTCGTACTCGGGACTGACTGGTGGAGACGCTTAACCACTGGGGTGTTGTGGCGAGGAGAGTGATCTGTGGGATCACACGAGGCTCCTGACTAGGACTCGCTACCCTAGTATCAGTCGTGGAGTGGCCTAACCAGGGTTGCTGATGCTAACCAGCTGACCTGCCAGCTACCGGCTGGACTTGTGGTTGATGGCCTCCACGACGGTGCCCCCAGTGGAACTGTGATTTGGCTGGCCTGTGGCCAGGGTAGACTCAAGAGAATCGAAGGATTCGTCGTGAGGCCACAAGAGGACCAAGAGCTTAGCATCGTTGAGCACCGTGAACGTCCAGAGTCTTCAGAGGAAGACTACGTTGTATATTATAGTGTTTATTCCTCCCCCTTGTGATAATCTTTATATTATTTATGGTGACGGTGATAATTATATTATTAAGTTTTTGCCTTTGTCTCCCTTCCCCTTTTAGTTTACTTGCGTTACGGATCACATCCCTTGAAAGCCACTACTAGCTTGGGGCCGGATACCCTACCTCTAACAACATCAGAGAAAGAACCCGGTTGCGACCCGAGAGGGCCGTAACACCGTCCATTCTCAAGTCGATTGTGAATGGTTCAGGACGGACCGAAACGTCGTCGTCCCTTCACATTCGTGTGGTCTTGTCAACATTGTGAACTCAACAAAATTCAATTTAAACAAGCCCTCGTAGCAGCTTCCAATGCATCAAAGCAGCACACACACACAAGGTCCCCCGCCTTAAATGTCGCCACGTTCTCCAAGAATATCCAGAGTCTGGTCTCCCAAATACCAGGAAAAAGACCCCTCCTGATCAAAGGCAGGTACACAGATTTCCTCCTCGCCCTTCCTTCCTTTCTCTCTCTCTCTTTCTCTCTCTCTCTCTCTCGCACCAAGTGACGTGCGCGAATTCCTTTATCAGCTACGCATTTAAGCTGCGTAACAATCCTGTTTATTCGTTCGCTACGTTAATGCGTATTATTAGTGTTCAAAATCAAAACTGACATCACACAAGTCTTCCCCCGGCTTAAAAAAACCTACTTTGGATAATCACTTTACCTCAAGAAGAATTAACCGAGATCGTAGAACAAATTAGTGTCAAGTACATTTTGTGTGCGTCTGAGTTTGACAACTAGAGACTTGGGGAGACATTATGCGCTGGTGCAGGCAAGCCTCGCCTCTACCTTACACTAACCTTGGCTGATTCAATGTCGCCAACATCCAACAAGAATTGTTTAATTATCCGGAAATGTTTAAGTCATACAGAAATTCGAGGAACTGTTGCAACTTCTCGGTAGGCTTGTGGGAATCCTTTTGATCCAACACCATTATATATATATATAAATATTATATATATTTATATATATAATATTTATATATAAATATTATATATATATATATATATATATATTTATATATATATTTATATATATTTATATATAAATATTATATATATTTATATATAAAAATTATATATATTTATATACAAATAAATATATATATTTATATACAAATAAATATATATAAATTGTATATAAATAAATATATTTATATACAAATAAATATATATATATTTGCGATGCTACCGATTCGTATTACTACTCTATACAAGCCATCACACAAGACTTCACTGTATTAAAAAAAAAACTACGTAGATTTAACTAAACCTAACCTAACCGAAATACACATACTGTTTTAACTATCAAAAAACGAGCATAGTCGAACTGTCTTGTATACAATTACACTACACCTCTCCTTAACTCCTATAAGATAAGTTAGAGGTTAACCATCACCACTAATTCTCAAACCAGTCAGGTTTCTTACGCAGCCAGCAACCCCCTCTTAATCAACTAACTCCTCATTAACCCACTCCCACACCCCCTAACCCCACTCAAAAACCCACCTCCAGCTTCCCCCGAGACTACAACCTCCATATGCAATGCCTTGGGAAATCAATAATGATCAGCTGACCAAGAAAACAAACTTGCAATTAAGCGAGGCCAGACCACCTCCCCGCCATACTGTCTGCCAGTCGCACTCTCACACCACCACTCTTGCCATTTTTAAAATAAAACATTTGTAAAAATTTAATAACCTACCTTTTCAATTCTACTGACTATTACGCCAACTACCACTCAGGGCGCTAATGGCTCAATATCACCAATTATATCCGTGGAATAATTAAAACCTCAAAAAAAAAAGCCAGAAACTGAGGTTTGAGACAGGTAAGGATGAGAGGGACCCCGTGCGAGGCTAGTGTGTGGGTTGCCTCCACACCCGCTAACCAAACCTCCCACACTTTACTCTCGCCCTTCCGAAGCACCACACTGCCCAACCGTGCACAAAATGCGCTTCCAAACCTGACACAGTCAATTAAGATAACGAAACCGGGCGATGCATCGCTTTTACAAACTTACTAAATGGAGTAAACGTGCGATAAACACCCGAATATTTGACCGCCACGTTTGAATGAGGAGTCACAAGTTCTGAAGTACAGCTTCTCATTCAACCAGAGGTACACGCGGACATATTTAACCGATTCTTCACATATTTAACCGATTCGTGACTAATTACAGGGACATGATAAAGACTGGATGAAAAATAAATCAAACCAGAATGAAATAAAACATGGCAAACAGTTAGCAAAGTCCTATCATTTGGGTTTTCTTCCCTATTCAACGTTATGTCTACACACAACGCATTATCGGACATTTAAATTTTTTTTTAAATTTTGCCCCGAGGGGCGAGTTTATTGGGCAGCGCCACTCATCTTGTGAGTGAACATACCGCCATAGCAGAATGTACAACACTCCCCAATAGGAAGAAAACCCGCTGGGTTTTAAATCTCTTCCTAGTTGGCTCCTGGCTCTTGTTACATTACAAAGCTTCCAATAAATTTGCTCAAACTAATGTTATTTAGGCAATGCATTGTCTACAGTGCTCCCAATGTAAGCAATTCACGCCATACAAATATACTTAAAAGGCTATGCTATCCTAGGTTCATTTAGTACATATTTTTGTTACAATTCTTTAAGAGAACGCATAAGAATTGTACAAGAATTCGTGCATAAGAATTGTATGCACGAGAGTTTAAAGTGAGCAAAAGCATTTCTAGTAGGTATTCCCTTCGGGATCACCATAGCCCGTGCTACTTGGAACTTTTTGTTCCAAGTAGCTGAATGTAAAACAACAATTTTCCCACGTGCTACCAAAAGCCTAATTTGGTTACCTAATTTGGTTACCTAATTCGCTAATCTAATCATCCTTCAAACTTTAAATTCCATCTTGCAAAAGCTCGACCACTATAAACCACCTAACGCAAAACTAAACCCGACAGAGAGAAACCTAACCAGTAAGTTTAACTCACCACTAACTGCTACCTCAAGATGGTTTCCCCGCCATAACCCCCAACCCTAATTACCTACTGGTGGTTCTAGGTGGTCTTGCGAACCATGAACAGAACGTCAATAAATATATATATAGAACAGACTGTGGTGGGTATGTGGGCCTGCGGGCCGCTCCAAGCAACAGCCTGGTGGACCAAACTCTCACAAGTCAAGCCTGGCCTCGGGCCGGGCTTGGGGAGTAGAAGAACTCCCAGAACCCCATCAACCAGGTATATGTGGGCCTGCGGGCCGCTCCAAGCAACAGCCTGGTGGACCAAACTCTCGCAAGTCAAGCCTGGCCTACTGGTTCTGGGGAGTAGAACTCCCAGAACCCCATCAACCAGGTATCAACCAGACTATATTAACCTATTTACGCGTGTCCTCTGCTTTCCTAAACATTAAAAACAGCAAAATGTGTGCAATCAGCATTGTTGTTTGAGATTCAGCTACTGGGGAAAAAAAAGAGTGCCAAGTAGCACGGGCTATGGTGATCCCGTAGTGGACTTACCTGGCACAGGAGCGGGGCAAGTAGCACGGGCTATGGTGACCCCGTAGTGGACTTACCTGGCACAGGAGCGGGGCAAGTAGCGCGGGCTATGGTGAGCCCGTAGTGGACTTACCTGGCACAGGAGCGGGGCAAGTAGCACGGGCTATGGTGAGCCCGTAGTGGACTTACCTGGCACAGGAGTGGGGCTGTCAGCTGATGGTGATTTAACTGATTTAACTATTGATTCGACTGGATGTCACGTGACCTTCACCTGTCTAAGACAGGACGCCCAGTACTAAACTTAACAGTCTTTGCTTGCAAAGTTACAGCCCCGCTCCTGTGCCAGGTAAGTCCACTACGAGGTCACCATAGCCCGTGCTACTTGCCCCGCTCCTGTGCCAGGTAAGTCCACTACGGGGTCACCATAGCCCGTGCTACTTGCCCCGCTCCTGTGCCAGGTAAGTCCACTACGGGCTCACCATAGCCCGTGCTACTTGCCCCGCTCCTGTGCCAGGTAAGTCCACTACGGGCTCACCATAGCCCGTGCTACTTGGAATTGAATCTATAACAACAATCAGCTCTCAGTCAAGTAAGGCTTGTCGTGACTGCAAGGTAAGCGACCCACCTCACCCTTCGTGTCATTGAATTCTACAATAAAACATTAAAATTGTGCAATTCATACTTTTAACATTAACCAGCTTTGACCAAATATGCAATGCAAACTAGATTATCCGAGCCGTCATCTATATTTAAATTTTGTTTAATGGCCCCCCATGGGTTAAATCAAGTTACAAATCCGTACAATACACTATCACATAGCAACAAGGTTAAATATATAAATTTGGAATAAAAATCCATCTTCAACTAATGCCATTTAAATCTAATTCCCCCCCCCCCACACACAAGCTAATTATATACTGAATATATACGAAATAAATGTCATGAGAATTACAGTTTACGGGAAAAAATAAAAAATAAATACTTCTTAAAACAATCAAAACTTTTTCATACTTAATCAAAACATGTAAGAGTCATAGAATACAAGTGGTGGGTTCAGATTCCCAGACCATTATTACTTTATTATTAACATCTTTATTGACAAATTTTAATTATGAGCCCTTAACGTTGTACACCCACAGGATATACAGCTTTTATTATTTTTTCTACCACAGACGTGGCCACATTTACAATGCTAACTAGAAATAAATAAATTGTAATATATATATATATTTATATATATATATATATATATATATATATATATATATATATATATATATATATATATATATTTATTTATATATTTATTTATATATTTATTTATATATATTTATTTATATATATTTATTTATATATTTATTTATATATATTTATTTATATATATATATAATTATATATATATATATATATATATATATATATATATATATACATATATATATATATATATATATATATATATACATATATATATATATTCTTTTGTCCTCCATGGACAGGGTTAGAGATCTGTTACACATTTAGTTCAGTGATTTATTGAACAATCAACCACAGAAGGTGACTGTAGTGCTTTTAAAACTACAGTAGTCGCCTATGTCTGGCCAGTCTCAGACTTGCCAAATACTCCATTAACAATAACTACAATGTCTTATGTCTGCGCCTCCAGACAGGCCCTAAGTATTGTACACACGTACAGGCAATATTATGTCTAGTTCTATCATAAAAAAAATTAATCTGACCTAACCCTCTCCCCCTTCCCTACACGAAAACTACAACAACATAACACCCAGTTACAGCTCCGCTCCTGTGCCAAATAAGTCCACTACGGGATCACCATAGCCCGTGCTACTTGGAACTTTTCGTTCCCAGTAGCTGGATCTAAGATAACAATAGCATGACACCGTAGAGCAAGCAGCTCACCTAGTAAGCACACGGTCCGGTGGCCCACATCACGTCTGAGGCCCCTCGCGTGCACAGATATCCACTACATTCAGTTTATCAAGATAGAGCAACACGCTTGATCTTTTCGGCCTGAAAAAGGTTATCGGACCTTCGTACAAAAAGTGAACATAATATCGTGCCCTGATTTCCCCCATTTAATTCCAAGTTAGCAATTTATTGCAAATCTGAGGGTGTTTATATTTGCAAGTTATTTTACGAGTTTACAATGACAAATCCTGTTGCAAGGACAGGTAATGTATTAAATTATAGTGGCTCCTTTCCCTTTCGTTAGTTTATAATGTGGAAACTCATGCCTGATTGCATATCAATTCGATGCTATGTCCTGCATGGTCCAATTCAGTACATAGCAGAGGCTGGCCAACCTTAGTATATGAAAATGACACAAATCTATCAAAATCTATCACGATATAAAGAGAAAACGGCCTCCTTAAACAGTCAAACTTACGCTAAATATTTTGGAAATAAATTCGGGAATGGACTGACGGACCGAGACACACGCTGCATTTTTTAATAAGGTTCACGAACCTCAGTCATATACAAATTACAGTTACGCAGTAGCATTAGTCAGTCACGGCATCATATATAAGCCTTGTAATTTAACCCCCAAGCCCTTTAGTAAATTCTCCTCTTTGAAAGCTTTCGAGTAATTCATCAAGCAACATAGAGCAAAATAGTGCATTAATTTTGTGCCATGGTAAAATATTACATGCTCCCGGACGCAGGTTCGAATCCTCGCCCTTGTGGATTTGTTCACGGTAAAATATATTCAAAATGTTGACCACATACAGAAAAACATTATCTCTGAACTAAACAAATGGCAAACATAAAATCAAGTACTATTTACAACTCAAAAAATATATATACACATCAAGTCTACCAAACCAGATCAATAATGATATATATATAACATAATATGCCAGGGGCGTCACAGGGCTATATTTTACAAAGGACAATAGCACATGTATTACTGCCTGACCCACTGGTGCCAACACCCCCCTCCCCCCCCCCCCTCGTGGCACTAAGCCGAACACCCCCCCCCCACCATGGCACTAAGCCGAACACCCCCCCCCCCACCCCAACCCCGATATCGTACACCGCCTCCACTACCTGAATTATTTACCAGGTAAAGGACATTATTAAACCAACACGTACGTCAGACCTTACTAGGATTAGTTAACGGTGTGAAAGCAGTCTCGGAAATCAATAGGATAACCAGAGTCATGAAGGCCACGATAACATGGGTTTAAACCCGGTTTAATTGTTTTCCTCACATTGGTTTTCCTGATATCATTGGATATCTTATTCATTGATAAATATATTAAATTATATTATAGGAAAATTTGAGCAGCGATTACCAAGTTAATAAGACCTTACAAGAAACAGCGTCCCCTCTCATACGCACGAAAAAACACTCAAACAAACGCAAACAAACGTTAACACACCTAAATACAAACACTCAGTAGCTGGCAACAGTTGACTGATTGACAGTCGAGAGGCGGGACCAAAGAGCCAAAGCTCAACCGCCCCCCCCCCAAACACAACTAGGCGAGTACACATGGCACACCCCCCCCCCCCACCACACACACAACACAAACACACCCCACACAAACACACACCCCTCACAAACACACACCCCTCACAAACACACACCCCTCACAAACACACACCCCTCACAAACACACACCCCTCACAAACACACACCCCTCACAAACACACACCCCTCACAAACACACACCCCTCACAAACACACACCCCTCACAAGTACACACCCCCTCACAAACACACACCCCTCACAAGTACACACCCCTCACAAACACACACCCCTCAAGTACACACCCCTCACAACACACACCCCTCACAAACACACACCCCTCACAAACACACACCCCCACACAAACACACACCCCTCACAAACACACACCCCTCACAAACACACACCCCTCACAAACACACACCCCTCACAAACACACACCCCTCACAAACACACACCCCTCACAAACACACACCCCACACAAACACACACCCCACACAAACACACACCCCTCACAAACACACACCCCTCACAAACACACACCCCTCACAAACACACACCCCTCACAAACACACACCCCTCACAAACATACACCCCTCACAAACACACACCCCTCACAAACACACACCCCACACAAACACACACCCCTCACAAACACACACCCCACACAAACACACACCCCCAAACACAGACCTACAAACACACCCCCCACACAAACACACACAAAAAACAGTATTAACCCATCAACGTCTTGTGTAGCCTGGAGAACAAGGAAAGCATCACACCGACACCAAGGGCACCAGGTTCGATACCCGCAAGACACGGAGCCTCCTACAAGCAACCCACCACCTCCCTGAAGCAACACACCCACGTCCCTCGTCACGCAACTTAAGAGGGCGCCCGTCACGTGCTCAAGTTACGCCGGTTAAAACTTTAAACCCAACGAAAACTTTACTGAAACTTACCTCTCGTTCAAGTCCAATTAATCCACAGGATCGTTTAAATCCTCTAGGTTACTTTTACATTCCACCATATATCACTCTTTTTCAGTATCACTTCATCACACGTCAAAACATTAAAATTCCGACCGCAATATCAACAAACGCAAAACTTAAAAAAACACAAGAGAGCCTACAAACACAGCGACTCCCTTCCTCTTACACTTCCACGGTATCACTGAAGCTCGATTTGTTTTGGACCTCCAGCTCAGCTGAACTCAAGTCCCTCACACTCCTGCCATTGGCTGCCTAGGCCATGACGTCGCCGCTCACCACTCGCCCGCATTGGCCAACTTTCCTGACGTCACATCCCGCGTCATTTTAAAGAAAAGCAAACCTGGAGAAGTTGGCGGGTTTTAGGTAAGTTGTTCCATGTTTCGCGAGACTCGGCCTGCATACTAATGAGCTGAGCGGCCATATGGAGCTCCTCATGTTCTCCCGTCCTAGGAGATAAGATAATATCTCTCACGCTCTACCCGTTACATCGGTTCGAACTTACCGGGGAAACATATACGACTCGCTGCTGATAAAATACTGCTTTTGTTTACTTTTCAAGTGGTTGTTAGGTAGTTTGAGTTGTGTGTGTCCAATGGTTCTAAGTACACTTGCGATTTCTACTTCACCAAGCCAGCAATTTAAACATTCACTAAGCCAGCTATCTAAACGTTCACCAAGCCAGTTATCTAAACGTTCACCAAGCCAGTTATCTGAACGTTCATCAAGCCAGATATCTAAGCGTTCACCAAGCCAGCTATCTAAACGTTCACCAAACCAGCTATCTAAACGTTCACCAAGCCAGCTATCTAAGCGTTCACCAAGCCAGCTATCTAAACGTTCACCAAGCCAGTTATCTGAACGTTCACCAAGCCAGCTATCTAAACGTTCACCAAACCAGCTATCTAAGCGTTCACCAAACCAGTTATCTAAACGTTCACCAAGTCAGCTAAGTGTTCACCAAGCCAGCTATCTAAGCGTTCACCAAGCCAGCTATCTAAACGTTCACCAAGCCAGTTATCTGAACGTTCACAAAACCAGCTATCTAAGCATTCACCAAGCCAGTTATCTAAGTGTTCACCAAGCCAGCTATCTAAGCGTTCACCAAGCCAGCTATCTAAACGTTCACCAAGCCAGTTATCTGAACGTTCACCAAACCAGCTATCTAAGCGTTCACCAAGCCAGCTATCTAAACGTTCACCAAGCCAGCTATCTAAACGTTCACCAAGCCAGTTATCTGAACGTTCACCAAACCAGCTATCTAAACGTTCACCAAGCCAGCTATCTAAGCGTTCACCAAACCAGCTATCTAAACGTTCACCAAGCCAGCTATCTAAACGTTCACCAAGCCAGCTATCTAAACGTTCACCAAACCAGCTATCTAAGCGTTCACCAAGCCAGCTATCTAAGCGTTCACCAAGCCAGCTATCTAAACGTTCACCAAGCCAGCTATCTAAGCGTTCACCAAGCCAGCTATCTAAATGTTCACCAAGCCAGCTATCTAAGCGTTCACCAAGCCAGCTATCTAAATGTTCACCAAGCCAGCTATCTAAGCGTTCACTAAGCCAGCTATCTAAATGTTCACCAAGCCAGCTATCTAAGCGTTCACCAAGCCAGCTATCTAAACGTTCACCAAGGCAGCTATCTAAACGTTCACCAAATCAGCTATCTAAGCGTTCACCAAGCCAGCTATCTAAACGTTCACCAAGCCAGCTATCTAAGCGTTCACCAAGCCAGCTATCTAAGCGTTCACCAAGCCAGCTGTCTAAACGTTCACCAAGGCAGCTATCTAAACGTTCACCAAATCAGCTATCTAAGCGTTCACCAAGCCAGCTATCTAAACGTTCACCAAGCCAGCTATCTAAGCGTTCACCAAGCCAGCTATCTAAACGTTCACCAAGCCAGCTATCTAAACGTTCACCAAGGCAGCTATCTAAACGTTCACCAAATCAGCTATCTAAGCGTTCACCAAGCCAGCTATCTAAACGTTCACCAAGCCAGCTATCTAAGCGTTCACCAAGCCAGCTATCTAAGCGTTCACCAAGCCAGCTATCTAAGCGTTCACCAAGCCAGCTATCTAAGCGTTCACCAAGCCAGCTATCTAAGCGTTCACCAAGCCAGCTATCTAAGCGTTCACCAAGCCAGCTATCTAAGCGTTCACCAAGCCAGCTATCTAAACGTTCACCAAGGCAGCTATCTAAACGTTCACCAAGCCAGCTATCTAAACGTTCACCAAGCCAGCTGTTGAAATATATAAACGCCTTTTCATCTACGATAGCATATAACTTCACTCCTATATCTTTTATTTAAAATACAAATGCAGTATATTTTCCACATGAATCTTTTAAAACCTTTAGTCTTTATTGAAGAGAAAATAAATTAGAGTTTATCAATGCAACAAACAAGAATTCAATTTCTTTCTTTATTATGCACCCCATACCCATGACAAGAGGGTGTAAAATATGGAAGTTAAATAACCGTATTTTAATTTTACGTAAAGTAATTACGAAGTGAAAGTGCTAACTTATCCCTATATTGCACATGGAAGATGGGACGTAGCGCCAGGACACGAGGAAAGGGAGGGGGTGGTTTAACCCCTCTTTGGAGAATCGGGTGATCGAACTCTGACCTTGCAAAAAGCCAGGGTCAACGCTCTATACCAAAGCGATGCTGCATTATTATTTCTACATAAATGGGTATATAACCATCACTCTTAGGGAAGGTGTGGTTTGTTTATCACGGGGTTAGTGGAGGTGTAAATATTACCATGAAGGGTGGTATGGCTCAGAGGTTGTCTCATGCGCTTCCTTATGCGTCTCCCGCTTCTTGCCTTTTCTTCTTTCTCTTCCTCCTCGTCGTCCTAATCTTACTATCATCAAGGTTCGTTCCTGACTGTGACCTGATTTAACGAAGTTACCGGAAAACACTAATTACTTGTTTTTAATTACTAATTAATTAACACTAATTAAGCCCCGAAATCATCAAGACAACCTCTCAAGGTATTCTCTGACCTGGTCAGAGACCGGGCCGCGGGGACCGTGATTCCTGGAATCAATGCAAGGTACCCGCAAGGTACCCGCAAGGTACCCGCAAGGTAAAGTAACCATAAAGCTAAAACTACTTAGGATACTCTACAATGTACATCTACATTGTACAATCTACACTGTACTCTACAGTGAACAATGAACTTTACTCAGTGAACAATGAACTTTACTCAGTGAACAATGAACTCTACTCACCACTGATAACACAGCACAAATGTTCTGCAAATAATGAACCCTAAATGGTAGAAGTGCTTCCAAAAAAGAAATCAAATAATTATATTTTCAATTGGTCAACCATTGACCAATCATTGCCAGCAAGCAGACTGCCATGACCTCACACACTACATTACAGAGTGTCCAGTCATTAGACCTGCGTGGATGAGGTACCTATAGCTTTGTAATCACTTTAAATGAACAAATCCACAAGGGCCGTGACGAGGATTCGAACCTGCGTCCGGGAGCATCCCAGACACTGCCTTAATCGACTGAGCTACGACAGGTGTGACGTTGTAATCACTTTATTATTCGAAGGGAAAACTTAGCTAACTGGGGCTCCAAATTACGATAAACAACGAGAGATTTGGTTACTAGTTTTGGGAGCCGGTCGGCCGAGCGGACAGCACGCTGGACTTGTGATCCTGTGGTCCTGGGTTCAATCCCAGGCGCCGGCGAGAAACAATGGGCAGAGTTTCTTTCATCCTATGCCCCTGTTACCTAGCAGTAAAATAGGTACCTGGGTGTTAGTCAGCTGTCACGGGCTGCTTCCTTGGGGTGGAGGCCTGGTCGAGGACCGGGCCGCGGGGACACTAAAAGCCCCGAAATCATCTCAAGATAACCTCAAGATAACCAGACGTGTATGTACCTAGACTACCAATGTTTCTCGTCTGAGGTGAGAGAAATTATATTTTCTGGTATAATTACGCGAAAATACGTGATTATATGACGCTCTGTGGGGGGGGGGGGGGGGGTATTTGGCGTGCAAACGTGAGGCGCATGGAGTAGGAGGACAGGTTGACCCCTAAAGGTCACAGGGTGTATGTGTACAACTGTGCCATGGGAAAAGATAAAGACTCCAGTCACGAGTACCAGTTGACCCCATCAGTAGCCAAACCACGCAGCCACGGTGAAAGGCGCGCACTGCAAGTCTGCTCAAAGCTGGATACTTAATCTTGGAGCTAAAACCGATCGATTGACCTCTCTCTTAACCCCCCCCACCAAACCTACCCCCCATTCCCCCACTACTCGCCCCGTCAATCGTGTAAAGCTCCCACCAATGCGTCCTGGAAAACATTACCTAAAACAGGGAAAATATATATATATATATATATATATATATATATATATATATATATATATATATATATATATATATATATATATATATATATATGTCTGCAAGGAAGGTTACGAAGGGGGTCACTTAACAGTCGACACACAAGAGACTTTCTTCAATTTTAGACTTGAAATCCAAATCGAGAAGCTGACCTCTTGACCAGTCTCGGTCACAAGTAAATGATTACCAGGAATGGCCAAGCCTCAGGGAGCAAGTCTGATAGTTTGAGGGTAATTGCTTAAGGTGCACGAAAGTGAGAGAGGGAGAGAGAGAGAGAGAGAATGAGAATGTGTGTGTATTCTCCTATTTGCATTCACCTAGTTGTGCTTGCTGGGGTTGAGCTCTGCTCATTCGGCCCGCCTCTCGACTGTCAATGAACTGTTTACTAACTACTAATTCAATTTTTAATTTTATTTGTTCCCCCATACACACACAGGAAGCAGCCCGTGACAGCTGACTAACTCCCAGGTACCTATTTACTGCTAGGTAACAGGGGCATTCAGAGTGAAAGAAACTTTGCCCATTTGTTTCTGCCTGGTGCGGGAATCGAACCCGCGCCACAGAATTACGAGTCCTGCGCGCTATCCACCAGGCCTACCAGGCCCCCCTGTGTGTGTGTGTGTGTGCGAACAGTACATAAGTGGTAACAAATATGTATTGTAATATGTACTGTATTCCACTTCTTTACTTTCAACGGCATGATTGGTTTGTATTCCACTTCGCATTGATCTGATCCACTGGAATCCTTGCTACAATCCAGCTAACCAATCAGAACGATGAAATATTTACAATTTACACTCCTGACGTCAAAATATTGGTCTTTTTACTTGAGTCACCCTCGATGGCAACACTTCACCGTTTTCTTTTGGCCAGAATATTTTTTATAAATTTTTTTGACGCCACAAAAGTGTTTTATAAAGTGTTTATTAATATTTTAATGAGTTCCAGCTATCATGCTGGATGATAGTGTAAAATCTCAACCAACCCGTTATCCTAAGGTTTGAAAACGTAAAGAAAACGATCAATTTAAAGTAGTTTCTCCTAAACCTACTAAGAGGACCCAAAACAGAAAACGGGACATTATGTAAGTGTCGCAAGCCAATACCATTTTCTAGTGCGACATTTTTTTGACATTAGGTATGGATATACGTAATAAATGCGACGTTGTATCAGGGCGCGTTATAACTAGCCTGTAACTAGTAACTAGTTTACTGACCAAGCTGTAAGTATACTTCAGTTCGTAATATAATTTCAAAACCAAAGTAGACTAAGTGTGTATACACAGAGGAATGGAATTAAGACCTCTCGGTGCACAGTGGTCTACGTCCTCGGCTCATAATCCAGAGACCCCGGGTTCAATTCCCGAGGACAGGAACATTTTGGGCACGCTTTCACCCGGGAGTTAGGCTGTGTGGTGTCCAGTTGGCCCTAGGGAGCGGACCTAGGAAGGAATGATCCTAGGGTTACCATTCCTTTCCCCCGTCCCATCCCAAAACCTTATCCTGACCCCTTCCCAGTGCTATATAGTCGTAATGGCTTGGCCCTTTCTCCTAATGGCGCTTGTATGGCTACGTACATTTCCCAACATTAATATGCTGAGTGACAGACTATTAGCGTTGGGTTAAATTAATTTTTAAATGAATTAATGTTTCGTTGTAATTAACTGGTAGGCTGCTTTTTATCATTATTGCATGATTTACAGACATGATAAATTTATAGCAGTATTATGCACCCCCATAATCCTGTGAGTGATAGGAGACCCCATACTCATCCTGTGGGTGATAGGTGATCCCATACTCATCCTGTGGGTGATAGTGGACCCCATACTCATCCTGTGGGTGATAGGAGACCCCATACTCATCCTGTGGGTGATAGTGGACCCCCATACTCATCCTGTGGGTGATAGTGGACCCCATACGCATCCTGTGGGTGATAGGAGACTCCATACTCATCCTCTGAGTGATATGAGACCCCATACTCATCCTGTGAGTGATATGAGACCCCATACTCATCCTGTGAGTGGTATGAGACCCCATACTCATCCTGTGGGTGATAGTGGACCCCATACGCATCCTGTGGGTGATAGGAGACTCCATACTCATCCTGTGAGTGGTAGGTGATCCCATACCCATCCTGTGAGTGGTATGAGACCCCATACTCATCCTGTGAGTGGCATGAGACCCCATACTCATCCTGTGAGTGGTAGGTAACCCCCCATGCTCATCCTGTGAAGGGTTTGAGACAATAATTATCCCATTACAAGCATGAGACGAGAGAGAGAGACACTGAGAATGATATCGCTTGCATGCAAGGTGAAACCAGCCAGCCAGCCAGCCAGGCAGCCAGCCAGCCAGCCAGCCAGGCAGCCAGCCAGCCAGCCAGCCAGCCAGCCAGCCAGCCAGCCAGCCAACCAGCCAGCCAGCCAACCAGCCAACCAGCCAGCCAGCCAGTTGCATAGTGGTCTCTCCCAACTCACCACCAAGACACAACCCTGCAACTCACGACTGCAATCGCTTGCAACAACGAGTCACAAGCAAGATCACCACCAGCCAACGCCCCTCCCACACATCTACATTACCCGACAAATTTAGCAAAAATAGATCAGAAAACGAATCGCAGTCACGACTTCTTCGCATTTACATCTTGGTCGGTTGGTCGGTCTGTGGTCTGACCCAAGACGTGATATACTCGCAAGTGTGTCACCTAAGATGTTGCAAAAAGCATGCAATATATATATATATATATATATATATATATATATATATATATATATATATATATATATATATATATATATATATATATATATATATATATATATATATATATATTTCTCGATATTAAATGAACAAATCCACAAGGGCCGTGACGAGGATTCGAACCTGCGTTCGGGAGCATCCCAGACCAACCCAATGCTTCTCGATATTCCTTATGTTTTTCTTCACTGAAGCAGGAAGATTTGAAAAATTAAGTCTCCAAAGTTCATTTTTATTTATTATTTGGGTCTGACGCCTAGTGTTGCGTTTCGTAAGGTCTCTCCTTACATTCTCAAAGACAAATTCTACTGTGTTAGCACCTGGTTATATCCTCTAATTCTCTTATATTTCAGTGACAAAACGACCCATTATCTTATATTTCAGTAACAAAACAACCCATTATCATATATTTCAGTGACAAAAACAACCCATTATCTTATATTTCAGTGACAAAAACAACCCATTATCATATATTTCAGTGACAAAAACAGCCTCATTATCATATATTCAGTCACAAAAACGCCCATTATCATATTTTCAGTGACAAAAACAACCCCAGTATCATATATTATCAGTGACAAAACAACCCTTATCATATATTTCAGTGACAAAAACAACCCATTATCATATATTTCAGTGACAAAACAGCCCCTTATCATATATTTTCAGTGACAAAAACAACCCATTATCATATATTTCAGTGACAAAAACACCCTTTATCATATATTTCAGTGACAAAAACAGCCATTATCATATATTTTTGATAGCAGTGACAAAAACACCCATTATCATATATTTCAGTGACAAAAACAGCCCATTATCAGTATATTTCATCGTGACAAAAACAACCCATTATCATATATTTCGTGACAAAAACAGCCATTATCATATTTTCAGTGACAAAACAACCCAATTATCGTATATTATTTTCAGTGACAAAAACAACCCATTATCATATATTTCCAGTGACAAAAACAACCCATTATCGTATATTTCAGTGACAAAACAACCCATTATCATATATTTTCAGTGACAAAAACAACCCTTAATCGTAGTTTTCAGTGACAAAAACAACCCATTATCAATTTTTCAGTGACAAAACAACCCATATCATATATTTCAGCGACAAAAACAACCCAGTATCTTATATTTCAGTGACAAAAACACCCATATCTTATATTTTCAGTGACAAAAACAACCCATTATCTTATATTTCAGTGACAAAAACAACCCATTATCATATATTTCAGTGACAAAAACAACCCATTATCATATATTTCAGTGACAAAAACAACCCATTATCGTATATTTCAGTGACAAAAAAACCCATTATCTTATATTTCAGTGACAAAAACAACCCATTATCATATATTTCAGTGACAAAAAAACCCATTATCTTATATTTCAGTGACAAAAACAACCCATTATCATATATTTCAGTGACAAAAAAAACCCTATTTAAAACGGAAAAAAACCCTTTTTTTTCCAAAAAATTTA